>VXAV01010887.1:0-15591 GCA_013399715.1 Alectura lathami
AGAATTATATTAAAACATTTCCATGAATCCCTGATTTTGTGAAAATATTTTCCTCTTCTGTATCCTTGATGGAAGGGACTTGGCAATTCTTTATTTGCAGATATAAATGAGCACCTTAATGAAAGTCCTTGAGAATGTTACCCTCTAATAGGCTAACCTTATTTAACTGAAATACTTCTTAAATGATTCAGTCTGGTAAGCGAGGCTTCGTCTTGAAGGAAAATTCTGCCTCTGAGTTATGAACCCTTGCAAATAAGGTTTTATAATAGAAACACTGTCAGAACTTTAATTATAGGGTAATAAATAGCAATGCTGCATTATCTTCTGATATTTCTTTACATTCTTAGCGAATATACACAGCTGTTGCTGGAAACTGATAATCAAGTGCTGTGGAACTGCACTACAACTTAGCACGCACCCGTGGCAGCAGCCGCAGCGAGCTCCGGGCAGGGAGGAGGAGGAGGAGGAGGATGGGGAGGAAGGAGGGAAGCGGTCACTGGAGCGAAGCACAGTCACTGAGGATGCTGCGGTGGCACCGGGGCTGAGGGGTGGCGGTGGGGACAGGGAGGGGTGGATTGAGGCCAATGGCAGCTAAAGCAAAAAAAAAAAAAAAAAAAAAAAAAGAAAAAGAAAATGGTCAAAAAAAAAATAATAGCGGTGTGCTGATGCCGGTGGTGAGCTCCGCGCAGCCTGGTCCCTCCGCCTCGCTTCTGCCACTTCGTATTTTCCTGCGTTCCTGACATTCGCCTCCCTTGGCAGCCACTATCCATAGGCACGAGCGCGGTCCTCGTCCCGCGGGAACGGAGCCGTGGCCGGGTACCCCAGCACTGGAGCGGGCAGCGCTGCCCACGGCTCAGGTTGGACGTCCGAGCTCCACACACGCCCAAACCACCCCAAATCCCCCCCAAAGCCCCATAGAAAACAGCAGTGAGGTGCGGAGGTGGTGGGGAGGGATGGGAGGGCTGCATGCAAAGGGCTTAACCCTTAGAGCTTTGAAGGCAAAACAAGGAAATGCACTGGAAAGGCATGACTGTAAACAATGATAATTAGGCTTTTCAAAAATCATAACACTGATTAAAATCTCGGAGTCATTATTTATTCATCACAGAACCTCTTTGCAGACCTGGGAATAGTGATTAAAACCTAAGTGCTTCTCCGTGCTGCGCAGCTCGAGAGGCGCCTAAAAAGGGGTTAAAGCGGGAGGAAAGGGGACACCGAGCAGCCAGGATTCGGCTGTTAGGAACCAACACTTTCTCCTTGCCTTCCTGGCAGGAGCACTTCCATTCCCCCAAATTTTGGTGCGGGGAAAATGTTTCTCATACTCAGTACAAGCGTTAGACTGAATCCAGTTGGTACTGAAATTGCAAACACACTTTCACTCCTAGAAATGCCAGCCGAAAGGAACTTCTTTTAACTCGGTAGTGGCAGGTTCCAGCGTAAATGAACAACTGATGGTCAGCTAGCCAATTATGGTATAAATGCCCGTTGTTTGCAGCGGAGTGTTACACGAGCCCTTCGAGCACAAAGGCTCAGGCTGTCTAAGCTACAATTTGTGCCTCATCCCATTACGGCTCCCCTACAAGGCCCGTGCCGATGTAGGTAATGTGCGCGCAGAACATATTTCTTTCTGTTGATTGTAGTTTGCTTTAATTCAATACACACTCTTGTTTACTTTTTAAAATTTAAATAAATGTCAGCATTGTATAATTTCTATGTTAACAAAGCAGTGAGCAAAATCCCTTGTATGTTTATAAAATATTATTGTTTAATTCACATAGTTTAGGAATTCCAAATGTTGAGAATAGGAAGGAGGCCAAATACCATCTGTTTATAACTATGATGCATCATCATATGTGTACTTTAAAAAAGGAAGAAGAAAAAAAGCTTGGTCAATCATGCCACTGTTCTATCTGTTCGGAATATGGTGAGGATTTAAAATTGCTCTGTGCAGTGTGTGAGAAATTTCTCTGTGGTTTCACTCGGAGCAGGGATGCTGCAGGAGTTGCTCACTTCTGTGTTTCTGTTGGAGGAACTGAATGAAATGCTCGTGTGCAGGGATTGAGTCTCTTTCTCCCAGCCTCGATATTCCTCCTTTGTACAGATAAAGAAACAAAACTAGGATTTTTAAAACTCCTTATAGATTTGGGGGATATATGTGCATTTGTGGGTTCATTTTCAGCTGATTCGGGCTTTGGCTTTCCTGGATTTTTAAGGACAGAAGAAAAGCATGCTGATTTTGTAGCCTCTCTCACAAAATGCAGGCTAGAGACCATCATTCAGCTGATTCTGCAAATGTTTAGAAATAAAAATAAATATCTCAAATGTTAGTAGGTTTAGGTCCAAGATAAAATAGGTCCTTGTTAATACATTCCATACCGCGGAGTCGTGTGCAGTGTGGGTTTTAAGGAGAAGGTAGTCTGCAGGCTTAAAAACAAAGAGAGTATCTCCAAGTTAAGTAGATAAGAAGATTTTTTTTTCCAAACCCAAGTTAATTAGCGAGTACGTCAAGCCTCATAGACATCTCCCTACCTTTCAGGGGCTGAAGAATCCCCGGTAAATGTACTTAAACTTCCTAGTGAGGGCCAGTGAGATGAATGCAGAGATTAGGGCGAGCATTACCGTGCCTTCTCAGTGCATCCCAGCTGCAGTTCATCCTACTATTGATAATGATGCTCCGAGTTACTGAGGTGCTTTCTGAGACTCACACATGGGGTCCTTTCCCCAAGGAGAAGGAATAATAGCGGCACTCAGGTGGTGCGGGGAGGGTAAGAGCGGATTTGCAGTTATCTTTGCCTGGTGTGCGGTGACTTTTTGGTTGTGCTGATTTAAGAAGTGGAGAGGTATGTTGAGGACAAGGGCTGTCATCTTCTGGTAAAGCAGGAGGTTTTCTTCTGTGTTAACCAACAGGAAAAAAATAAAAACAGCACAGGTGAAGGGGAAAATTTCGGGGCTTGCTGGAGCCCAGTCCTGGCAGAGTGCGGTTGCAGTATGAAACATTTTGTGGCCAAACCTTAGCAATTTCTGTAATACCACTATTTAGCATACTGTGCGCTGTGCTGAAACGCCTGTGACTTTGTTTTTGAACTTCTTCATTTCTACTGTTACATGTAAGTTGCAGCATCTTGAATTACTTAGCTGCACCCAGATAGAAAGTTACAGCTTCTTTAGCTCGGTGCGCTGCTGCATTGGTGTGAGAGCCCCTTCCAGCCCTTCCCTGTACATCTCCCGTTGCAAGTCAATCAGTTAAGGTACCAAACAGTTTACTGTCTTGTTTTATTATTATTATTATTTTTTAATTTGAAAAAGGAAATGCCTTGTACACCTCTCCTAAGTACAGAGCAGATTCCATCGATGAAGAGAGTTTGCTACAGCGTGCGGTGTTTAATCTGCTCACGCTGGAGTGAAAAACAGGACAAAAGGCACGTACCATCGTTGCAGTTTGCAGAAATTCATAAATGTGAAATGTATACATTCCCAACCCGACAAAGCTGGCGTTCTGCGCCAGCTTCAGACACTCAGGCATGCATTCCTGCATATTACTTCGTATTTTCCATGGCTATGCGATCCTTGGTCTCCCAAGCTGAGATAGCAATCAGGGGGGCAGATTGTCCAATTATGATGTGCATACCTGTCCATGAGGAATTATATGCAACCTTCGTACTCATTTATCACTTCATTTTTACACGCTGGAGTAGTTTTATGAGATACACTGATAGAAGCCATTTCAAAGGTTGCTAAATACCATGTTCATTGCATGCTTGGTTTCATGCAGTTCCTGGGCGCTGGAGAGTCGGTACAGAGGGAGGGGTATTGCAGATCCCACCGAACGCATGTATAAATCCAGCATAAGGGGACACAGGTATTTTGGGTAATTTAAGTGTTAATATAGGCGTTGCTATAGAACACATTCCCCAGCACAGCGCACAGAGTTCCAGTGCTGCACACCTCGCCTTCCCCCTAGCTGAGGGCATTTATCACCTCCCAGGCTGCCGGGCATTAACATTTAACCAGCCTATAATTTGGTTTTTAAGTGAAAGCAGGGAGATTAATAAACTTAATCTAGCATGCGCACAGATTTGAGGACAGCTGACCTCTGCCCTCTAGAGACCCAGGCTCATTTAGGAATCTGCATCTGAGAGAGCCCCACCGTGGTCACATCACCCCACGGTGTGTCACCCTCTGTGTCTGCAGCAGGCACAGCGGTGACAAGGAATTTGTTTCTTTTATTTATGCCTCTTGCCTCCAGAAGGGTCAGTGTTAGCGAACACGGCTCCCTTCTGCAGGATAGCAGGCTGGGGCAGCTCTCCCACAGCAAAAGTGGGATTTGGGCAAAAATTTTCCATCTTCCAATTCATTTGCATTTAGGAAAAAAAAAATAAATAAAAATGGAGTGTGCCACTGTTTAGGGTCACAGGTTTGCAAGTTTGCGTATGATCCTGCAAAAATCCCCAAATCAGCAAAGCCTTTCATGTCAAAGCATTCAGCCAACAGAAAGGCTGCGTCGAACTGCAGAGCGTTGCGCGTGGATTTCTTTGCGCATTTCACGTCGTACAATTCTTTGGAAAAATTTGGAGAGGAGTAGTTTGTCAGTGCTATTAATAGATATGTTTAATGCAGAAGTGTGCAATGTGATGAACAGCCTTGGCAGGAACCATATCCAGCCTGATTGCATTGTAATACTGTTTGATGCAGCAGTATGTTTGATCAGTTACAAGTGATGAGTATCATATCACATCAAACAATTTAATACAGTCTCATTGTATGGAATTATGGCTGCTGTCAATCAGCATGTGGCCTATTCCTCACAGATCTGTCTTTGGGAGCTGGAATACAATGGCAGCTACATATGCATTAATAAATAAAGTGCTGCTGAAATTCCGTACAGACCTGTTGAGATTTTTGCTTCTCTTTCATGGTCTTTTTGTTTTGGTTTATTTTTTATTTTTTCCCTTTTTCAGTGCTGGCATGGAGATGAGTTCACCTGGTCAGTAGGGCCCTGGTGCTTTGAAGAGAGCTTGGAAAATACACAACAAGAATGCATGGGAGTTGTGAATTTTGTTTTTGTGGGGAGAAATCCACTGAACTTGTTTTCTGCTGAAGCTTCACAGTGTCTCTTTTCTTGCCTTCCTCAGGGGGAGGAGAGGCTCCCTATTAAAAATGCATATGTTTTGTCTTACTGCTCGGCGCACCTCGCTTGATAACCCCCTACTTTGATTTGGGGATGGCACTCTTTGAACTTAAAGTCTCTTCCTTAGGACTGATGTATTCAAGGTGCTGGAGGGGAAGCCCGTGTCAGATGAAAGATATGTATGTAAATAACAGCACAGAGGTGGGGTTTCAGGCATTACCCATTTTGCTATCAGTTTCAGACATGTGCTGCTCTAATGCTGCCTTTCCTTGCAAAAGCTTCGAGTCCCTAATGCAGCGTATGGTTTTTAATGAAGTCATACTCCACTGCCTGCAACCGTGGGGTCACGCTGCACTGGTACGGGAGCACTGACTTCGGTAACGTTGCTTATTGTGGTCAAAGGAGATTGCCTCTTTGCATTGCGCAGCTCTGGGGGTTTGGAGCCTGCTCAGACAAATGGATCCCGTCTGCACGTTCAGAGAACAGAGGTGTTGCGATGGAACGGCGAACTGCAGCAGCTGGTTCATCAGTGTAACAAGGGGAACTTTTTTCACCTTTTGCTTCGCTCTCAGCCTGCAAATCTAAATAGCGCTGGTACTTGAAAGGGAAACCTCAGAAGAAATTTTTAGAGATACTAAAGGAAGTGGTTGTTGGCTTAATAAATGACACATTTCCTTCTACATAACAAATTATCCTGAAGGTTAGAACAAAGAATGGTTGCAGGGCTAGAGATAGAAATAAGGATCTTGGCAGCTAAGAAGTATTTCCAGTGGGTGCTGAGGTGGTTGCAGAGCTGGGGCTCACTCTGGGTTTGGGGAGCAGCCTGGCTTCCCTGCGCACGAGGTGCCCAGCTTTCCAAAACAAAAAACAAACAAGCAAGACAAAACGCTGTGAAGGGCTTACAACGCCACACTCTCAGCTTACCGCAGGGCAATAGGTTGTCCTGTTTCCCATTTAATTCTGGAGCCTTGTGCATTTTTCAGGCTGCCCAGAGAAGCTGTGGGTGCCCTATCCCTGAGGTGCCCCATCCCTGGGGGTGCTCAAGGCCAGGCTGGGTGGGCCATGGGCAGCCTGATCCACCTGGCAGGGGTTGTAACTTTAAGGTCCCTTCCAACCTTAGCCATTCTGTAATTCTACGATGATTCTGTGATTTTGTGGGCTATGAAATAACCACAGTTATGGCCTGCTCTTCCAAATGAATCTGATGAATTCAGAGCTCCATAGTCTGATAGTTAGGTATGTTAGGGTGCAAGGTAATGCAAAGGTAGCAGTTGTAAAATAATGTTTGCAAGTGTGCTTACAGCAAAATTTTCTTCAGGCCTGGCTTGTTAGGTAGCTATTAGTGATGCTCCAGAATCACACGGCACCCGAAGCAGGGCGTGTCCGGCCCCGGTTGATCTCGTGCCAGGCATTAATTGGCAATGGCTCTGTCTGAGGCCATGATCCAGTCAAATCCCATGGGCTGTGCAGGTCTGGGTGGTATTTAGATCAGAACATCCAAGCAAGAGTAGCATGAGTTTGCTGCTAATCCACGGGAGAGCAGTACCTCCACAAGGTGATTTGTAGATTACAAGGCCAAGAAAGGACTTTTTGGATCATCGGGTGTCACGTGTATGACACGAGCCATATGACTTCCCTCGATTAATTCCTGTTTGAACCAGAAAAACCCATCCTCTACTGGTCTAAGATGCACAAACCACCACAACCTTGGATATTATTAGATATGGCACTTTTGAGGGTACTTTCTCTCAGATGAGGAGCCAAAAGTGACGTTTATTTCCTGAGATTATCGATACTTGTTGCTACGGCAAGGACATCACTCATAGCACTGAGACCAAGGTCCCCTAACATCCACAGCTTTCACTTGGGTTGCCCCTGTAGCCCCAGCTTGATCATTTTCCCTGTTTTCTGGGATTGTTATCACAGATGGCAGCTCTCCAGCAGGCACCTCAGTGGTTCTGTGCTCGGAGCAGAACTGTTAACGTGTGGTGCATTGATAAATTGGGGTCCCTTCGCTCTGTAATGTGGTCCACCCAAGATAATCAGACTTTGTGTTGCTAAAAAGATAACCACACCTATAGGAGAAAAAGACATTGAATTCTTGTGTATTTTATGGGTCTGAAGGAAAAAGAAAAAAAAAAAAAGAAAAAGAAAAACAATGCTGTTGGCGTTCTTTGTGAAACTGTTGCTTCTCACTGGGATGAAAGGCACCATATGTGAGACACTTTGCTGATCTCTTATCCTCAGAAAAAGTCTTCTGAAGGAGGACGAGGATAGTGTGTGATTTGCGCCTTCGGTAAGGACAGCATTTAGTGGGTTGGTAGCATGAAGGGAGGTTAGGAGCATGAGTGGATGTTATTCCCCCACCGTACATGAACATCATGAGCTCAGGGTTAGCACTGTTGAACTAAAATGTCAGATTGTAGTTATAAGGAGAAAAGTTTTTTTTTTTTTTTTTTTTTTTTTTAAATCCTTAGAACATTAACACTGATTTTTGCAGGATTCCTCCTCCTCTGTACAACACGTGCATCTCCCTCTTCTAGCTGTGCAGCCCATGACACCTGTGAGGGAATGGTGAAATACATGTCCTAGCTGATGAGCTGCTCCCCTCTCTCCCATCACTGTGAGAACGAAATGCCTTGCACATGCAGCACAACTCAGCCTCCCCTTTCTTTCCTCGGGGGATGCAAGCCCTATGCGTCCCCCAGTGACACCCTCGAGATGCTCGGGCTCGTCACCCTAACATGGGGACATCTGTCTGTCCCTTGCCCCTGGTGCAGGACCCCCATTGAGTTAAGCACACAAGAGCTGCTCAGAAAGAGGTCAGCTAATACACGATATCTGCATCCCAGCTCCAGATTTTCTGCTTTAAACATGCTGCTCCGCTGACACGGTGACACTTTGGCAAGATGATGGAGAACAAATCCCGTGCCAGCTGACTGATGGGCACCCATCTTTTTTAATTAATTGGGTTGAAAAGCGGCGTGTGTCACTTTGGAGGTAGGGGCTCTTTCAGCTGCGTTTTTCTGGATGCACGTATAGATGCAGCTAACTGCAGATTTGAAAGCCCAGCATGAGGCCTCGTAAATGATAAAAATATGTGTATACTAGAATTATACACACACGCATACACACATTGGTTAAATTGATGCTTGAACATATACGTGTGTGTATAATGTTCTGATCTGTGTTCTGAGAAGTATTTATAAATAGATTGTATATATATCTATTCCTATTATTCACGGCTCTGTGTGCGTGTGTGTTGTAAAATCTGTTGTTTTTTTTTTCTGGTATGCTTTTTAGGTTTTCGCAGGGTAATGTATCTGATTTCTTTTTAAATTAAATGAATTTATTTGTCTGCCTTCCCTTAATGGAATCAGTTTTGATATACTCTTTGTTCATGCTGTTACAGGCTTCAGTCTAAGGGCTCTTTGTATTAACTTTTTTAAGTTACATTACAAAGAGGTTTTAAGATTTCCCAACAGGCTTTTATTTAACCAGGGCTTTTGATCTCAAACCTGCTGGGGCCTAGTGAAATCCTTACCAATTCTCCAGTAACTCCTCACTATTGGAATTTGAAAAGACCCACCTGAAGGATTTAACTCGCTGTATGGCTTCAGCCATCCTTTAGATGCTTCTATTCATGCAGACAGTGAGGGGGTCGAGGGCACCCTTTGTGATCCTCCAAGTAGCCTAAGGTGCCCTTTGCATAAGTTGTACTCCTGAGGAAATAAAAATCAGGAGGACACAAACCTATATACCTTATTTCCTGCTATCTTTACTTAAAGGAGGAGCACAGGGGGTCTGCTTAACATCCTTTGCTACCTAAATACCTTTTGGACATGGGAACTCAATAAAGGAACTTTCATTGCATCCATTACCCTACTGCGGTGCATAGCAAATTAGATTTAAAAGGGTACTTTTTCCCTTACAGCTATTTCGATCATTTTCTTTAAAATTTCAATTTAGTGTCTAGTGACAGAATATTCTGTAATGTACATTAGAACTATATAACACCAATTATGCTAACTGTGAACATTATTTCAAAAGAATTAGTTATATTAAGTTATAGACAAACCGTTGGGGAAAAAGGTCAGGTTAGGAGAAAAAAAAAAAAAAGGAGCTGTGTGATAATGTTTTGAAGGAGTGACATGAAGTGAATGCTCTTTTTATTTTTTAATCCCTCATTTTGCATAACCCACACTGAAATTTCACTGCTCACTCGGTCTTTGCTGTTAGGGCAGGGGGATGTCATGTCCCTGTGTTGGCTTACAGCTACAAATTCTGGTGTAAAACCGACAGCTGAGTCCTGTTGTGGAGAAACATCATTTCCTCTCTTTCTGGTAGATGGGATTGGATAAATTCATGAAAAAACTTCTGGCAGATACCGATGGCCAGTATTTAGGAAAAAGGGAAAAAATGCTGGCAGACCAAGCTGAAAAGAGTATAACTAAGCACATTCTTGTCACATTTTTGGTTGCCTCTTTTCTGTTTCATGACTGTAACACACACATCTATTACCTGAATTTCGTGTTAGTTTTCTTAGACCTTTTGTTTCTTAATTTGATGTTAAAATAAAACCGATCCAAAGTATGCAGCACAATGTAAATCTGCTTTATTTTCTCGTGACTGTTCTTCCCATTTGTTTATTTGTTTTTGGTTTGTGGTTTGTGGGGTTTTTTGAGTATCAAGACTCATAAAGGCAGTTTGGGCCACTTCTTTGTGAGCATTTGATGGGGATATGTATTGCACTGGAAATGTTTTTGTGTAGATAAAATAAAAATTATCAATTTTAAGACCTTTCCTTTTCTTCCTTAGACCAAGTTTAAGACTTCTGCTTGAACTGTGCATGCTTGGTTAGTTCAATTTATAGGGATTCCTGGCGAATCATTTTTGTTTGTTTGACATCCTGTGGGATCAAACTGCCATGAATTTTGAATGATCTAAAAACTGTGTAGTTTACTTCAGCTAAAACTGCCTTCCACTTGAAAACATAAATCATCTCAGCTGAAATTCAACCTGGGTCTTTTTCCTTTTTTTCTTTTTACATGTGGGATTGGCCCCAGCTCCAGCTCGAGCCACGCTGCTGCTCCTGGGAGAAGAGGAGCTGCTCCTCATGACCAAATTGCCACTCACCAAGTCCTCAATTTCTGTGCGTCACCCGTTGGCTAATGAGGGCTCCTTGGGCTGCATAGCCAAAATCTAGACCCCAGCAGCCGCTCCGATGCGTCCTGCCTGGTATTGCTTACAGATGGGGTGAGATTTGCTGTTTGGTTCTCCTTCCACCAAGGCAGAGTTTGACAACTTCCCAAAGCACGTAGGACTCCAAGGCAAGACTTTTAACTTGCAAACACAGCTCCAAGTGGAGTTACAGTAGGAGCTTTCACTTTTCCTCCAGCAGTGAACTGAAATTAAAAGCAGATGTGGACAATGGCATCGTCCCTGGGGAATGAAGGATATTATTTTACCAGTGTGACATCTGGTGAGACTAGATTAAAGCCCAAAATGTGCTGGGCTAGTCCTGCTTTCTAGATTCTCTGAAGGGGATTTGCCCCATCAGGTGTATTTGTGGGTTCAAGTTTATCTACAAGCCTGGGAGCTTCTGAGCAAGGGCTTCAGATTGAACATTTCTCTGTTAAGAAGACCCAAACCACAACTGCTGAGTTTATGTATTTGTGGAATGGAGGTGAGGCTTTAATATGAGTCCATCTTTATAAGGCAGTGAAAAAAAAAGCTAAATCAGGAGGGAAAAGGGAACTTTTGATTGGTGAGGCTCGACAATAGGCTTGAATGTGTGCCCATGTGCACTCTTACATTATTCTTAACAAAATTCCCAAGCAATTTTCTAGACAGCATCACGTTTGCCCTCCTCAGGCAGGGGATGCCGTGCTTCCTGGGCACATCTTTTCCATCACGGTGCTCATTGCTGTGTGTCTTGGAAAGGCCTGATTTCCACGGTCATGGTGATGGCTTTGTTGGGAGCAGCACCGGGTGCTGTCCTGATTGCAGAGTGGGACCAAGACACCTCAAGCACCCCCAGTTTTATTCTCCCGACTCCCTCTGTGACCTTTGGTAAGTAACTTAACCTGTTGTCCTCAGGATGCCCAGTAAAATGGGAGACCTTAATACTTATCTGGTGGGATAACAGTGCTTAATTCTTACCTAATTGGATGACAATACTTACCTACATACCTCACAGGGGTGTTGTGAGGATTAATTAGCTAATGTTTGTAAAGTGCTTTGGAGATGGAAAGCGGTATATAGTCGTGCTAAGCACTGCTATTGCATGCCAGCTCCAAGACCTTAAAACGGCCAAGGACGGAGTAAGAGTTTTTATGTGTTTTGAAATAAGCCAATTGTTCAAGGCATCCGGATGCTGGAAGTATTTTTAGACAGAGATTTCTAAGAAAATTGGGAAACAGAAGGGTATAATTATATGACCTGAAAGTCTTTTTTGTTTCTTTTAGTTGACCGACTAAACATAATCGTAGTTAGGTGTCACCTGATGAATGCAAAAATTGTTTCTTGGGGTTTAAGATATATCAGTGTTTACTCTTGCTGATGAAACAATATTTCTCAAAATAAATATCTCTGTTACAATTTGGACAAACAAATATATTAAATAAGCCAGAGGAAGTATTTATTTCTGTGTTCTTTCTTTCTGTATTTCTTTCTTTAAGCAGCTTTTTTTATTGGCATAATTCTGCTCTTGTTCCCATTAGGGTAACTGAAAGGTAACACCGCTGCAGTAAATGGAATTACACCAGATACAAAAGCATTATGTGAGAGCAGAATTATATTTATATGTGGTCTGAAATGCAACCTGACACTAGGATTTAAAAAAAAAAAAAAAAAAAATCAAACCAACCATTCCTAGAAATACATATAAAAGCAACATTTTCTTTTGCTAGGACAAACAAAAATTGCCAAGCTCTTTGTTGAATACCATTTGTTTCATGGCAGCTCCTAAACAGATCTTGCAAAAGGCAAAAAGGCAGGTCTGGTATACTATAGACCACATTTTCTCTTTCACAGGAGGAAACTTTGCAAGATTTTTGCCGTTAAATATTTTATTTGGTTCCTAATGTGGGCTCTTGGTCCAAGAAAGCAACTTTATAGATATCAAAGCTCCCATTTGTATTTTTTTGCAAGAGCATTTCTTCAGATCTTTCACTCTCCAACGTTAGGGAGATTTCCCACAAATTCCTGAAATCTGTTAAAATACAGAGCAGAGTGCTTACGTTGGTATGTTGTACATTGGCTGTCCCTGTTAAAAAGGCTGTGCATTTTCACTCTGGATATACAAGAGAAATCTGATATACTGCCGGGCTAAGTACCAGGATTTGGTTGGCTCTAGGACCAATTCTTACATTTCTGTGTTGGGCAAACGTAAGAATGGATAAAATTTGACATAAAACCAACCCCAAGGCCTTTCTTATGGATATCAGTTTATCTGAAAATGTCATAGAGACCATTCCCCACAATCAAGGGTGAGGCAAGGAAAATAGCATCAAAGGACTCAAGGCAGCCAGCAGGAGAACTTGAACAGCCCCAAGCAAGCTGCCCGTTTCCCACCTGCCAGAACAACCAAGGAGACCTGGGGGAAGGTGGGTAGGAAGTCAGGTGCCATTTCTGGGAAGAGTGTCTTGCAGATTAACTGGCTCTTGGCCCTTCAGCTGCCATGTGAGCCCAGCGTGGGCCCAAGGGCATTGAGTTCTGCCTTGGACCACAGAGGAGGACGATGTGAAGTGTGGCCAACGCTGTCAACAGTGAGCTGGTCAAGCTAATGCTTATAATCTGTCAATATTACTATAATAGCTGTAATAGCGTCTCAGTTGGCTGATCCTGAGGAGGAGCTGGGGGGACAAGGGGACTTAATATTTGGGGAGAGTTAGCTGCATCTAGGCAGCTGAATTTGCAGGTTTGGAAGCTGATTTGGTGGAAGCACAGTACTTTGCTAACTCTTTGGTGCTCAGTGGTAACATTCCCCAGGATGGGAACTATTGCCAAAATGGATCACCATAGCTGGTGTGTAGACTCCATGAGCTGAAACTGCCTGGAAACCAAGCATCTCGTGTGACCCTGCCCAGCCTGACAAACCCACCGTACTACAGTGAGGGAGGAGAGGTGCTGTGGGAGCAAATCTGGAGTGGGAGCAAATCTGGGACAGGACCATGCACTGCGCTGGATGATGGGAGAACTTTTCCCATTATCCCTGCTTTTGCTGCCCCTGAGACACCTAAAGATTCCACGGCAGCAGATGGCTTTGCACACCTGGATTTATTCTTCGCTTTCCTGCCCTATGCAGATCAACTCCATCTGAAGGCATGACTTTTGGTCCTGCTCTAACAAGTTCTTAGTTAAATGGCAATTTCTATTTTTAAATAAACTCCAGCTATTAATGCTATTCTGTAGTTGTACCAAAAAAATAAATAAAAAAAAAATGTAGGCATCTGGACACAAGGCACCTAGTCACTGATGCTGCCTCTGGCCCCCAAAAAGACATGAGAACCTCTGGGGATTCATCCTATCTTGAAAAGCCCTGGTTGCCAGCCCCAGCCTAGAAAAAGGATGTAGGACATGAGGTGGGGGTACTGGGAAAGACAGAGGCCTGGCAGTCCCACAACTGGCTGGATAAGACACCAGGGAACACTCTGCAGAGGTACCTTGCTTAGTGGCTTTAATCACAGCTGATGCCATAGGTGGGTTGATGCAAAGGCTTGAGAAAGACTGTGCCAAAGGGTTGCAGAAGACGACTAAAAGCCTGTCTTAAGTGCTTTTTTGGAGACAACCCAAGCTACGTGAAGGGCACCCTGTGCGGGATGCTGGAGCCTGTGGCAGAACCAGACGTATTCCGCCTTGTTTCAGCCCCAGCCCTTAGAGCAGGAAACCCTGCAACGGAAAGGGTGTGCGCTCTGCTCAGCCTCTGCGGGTTTCTGCGGCCCGGTGTGGGACTGGATGCAGGAGTAAAGTGAAGTGTCCTCTTTAGGTCCTCCAGATATAGAGCTTTCTGCTGGTTAACCATTACTCGGCATTTTCCCTTCCTTACAAAACGTCTGAGGTTAAACATTAAGCGCCTGCAGTGAAGGACACCTGTATTTGCTGGTCCCATTATGCGCCCATACTGAAAAGGCTTTACAGCTGTCTAAATTAGCATAATTAAATCCACATCAATTAAAAAAACTCCATCATCTCTTTCCCCTTCACATGCAGATAGCAGCATTTGTCTGAGGTGCTAAGTGACAAAGGAACTTTTTAACAGTCGAGGGCCGAGCTGAAAGGAAGAGTAATGCGGGCTATAGGTTTGTGTATTGTCCCGCGGTTCACCTTACACCAGTGGAAGCGATTAGAGCCTAAAGAGGTACGGCTGCGTTTTGCATCACAATTGTGGCCGTGCACAGAGCCATGCATTAGAGATGTGCATTTTACAACATGCTTTTGCTTCTATTGCTCCTTTATGCTCCATTAATGGGGGTAAACAAAGCCTGGCATGATTTGGCCAATTTCCCCCACCCTACTTTCTTCCTTTTTTGTTTTTGTTTTGTTTTCGGGTTTTGTGCCGTTCTGTGCGGGGAAGCCCCGGTGACCCCAGGAAAGCAGCGAGGCTGCGCTGTGTGATGCTGGCAAAGAGAATTCCTCCAGATGAAAACTGACATGGGGTTCAGGGGTTAATTTCTGGAACAGACGCATTTGCATACAAATGAAAAATGATGGAATTTCTGTTCTCCTAAATTTTCAATGTCATCAGCATCAAACAGCAGTCAGTGCTCCCTTGCTGTTTGAAGAATATTCATTACTTCAGAAGAAGGGGCACCTTGTTTGGTATTAATCTCCTCTTCAGGTCAATGACTTAATTTGCTAAACTCCATCTGAAGTGCCACTCACTTTCTGATTTCTATGCTATTCTTTGTTATTTTTCATAACGTGTTCTTAATACTTTTTTTATTTGTAAGGGGATACGCTTCTCCTGCAAATGTGAGCAGGAGGCAGGGCTGCCTTTATTTATGTATTTCCAACCAAAGCACTCAGCACCAGTCTGTATCATTTGTAGCATGTTTTGGTGTCTGCTTCTCTTAAAATTCATGTGTTTTTAGCAGACAAGCATATTTTCAGACTGGAATGGGAAAACAAACATTGTTCTATCAAAACTGATATGAAGGGAGGCATGGTGCAATAAGGTTGCAGAGTGTTGTACCTCTCCAAAAGGTAAAAAGTGACAAAGCAGTTAATTCCTCTAATAAAATCATAACATTTTCTCAGTCCCTGCCTCTGGAAATTCCCATCTGGGGATGCCGTCCGGAAACTCTGGTGCCCGCTCCCATTTCCCCATTGTGCCCCGCCTCCGGTGCCAGTGCGGGGCCTGAGGAAGGATCCCACTTCCCCGATGCTGCCCTTCATGGTTATAATTCTTCTCCCTGAATAGGATTATTCGGGGATCTTTAGATCTTGGGGGCTCGGGGGTG
>VXAV01010887.1:15854-37232 GCA_013399715.1 Alectura lathami
TTTGTGCTGGGGGGGGGGGGGCATGATGGCTTATGGAAATGTATAAATTGCACTGTCTGTTTTTCTGTCTGTTGCCCTCACTAACTTTTGGACCTCTTTGGCAATACTTATCCCTTTTGCTAGCAGACTAGAGATCTCAAAGATGTGAAGGGCTTTCCAGTTTTATTCCTCTTCNAAATGGTACAGGCAGCTAAGTTTTCTGGAGGCTTTTTGTGACTTGTAGAGGGGAAAAGAGGTGATCTGAGCATCCTGGTAATGACTGACAAGCTTACTCTGAGTGCCTCCTAGTCCAGCTAGGCAAGGTTCAAGATCCTTTTTTTTTTTTTTTAAATAATAATAATAATAATAATTAAAAAAAAAGCCGCCCAAAACAAACAAAAAAACACACTATTTTTGCGCATAGCATTTTCATGCATGCATTTGCATCTCACTGCCTACTTTTCATGTCACTGTGAGTTTCTGAGGCAGGGACATTGTATATGGTTCCTTAGTTTATTAGTTATAAACTAATTTATAGTCACGTAGATGCTTTTATACAGTATATTGCAGAACTAACTGGGGCCTCGAGCACTAGAAAAGTAAAAATAACCTGCACTGTTGGAGGGGGAGTTCCCATCCTACCTGCAGCATTAAGTTAAGAGTGTCTGAGGGCCTTGATCCTCAGCCCCAGCCAAGCTGGATTTAGCGTGGGTCATGCTGAGGTGGGGCGAGGGGGCTTTGTGTCATTTTTAGATGCCCTGATCCCGGGGGGCTCACAGGTTGGGCTGGCCCCGTGCCATGCAGATCCTCTGCTCCCGGGGCTGTTCGGGGGTGATGGATAAGCCAGCTTTGCAAACAGCTCATGTGGGAGCTCGTTATCCAGGGAGAAGGTTTTCAGTGGAGGAAACTTTTTCTGTAGGCAGAGCTGAGCATGGGAGTGGATCCTGCACTGGGTGCTACAGAGCCTATAGAGCTCCCCTCCAAGACAGCTGGTAAAAATTGCCCAAAGTTGAGTTCTGAAGGGCTGCAGCCATCCACACCTCGTGCTGTAACATACAGCAACTAAAACTGTGAAATACAGCTCCTTCCGATTTGTGTCTGGGAGGAAGCACGAGCATAAATGGGACTTCTGCGAAAGCTTTCAAACTGGAAGGCTCGAGCTCTGAGCCGAGGGGCTGGCTGGTAATCACATCTGCCTGCCTTTTTTGATGAATATTGGTATGAAAGTCAGGAGAAGAGGCTTGTCAGCGTAAGCGTGCCGGGAGCTGGCACTCGCTGCTCAAAGCAGGAGCTGCTGCCGCGCGCCGTGCCCGTGTGCTGAGATAATCCATCTCTGCCGTAAATGAGAAAAGTTGAGATCCCCATTGTTGAATTAGTTTGGCCACAGTAAAAATACGTTCCTCTGGAAATGTGTGGATGAATATGCTAATGTTTATTTTGCTAAGCATAGCTGCCAGGATGTGCCATGTGGCTGAGATAGCGTTACTTTAAGAATCCCATTTTTTTTTTGCTTTTTCAGACTTTTGAGCTTCTAAACTTGTAAACACAACGTTTTGTTGGCATCAGTTTCTAGGATTTTATGCATACAGCTGACTTTTATCTTCACTTTTTACATCACCTTAATATTGTAAGAGAGAAAGCACTCATCTGTTTATGATAAGTTTATCAGAAATACTCCAAAGTTTTCCATGACTAAGATATTATATTCTTATGGTGGCTTGCTACGGGGTAATTTTGAGACAACAAACAGAATATTTCAAAGCCCAGATGTCCTGTTTAGACAAGGGGGTTTATATTGATTAGAATCTGCTTTCACCTAACATCGTGTAGTAAATATCACAAAGACGTAATTAGAAAATTTGGTACAATATTTAGTCCTAGTCCCTGTGTGCCAGAATTGTTTGACTACTGAGAAACTGGAGCTTGTTTGCATCCCAGTGTGTTGTGAAATGCAAACTTCAAAGAAAATATTATATCTCCCAACTCCAGCTCGTGAGAGCCTTGGAAGTATAATACAGAAAGGCTTAGCAATCCCTGCTGAGGAAAGGGCAATTTGACACTGAAACTGCTGCTGAAGCACTGCTGAAAACACTGGTGGGCAATGAGTGAATATTAGAGGAGCAGAGCTCCCGTCTCAGGAGCCGGGAGGGAAAATGCACCCGAGTCAGGAAAATGTGCAAGTTGGCCCAAATACATGCTTTTTGTCTGTGTCGCTTTCTTCCCCTAACTGCATATATCTGCGTGTTTGCTTCGTAGGCTTTCCATAAGACTGGGGCCTTTGCAGTATTCAAATAAAATATTTAGATTTGCAAAACTTCTGGAAGCCAGATTTTAAGGCAAAAAAGAATTCTTTTGTCAGATTGTCAATGTCTGAATTTCATCACAATCTGTTCAGCTGTTTGTTGCAGGCAGGCGTAAAACATAGTGGGTAAGTGTGTGTTTGTACTTCTTATACATATTGAAAGAGGGCTGCCTAATCCCCTTGATGAGGAAAGCTCTGTAAATTATATACATCTGCAGGCACTGTGTAGTACAGAAGCAAAGAGGCAGATCAGCAGTTTGAGGCAGCAAATAAAACTTTTCTCGCAACTTGGTGATCAGGAACCTTTTAGCAGCCCAGCCTCCTGGTGATGTCACTTGGTTTTTTGGAATGACCCGAGTGTTTTGCCTTAAAAACTTTGCCTAGGAGGCCCTTCGACACACTTATGATTTCTGGCAAGAGAAAAAAATATTTGCTGATGACAGCTCTGAATATATTCTCTTTAATTGTCACTTATGTCTCTGTCCCATCCTCGGAGCTGCACTAAAAATAGCAGCTTGGGTTGATGGTTTCAACACCATCTAATGCGTGTGTATTATTGCATACAAAACCTACATAAAAATGTCAAGAATGAGACCTAAGCCAGGAATAAAACTGAAAATTGCAGACATAAGACAAGACCCAAGCAGTGAGGGTGTTACACGTAGATATTATATTGATATCTCTGAGTAAATACAGGCGGGCAGAGCTGTGAAGTTCCTACCGCTTGCCATGAATAGAGGATGCCTAGAATAATATTTGCCTGTTTTATTTGTAAATAATTTGTAGGTAGTGTTTATATTTATCCTTAGCCTTCCTCTGCTTCCCTTAATAGCATGATTTGCTAATCGTGCTGCGACACTTGTAAGGTAAGCACAGAACATATTTTCCTGTCCATTTTGCAGAGGATGAATTTGTCCAAATTACACAGCAAGTGTCTGGCAGAAGCGAGACTGGACACCATGGACAAAATCCCTTTGATTTCACTGAGGCAAGGACTTTATTCCAGGAGCCTTGTCTCTGGTTCTCTGCCTGCCATGCCCCGTGAATGCTGGGCTTTCGTTGATACTCGATACAAGCCTTAGCTCCTTGGGTTAAAGGAAAGTCTGACAGAGGCAACAATAGCAGTGTTAACATGACACTGTAGTTACGGTTTTGTCAGCATTTCCATTATAAACTTCTGTTTGCAGCAATTATAAATCAACCATTAAAAAAAAAAATCACTGTGAACTAAAATTTGGCGTAACAGAGTCCGGGAGGGAATTTTGAGCTTTTGGAAATAATGGCTTCTGATTACCATGGACAGGCATGACATGATGTGCAAACATACACTCTGCACTGCGCTGGAAAAAAATCAAAACAAGTGTCACCACTTCGTCGTGGCCCAGGGTGTGAGTACCGAGGGTCTCACTGACTTTTAGAAATGCATCAGAAATTTTGTTTTTCCCAGGAGCATCTGATTCATGCCCTGAACCTCTTCTTGGTGCTTCCTGTTTGCTTTCTGTCCCCCCATGGCAGGGCAGCCCATCAGAGGGTCACCTGGTGTTGATCAGCACCGTGCACCGAAGCCCAGTGAAATTAGGTTGCCTTACACCAGCGGACTGTCTGGCTCCGGATTGTCTTTCTGCAGAAGGCTGCAGCATTTGCTACCCATTTGGAGCACTAGTTAATGTTTGTTTAACTTTGGAAGTGCCTTTTGCTGTACTGATCAAATTCCAGGTGCAGCATAGGCATAAAGTGACTTAAAAGTTTTTTCGACTGAGGATATAGCTGGTTACTTTTCAGTCTTGCTGTGTGCATGCTTACTGCAATGCATTCTGTGCTTTCTTCTGTTAGACAGCAGAGTGATGGAGCAGGTGGCACCCAGCCAGTTTAGCACCATCGGGACATCCGAAGTGGCCGTGACCATTGCCCACCCTCACCCAGGCAGTGATTTTGCATGATGGAGCTGAGTCACTGGGTCACATCCCAGGCTGCCTCCAAGCAACACTCCCTCCCGCATCATCATGCTTACCCCCAAGACAAGGGAAAGACAAGATGCTGGCTTGGACCAGCGCTTCCCAGCGCAGCATTCCTCAACAGCCGCTTTGGAAGGCGAGTCCTTATTTCTGGATTCAGCTTGGAAATAATTACAGTGCTATAGCAGCTTTGGCTTTCAGTAGTGCTACTAATAACCAGGCTCTAAATGTGAAGCAGCTCTGCAGAAGCACTCCAGGGCTGGGTTTTGGAGGGCAGACGGCAAGGCAGAGGTGCAGCAGAGTGGAGGTGACTCCTTTAACGGCACACCAGCGCTGGCTGTATGAGGCGGGAGAAGAATCTACTCGCTGGGGTTTTTTTAGATGTGACATTTCAGTGATGTACCAACAGAGGAAATTTTGCTTGCAGAATCCTGTGAGCAAAACACTTCTGAGAATGTATGTATACAATTGTTTAAAAAAACACAGGGTTACTGACACAGATGCCAATTTGGTAGGGCATATGGAACATTTACACTTGCCTTTTTCATTCTTTCTTGCTACAGCTGGTACTGATTTAGTATGTGAAATTTTACTAGCAGGAGTGCTAATCAAGACAGAGATTTCTGTGAGGATTTAGTCATTTATGTGGAGGAAAACTATGGGTATCATTAAAAAGTACAAGATCATCTATGAGAGAAGCATTATCATTAGCAACCTAATTTTTAAAGCAAACAGGAAAATAAAGTACTGTATCTCTTGAACAGCAGCAGCAGAAAATTATTTTCTTGCAATGCTATAAGTTTGAGGGAAGAAAATTTAAAATTTACTTTAAAAACAACAACAAAAACCAGCAAGGGTTGCTCCAAGTGACTTTGTAAGAAGTGTGCTGGCCTGCTCTGTAGCATCAAATGGATATGGCTGGGGGTGGGATTATTTCCAAAAAGCACATCCAGATCCTGGATCTGTGTTGGAGTCTGAAGCCTGCATTCAAACCCAACTCTGCAATGGCTCTGCGTGTCACCATCACAGCGACTGGGACGGGTCCAGCAGCATCCCACACCTAAAATGCAGGAATTGCAATCTGGAACTGGAATGCAGACATTCAGATCTGAAATACCAATTCTGGCCAGTTCCTGACGGAGACAAGAAATACTATATTCCATTAAGAAGGCAATGAGCGTGCATTACGTATCCAAAGAGGCGATTTTACATTACACACAGCGTAAAAAATTATGCTCGGGTTTAACTGCCATTTCCTGCCAAGATTATTCCAGTGCAAGCAGCAACAGAACAACTGCAGTATGGTAAATATGTTGTACAGGTGGCTCAGTGATGGGGGGACCTGGGCAATAACCACCGACATCTGCGGCTGGAGGTGGCTGAGCGCGGTGGCAGCGCGTGGTCCCCGCGGATGGCAGCCAGCTGCCTGCACCTCCAGCATCGCCTTCGTGCAGAGATAGGAGAGGGGCTCAGGAGTGGCCTGCAGGTAATGGCTCTCTCATGATGCCTTCTTCGCGAGTGCTACAAGGTTTTCTCATGTACTATGGGATCTACCAGGGCTCAAACTTTTAAAGTCCCAGCTAGTCAGGCATTGAACTTCCCCCAACCCCCTCCCTTATTTTTTTTTTTTATTATTATTTATTTTACTTCCACACCCCTAGATTTCAGCAGCTGTGATGCAAAGTTTCCTGGTTGCTGGCATTTTCCAATGTCAGATCTACGTAGTAGAAAAGCTGAAGGCTGAGAGATAAATGGCTCCTGGATATGACAATGACAGTTTTCACTAAAAAGACTTTTTCTCCAAATGCATATACCACTAAGAGCAACTATCCCCTGGAGTGGCCATCAAGCTGATTAGCTCCAAGCCTTGGAAACACAGGGGAGAAGGCAAGCTGACATTGGCTTGAACATTGCTACGCACATTAGAAGTGCTTGCATGTCTGTGAGAGCAATGCAGAGACTTCTCTGGCTTTGTCAATGCAGGGAGAGGGTCAGCCTTTGGTCCATGGCTCCATCTTGGAGCTGATGCTTGCAGTGGTGAAGCTCCCTTCTCCAGAGACCTCAGGCTTTTGAATCCTGTTGTTACAAGTGCACGAACTTCTTCCAGCATCTGACACTGGGCCAGAGCAGGAATACTGTAAGATTGTCTCTGCGCTCCAGAAAGAAAAGAGACAGAATTCTGAGGGCGATTTTATTCTTGTTATTCATTAGGATAGTTACATCAGCAAAAAAGGCACAGTACAGCAGTCTGAAGTCTTAGACAGTTTGTGATGTTTAAACATCTTAAGCACTGTTGAGCATTTTCTTTACATCTCTTGATATGGCACGGCGGTTTTATTTAAGCAATCCCGAAAATCATGGCCAGCTGCACCATCTGCCAGAGACGATGCAGGATGGGTGCCTCCAGCATGTCAGCGCTCAGATGTCATTTAAAAGGGAAATGCTGTCTGTGCTGGGAAGGGGCAGAGACAAAGAGCCAGGCAGGCAGCAGGCTGTGCTAAGTGGAAAGAAGAATTGATACCTTTTCTGTGCCTTGACCTGAACATCTGAGTTCTTTCCCTTGGGGTTTCTCACCCCCAAATGTTCTTTTTGTTTCTTTTTTTCTTTCTTTTTCTTTTTTTTTTTTTTTTTTTTTTTTTTTTTTTTTTTTTTTTTTTTTTTTTTCACCCTCAGTACTCACAATTCCAAAAAGAGAAAGAGCTGCCTGATGTGGAACAGGTGGCTCGTGCAGGTCACTGGCCCTGAAAGCCAAGGCGTGTGGCTGATGCTGGCATTTAAAGGTCAGTCCCTGCCACTCCTCAGCACCTTCCCTGCAGCAGGTGACCCACAGGACCACGCTCCCCTCTCACCCCCACTGCACCTTTGGGAAGCTGTTTGCAGCAGGACGAGGCGTGATCACAGCTCAGCTGAAGGGTGTCACATTCCCTTTGCTGCAGACAGGAGGACCAGCGGTGGAATATTCGATTACATGTCAGTCACAGCACATTAGGCAATCTTCCAGTCTGCCAGCTTTGCCCTTCCCGGCTCCAAGCAAAGTGTCATCAGGAAAGAAGTGGCACAGTGAGGCAAGGAGGTGATGTTGGGGAGCTTCTGTCCCCATCAGAAATGTCCTTTATTGCCATTCAGTGGGTCTCTCCTGCTATAGATATGGTACCGTGCTTTATGCCAGGTGAATGTGGGTGCGAACCAGTGCTAAAGGTATAAATGTGTGCAGAAGCAGCAGATGATACAGTGAAGAATTAGGGAACTGCCATTCCAGCAGTAGTACCAAAAATATTCTGCTTTTTCAAATAGAGCAGCTATAAAAACATGTTGCTCTGACTGAGCATTTTCTGGACTGTTTTGCTCACAAATTACTTAGTGAAAATATGTTAGGAGTGGAAGTTAAGAGCTATGGACAATTTCCCAGTTTGTATAAGCCAGAGAAATCCCATCTCAGCTCCAAGAAGGAAACCACTTTCCAAAATGTCAGCTCATGCAGAAAGTCCCAGTTCAGCTGGAACGAGCCGCTCCGTTTGCGCTCGGTGGTTTCTGGAATAACAAAAAGCCATGGATGTCCGTGCTGGGAAGCAAAAGCACCAAGGGTAATGTGTGTAGATTATTCCCATTGCACTGGAGGGTTATTATGGCTTTTGTTAAGCATCCTCCACCATTAGCCACAGCCACAGGAGAAGCGAATGGTGGCATTCTCATTTCACATCTTCTGCTTCCGCAGTTGAGCTGCACCTCCTGTTTGGAGACTTTCAAAGAGAATTTGAAATCAAAGGAGACAACGCTGCTGTTACTGGGTGGGACATCCACAAGCAGAACTTTAGCTTTGTCTACTTTGATTTCAGATTCACTTTGAGTGGTTTCCTGACACGAGGTGCAGGCATCACAAGGCTCTCAGTGGCAGCATCACCATTAACTTTTCAAGTGACCGTCACTATTTAGCTGGAGAGACAATAAGAGTGGGGTGGGTGTCAATGGAAATAACCTTTATGATACTTCCAAAGCTTCTAATCTGTCCTCAGGCTCCTAAACTCCAAGAAATACTTGGAGAGGCTGCCTGCGGAGCGGCGAGAAAGGAGTGATGGATGAAACAATAAAAATGACACCACTGGTAAAAGTGGATGTGGGATGCTGCCATTCACGATGCCTCGTGAGTGTGATTTATGTCAGACCCTGTGCTGTGTTGGGGGTGCAGCATGAGACCCACACATGGCAGGATGCCTGGACCATGGCTGGTGAGCCCAGTAAGGTGAGTGAGGCCATGAGAACCAAGGGCAGCCCTTGGCAGTAGGGTGGGGTGGGAAAGGAGTGAGTCATTTTGGGTAGCACTCAAAAAAATTACTGCTTTCTCCCTATATCACCCTCTCCTCCTTGACCACGTTTGAAAAGGGCATTTCAGTGCCGACGGCAGTGTTGTTGCAGACAGAAGGACCCGGCTGAGAGCAGCCGGTGATGTGTGCCTTACTTTTAAAAAGAAAGATGTGTCTTGACAGCTTGCCAAATACCACATCTGCCTCTCTTTGCACCTCTGCGGGTGAAGCTGAACAGCAAGGTGGCAAAGATGGGCGAACCTCTCCGTTAACTGTGTGAGGGCCGCTCTCCCCTCTGCTGCCCAGCAGCTGTAGGTGATCCTGGAAAGAAGGACCTCCCTGAAGCACATATGGAACAGCTGTGGGAGATGCACAGCTGTGGGCTTCCTGTGGTGATTGAGGAGCACCACCCAGCTACCACCTCAGCTGGGCTGGGAGAAGCTAGGCAAGTACATCAAGCACTTAAAGATCTTTTTACTATCTCATTCTTTGGTGTTTTTCCTTCCTTCATGATGGACCTCTGTTGGGGGATGCTAATGAGCATGCAAACCATGCTAGAGCTAAACCATGCAAGCCACAATGGTCTTTGAGTTGGCTGTTTCTCCAGGTGCTGAAATTCTGTCCTGCTTAACCAGGCAAGTCCATCTTGGTTTATCTGATTAGTTCTGAGGATTTGGGGGTTGTATCTCTGATGTTCTATTTTTAATTGCTAGTGGCAATAATATTAAATCATCACTCGATGGTCTGCAGCTTTCTTGTTGGGGATATTTTCCTTTGACACCGACTCTGAATTTTATATGCAGCACACCGGTGTCGTGTAAATTTCGTGAACAACTTCTATTATCTTTGAAACCACATGAACAACAAACAGTTATAATTATCGTCTGAAGATGCTATAGTGTTTCAAAGATGCCTACAGTAGTGGTATTACAATGAAAGCGCTCCGCTTGCCTGCAGCTTTTGCTGTGTTCAATGACATCACAATTATGCTGGTTTTGAGCTAAAACTTCTGTCCTTAAACAGAAACAGATTGTGTGAAACCTCTTATGGTTTCCTTCTCATTTCTTTTGATTGTTCCTGGACTGAAATTGGTTGAAATAGTGAATATGGTAGAGTAGTGCATTTTTACAGGCTTTGTTTCTGTGTTTGTTGCTGAGAAGTTGTAGGCAGTTCATGTCGTTGTGCTTGGAAAATGAATGAATGTTACTTAAAACCCCTGAATGGACGTCTGCTACTTGTCAAGTTGTGATCTCCTGGTCCTGGGGTATTTGGCAATCTGTGACTTGTGATAATGAAATCATGGAAAAAAAAAGTTATCAACAAAGGCATGACGTCCTACGTGTGTAAAACAAAGCTTAACATACTTTTAAGGTGAAATACCTGAGTGTGTGTCTTCCAGCACAGTATTAGTTGTTAAAATGCCTGAGCCAGCTCGTGGCTAGTACAGGCAGCCACAGTCTACATCGTACTGGCAGAACCACCATGTTCATGAGCTGAAAAGCTGCCCATGCTTCTTTATTATGCTTGTGTCTGTTCATGCTTGTTCATAAAGTTCTGGAAAGGATTCAGTCTTGTTCCGAGTGATTGTTTGAGCTGTCCCAAAACACAAGGAGCTTTGGCAGAATCGTGCTCGCTGGGTGCCTGGTACTTCCCGTTTCTGTTGAAGGCCTTTTGCAGCCCCAGTCTTGAACTATTTGCTGCTCCTCAGGGAGGATGCAGTCCAAGCACGTCTCCCAGCCCATTCAGAGATGTTTCGTATGAACGCTAGGAACCATGGCAACATCCAAAAATACCCACAGTGGCCCGTGGAACTGGCTGATGAATAAGGTCAGAATTTCCCAATAAATATCTTCTTATTATATTAAAAATATTTCTTTCATGTAAGACTTAGCTTAACTAACTCTGCAAATTGAATGTTGCATCTTTCTAATGCTTCTCTGAGCCTCTGAGATTGTTTTCATTATTGTTATTATTGTAACTGTTCCTAGAATGAAATTATTTACTCATGGAGCTAAATGAATATTTTTATTGATATTCAGCTCCTGACTGCATTAGCTCAGTGCACTGTATCCACAAAATTCCCATCCCCTCCAATGCTGCAGGTTTCCATGTCATTGGGAGTGGTGATGAACGCTGCTGCCATGGTCTTCTGTGTTTGGGATGCATCAGGACACCTTGTTATCCTAAAAACAACAACAACAAAAGCACTCCTTGAGGCTCTGCGTAATGTGCCCTGCTCTGTGGCCATTGGTGCTCAAGTAGTCAACATTGGATTTTAGGATCTTTTCCCATTTATTTGCTTTTGGTAAGCCTGGGTAGCATGGGAACAGCCTGCAGCAGCAGAATGATGACATCGCCATTGGATGGGGACTGCTGACCAGTGGAGCCGTAAAAGTCAGTGATAGGTGTGAACAGTGGAGCACATAATGACCAGTGGGTCTGCCACAGCTCATCCCTAGCACATGGACAGCCATGGTGGTTGAAGTGCATGTGTGAGAGCTGGTACGGCTAACTTTTGGTTCTGGGTTAGCCCCTTCACGTGTGACCTTGGGACACTGCTACCAATGGCTTTGCCATTGCCTCCTGTTTGGGAGGAAGGGGGGACGTCAGTGTCAGGTGAGGGGGTGGCTGCATCCTGATTAATGTGTGTTTGTAAGGCTCGTGTCCAAGGTTCTAATGGGAAACTCTGTAGAGAAGTGCAGGGAGTCAGGCAGGTGCTTGGTTAGAGTAAATCAGCACAATTCAATTAAAATCAATAGATGTACCCCATCTGGAGTGATAAAGGCTTTCCCATCAGTCAAAGCACTGGTCCTGTAAAAGGAGCTATAGAGATGCTGCTCCTTCTCTCCCCGCTACTGATGATTCAATACATTCTCTATTGATACTCTGCCATCAGACACCTANAAAAAAAAAAATTGCACCTGAGGATATGCATTCATAACAAGGACCTTGGGCCATGGGATTTGTTGCCAACAACAAGGATATGTGGAGGTGAATCATAGGGCAATTTTATTTAGGAAACGAGGAAAATTAATTAGAACCTCACGTTACCTTTGATTCTTTGGCAAGGACAAATTAAAGCTGGCAACCCTCTGTCCAGCAATATAAAATCGTTAACATCTGCATTGCTTCTGTTGGTAGATTTATGAAACAGATCGAGTAAACCTAATGCAAAAATGCAACATAGGCCAGGCTCTGGGTTTGAGCAACTTCCCAAATCGGTACTCTGGCTGGCATTGCTCTGCATCTTGTGCTAGTTCAGTTCAACTCCAGTAGCTGGCCTAATTCAGCTCCCAGTCTGGATGTTCTTTGATCAGTTTAAAATAATATTTTACCACCAGTTTTCAGAGGTAAGGCAAGGTTACTTAAAACCAAATTTACAGTAATTTAAGTGTTCACAGGAAACTTCATGCATTTTAAACCATTTCAATTAAAAGAAAAATTGCAGCCTAATCCAAGAAACTTTTGCTTAGACCAGGCCTTCGTTTCCAAAACCTGTACAGTAATATTACACAATAGACTGAGGTGCAGATTATGCCACAGATAATGTAGTTGTTAATGATCAAGTTAATGTTAAAAGCCATTACTGCTCATTGATATAATTCTCAGAACATTATACTAGAGAAGTGCACCTTTTGTGTAGCAACAAAATGACAAAATGGAAATGTTAAAAGTTGAGTGCCTGAATAATAGCCTGTGAAATCATTTAGACAGGATCATTGTTGTTGCCATTGTGAAAGAAGGAGAGAGTGACAGACTGAGAGACAAAAAAAAAAAAAAAAAAAAAAAAAAAAAAAAAAAAAAGGGGGNTCATTGATATAATTCTCAGAACATTATACTAGAGAAGTGCACCTTTTGTGTAGCAACAAAATGACAAAATGGAAATGTTAAAAGTTGAGTGCCTGAATAATAGCCTGTGAAATCATTTAGACAGGATCATTGTTGTTGCCATTGTGAAAGAAGGAGAGAGTGACAGACTGAGAGACAAAAAAAAAAAAAAAAAAAAAAAAAAAAAAAAGAAAAGAAAAAGGGGGGTGGGAGGAAAAAAAGCATACACCAGAGTTTCTTTCCTGGAGATGTAAAGAGGATTCCTGCTCTCCCCTCTCAGCCTCTCCCATTTGGAGGGGCTTGCTCTAACAGCAGAGCACCCTCATCTGGCAGCTTGCCCGAAGCGAAAGCCTTCGGGATGGGACCGCATCACCCGGACACGGAGGTGACGAACTCTGCCCAAGGCAGACAAAGTATTTTTTTTTTTGACAGTTTGCCTTGAAGAATTTAGGACAGTGGCATTATGTTAGATAAATAAATAAATAAATAAAAAGTCGGTGGGTTTGCTTTTGCTGTTCAGCCCTGAGTGGGGGTTATTGCTGTGGTGGAGGTCATGGGCTGGGATCTGCTTGGTCATGAGCATCCTTTGCCTTAAACTGGAGGATTCTCAGCTCGCACTGTAAAGCTCTCTGAGCCACATGCCACCCACGGGCATCCCTTTGACTCTCTGGGCTTTAATAAAGCAGAGAAAGTGCAGAGTTGTAGTAATGGGCTAAGCAGCAGACAGCCTATTAAACGCCTGCAGTGGAGGGACACTTTGCTGAGCAATATACTGTACAACAAGCCTGTGTTAAAACATTGACCCACAACATTTGGTCCATAAAAATAGTTACATTCACAGGGACGCCTGGCAGTGATAGTTTTAATGCGAGGGCTGTGTCATGGTGTAAAATAAATTACTTCCGACATTACAGCAAAAGCTCCACTGAAAACCTTTCTGTGTAAACCAGCGAGCGCAGCACAGCTAGCTGTAGGGAATGGTGGTGTTCCTCCTGAGCCACCCACAACGATCTGCTTTTATGCAGAAGCAGCCTTCAGCGCAGAGTCTGTTCCTCCCCAGCCCTCCTTGCTGCCCTGCTAAGGCTGGGCAAATGGTCGTGGAAAAGGCGTTGGAAGACATTTTTTTGGGGTTATGTTTTCATGTTGGGTTTCGTTTTCATTTTGGATCTCCTACAAATGTGGCTTTCTGCTCAGCCAAAGCTTTACTTGTATTGTAAAGCAGACTTTACTTCCTTAATATCTCCCACTTCTAACATGTTGTAGAAATATTGTGAAGCCTTATGTTAAGTTTCTGTGTGCAAGAGCTGGTTCCTGATAAGTTTGGAGACATTATCAGCAAAAGGATGTGGCGCCGCTGTGGTTATGCAGTGTGCTGGTTTGTCTCCAGCACATTTTGACAATTTTCTTGTTTTCAGGTGAGGAGTTTGAAATAGGAGGCCACTTTTCTCCAGCCAAAGCACTTCTCCAGCCAGGCTGCCAGCCCACCCTGCAGCCTTCACACTTTTCCTCTTTGTACAACATTACCTTTCCTGGAGGGCTTTGGTTCTCCTCCTCATAATGTTCCTGTAAGCTCCCACAAAAGCATCCAATGTATTTGCCTCCAGTAACTGTCTTTCTCAGGATATCTTACTACAGGGTCTGCTACTCTTGGCACCCTCTTCTTATGACCCCAGCCACTATTGAATTAAATCTCTTCCATGGTTTGGCTATGAATTGCAGCCTAAATTCCATAACTAAACTGTGCATGATATTGGAATTCAGCAGGAGCTGCAGCCAGCAATTAGGGATGGTAGACCCTGCCACTTTATCTGTCATGACAGGATGGAAATTTTAGGGAAGGAGAATTACTGGCAGGTCACAGTTTGGAAGGAAGGTAGCACTCATACAAGGCTTCTGTTTCTGCTGTGCTTGTCACTGTAGTGGGAAGGATTGTACAATTCTGTAAGAGAAGTTAGAGCCCCAAAGAAGGGATAAAACCTCTACTCCCTGTAGGATTTATTTTTGAAAGTTATAATAATATTTTTTATTCTGCTTTCAGGTAAAATAATTGGAAAAATGTTTTCTTAAAATGAGAAAAATGCGGGCTGTTCCATAAGCAGGTCTCTACAGCCTGAGGTTTTCCACGAAGGTGCCACTGCACAGTTCTGCCTGGGTGCAGCTGCTGCCAGGGACTGTGCAGAGAGCACGTAGAGCCCGTGGTGGCTGCTGGACATGGGACTCTAATGCAGGGCTGAGCCTGACGTGAGTGTGCAGAGCAAGGGGCAGGCTCCCTGCAAGGTGTCTGTGTTGTCTTGACAGTGGATGTTATGTGGTACTCTCCAGTGGAAGGGAGAAACCGTGACAGCTTCTGAATGCAGAAATATGAAGTTGAGACTGCTCTGATATACAAAATTTGCACTGTATCTGGCTAATCTGGCCAGCTCCAGGAGCAGTTCACAAAAACACTGGAATCCAAGATCAAGAACCTTCCTATCCACTCTTAAATGAGCAGTATTTAGTAGAAGTGAAATTGTTGCTGCAGACAGTTTTCCCGTTTCTTGCAGTTTCTTTATCTAACTTTGAGCTGAGGCCAGCTGCTCTTCACCCAGATATATATTTCTTTTAGATATTAATCAGCTGAGCAGTATCTGCACCTCCCCACGTGGAGCTGGGAGCCATAAGACCACTGCTGTCAGTGAAGCCTATGGGTTACTGGTGTGCACCCCTCCTGGTCTCACCAACTGCTGGATTAGAGATGAGGCACAGCTGACACTGAGCATGTTCACCAGACTATAATTCGGAAGGGATAAGGAACATTGCAACATTCAGGGCTCTGTCCCAGAAAAATGTGAGAATCCTGCTAGGTTTTCTTTTTCTTTGCTTTTTTTTTTTTTTTTTTTTTTTTTTTTTTTTTGAAAGTACTCTAGGCAGTTTAGTAGTAACTGCTTAGTTTGGGTTGAAAAGCCAATTGGCAGAGTCCAGGGGTGTAGGCAGAGGCTAGGCTTTGGGAGCCCAATGGGTGCTGTCTCTTCCAATAGGCTCCTGTTGAACAGGGAAAACTTACAATGAAATGGCTAAAATATTACGTGTAGAGAGATGGGTTTTGAAAACGTCTGAGCTGTGGCAGTTCAAGGTGAGGGAGCAGATGATGTTTTGAAGGGGACATGGTGAAGGAAATTAAAGAGGCTGGGAACTGTTGCACAGCTGTGCAGACGGGGAGAGGCGAGGTGCGAGTAAGGCAAGGCTGGAAAGCAAGCATGGGAAAATATTAAACAGTTTGAATATGTGTGCTGTGTGAAATCCCAAACATCTTTTCAGTGCATGCGTCTGCATGGCCTGCCTGTCTCAGAGCCTTCCAGGTCTGGGCGAAACATTAAACAAAAACACTTTTGTTCCTTTTCCCATTTCAGTTGGTAGTCTTAAAAATATGTTTAGGTGGAGAAATCATCCTACCTGTGCACATTGTTATCTAATTCATACTCTGTCCTTCGTTGCTGCTAACAGGGCAAAATACTTCCTTCAAAGGGATTGGTTAGAAAGAATTGGGAGCTGCACAAAATATTTCAAGGAAATGAAACCCAGGACAAGGAGCTCTTCCTTCACATCCTACACACAAAAAAAGCCCTGGTTGATTAGTATCAGCTTTAACCAAAGAAATGTCACTTCAGGGTGGAGGACCTGAGTCCCATGCATCACTCCAAGAGAAATTTAGGTCTGAACCTAGGATTTTACAGATAAAGTGCTGATACAGCTGTGGCACGGCGCAGCTTTATGAATGGGGTGTTGACAAGTGCTGGAAGCAGCCATCCTATCGGAATTACAGTGCAAACCAGGCATGTGCACAGGTCACTGCCTTTTATGAACACATGTTCCCAGATCTTATGACAAATAGGAAAGTAGCCCATTTTGACCTTTGAAGCCTGTTGCAAAGTCATTGCTGAGCTATTCTTTGAGTAGCTAGAGGTAGAATAATGTTCAACTCAGCTTCCTGGAGCTGCATTTGAAATGCAATTAATTGACTGCTGTTAGTTGTCAATTAACATTTATTATCAATTAGTTCATCAAATTGATTAGTTGGCAGGACCTTAAAGCCTAAATGCACTCCTTTCCATTATAAATATGTCTATAAGAGTAAAAGCTACTCACTAATTGATGTCAAACTGAAATTGCTTATGTTGGTCAAGAGACAGAGCACATTGTTTTTTAAATCCATATTAGATTAATTTTGCAGCAAATACATCAGCAGTACATAATTTTAAAACATCATGTCTTTAGTGCATGTGACTTTGTGCACATCTCTTACAGCTGTTATAGCGTACAGGTATAATATAGGATGCGTTGGTGGCCTTTTTCCTTGTTTGAGAAGTGATGCTGTTTCAGACAGCCAGACTAATTTTTCATTAGTCTACCCTCTAAAATGGCTTGTGGCGAAATGCATGTCGTGAAAGCCATTTGGTTTTAGCAGACTTACTGCAAAACTATTTATATTCTTCCCTTCCCCCCTGTAGGCCTTTCCAGAATTTGGGGGACCATCCTCGTACCGTAGGCACTCATCAGGATTATTCAAGAAAGACTCTTTGTGACCAAACCAGAATATAAAAGATAGTTATTATTTATTTCTCAACTTAACATTCCTATTGCTCTTTTTTTTTTTTTTTTTTTTTTGTTTTGTTATTTTCAGTATCTAGTTCTTGCAGGCTAGTAAACAGTTCAGATGCTTGTGAAAGCCTTATTAAAGAGATGAGAAAATACATGTCTGGGTTAGTTTTACAGCTTTAAATGCAATAGTTGTCTTGACTTCAGCAATTTGCTCTTACTCCTAGGGAGGAGGAGCAGACAAAATCCTGAAAAGTATGCCTTTAACTTTTTGCATGCATAAAATACCTGAGAAGGGTTATTCATTTTCACTGCCTTTGTGCAACGAGATTATTCCTGCATCCCCCAAAACTGTGACCTAAATATGGCTGAAAGACACAACATGTGACCTGCTTAGTGCTGCCTGTCATGGCCTGGAGCCACAGCAGGAACTCTATTAGTGGGAACAGCACAGATGCTACCAGATGGCCAACATATTGTCCAGAGATGACCCATGTATAATTGCAGAAAGTTCAATACATTCAGGTTTTGAATTTAATTGCATTGACCACCTTAGCTACTGCTGCAACACAATTTAATTTATTTAAGGTGGAAACTTCCTTTCAGAGAGAAGAGATTCTTTATGCTTTTAATATTGCACTCGCATTTTGCAAACTGTAGGAACACAAGCTCTGTGCATGTTAACAGATGTTTACAGAGGTCAGGCTACCTGAATGCAGTTCAAGCAATTCAAGCAATGAGGGAACAATACAAGATTTTTTTCCCATTCACTTCCTGCAGTTTATTTAGATCAAGTTCCATGGGACCAAATCTGGCAGTCTTGACTCAAGCAAATAGCTCACTGGAGAGAGAGAAAATAAACAAAAGGACTCCTTTAAATATTTGAGCATGAGGTGTTTGCTTGATTAGTGACTGCATAACAAGCTGCTTAATTTTTATCTTTAAAAGATGCATTTTAGACAGAGAGCACAAATTACCTACTAAATCTTTAGATGGTGAAGTAAAATATTTATTCAGTTTCCCTCCTGCATAGCATAGCTGCGTTGTGTCAGCACAGCCCTCCTCATCCCAGGAGCCTCCTGGGTCCAACTTAGGGCTGACTAATGATGGTAACTATACGTAGTGCATGCCCATGAGCAGGGCAGGAGATAGGATCTTGTCGACAGATTTCCTCTCAGATCCCACCTCATATCCTTGCTGAGGGGTCTGGTGGGTGGTAGCTATTATGGGCGTGATGTAAGCTGCATCCCTGAAGTGAAACTGGGAGCAAACCCAAGTGCAAGTGCTTCACTTTTAAAATTTAGGCAAATAACATACTCTCAATGGTCCTCAATGGTCAAAAGTCTGTGTGAGTCCATAAGCTTCTGGTGTTGTCATTGAATGTGGTAGCCTTTGAATGGGCCTTTATAAGCCTCAGTCCCTGCATAAGGATAAAATATTAATAACACTCCCTTTCTGTCTCTATCCATGCCTGTACTCCCTATTTACTATTTCTACATCTCTCCCCTCCCTTATCTTTCTATATTAGCTACCTAGGCTTTAAGCTTTCATTGCAAGGTATTAAAATGTGTATTTATTTAACATGAAAGTAGAACAGCCCAGACCAACTTGGTCTGTCTAGGCCCTATCAAATCCCAAACATACTGGAAACTTTATTAGTTTTTTTCCTCAGAGTAAGCCGTAGTCTGCTGAGTTGTATTCATTACATTAAGCCATTTGTCAGCTTCCAGTAGGGGTATTCACAAAAGTGGTCAACCATCAATAGATGACTTAAAATCTAAGGGCTTTGTGCGTGTGTAATATAAAAAAGATAAGTTGTTGATGAGGGATGGCCTCAAACCATAACATGTGGCTCCGCATCCAAATTGTAAAAGGATGTGTGGGCTTCTGGCCCAATGACAAAGTAGAAGGCTTCATCTGACAGTCTGGCTACTGCCCCACTCTTTCCTTAAATTTGGTGTTCAAGCTCTTGATTCTCTTGGTTTGTGTTCATAACTACCAATATATCAGACTGATTTCCTTCATGTGCAAGGAAACCTTCTTATATATCAGAACCTTCACAATGAAGATTTATTGTTTTAGGAATGGGGGAGTGGGTGAATATTGCTCTTTTTTTTTTTTTTTTTTTCTTTTTTTTTTTTTTTTCCATGCATTCTCTAATCTAATGTAATCACCGCAGCATGTGCTATTGATTTCTGTAATTGCTTCTTGAATGGTTTGGGCCCCAAGACTGCTACACTTTGTGAGGATGTCATTTGGGTTATATATATAAGCTGATGGATGATGTATCCTTTTTATTAGGAAAGCCCTCTAATATCTCAGTTAAAGATGAAGGATTCTCCCAGAAGGCCTGGTTGGTAACGCTTCTCAGTGTGACTAGACAGCAATCTTTCACTAATACGTCCTTTCTACACATTACTTCAAATGCTCTTGTTGATCAAACTACTGTAAGAGAGTGAGGTCAAAGGTATGGGTGTTGTCCATGTAAATCCTGTACTTCTGGCATCCGAGCTGGAGCATGTGGTTTGCCACGGTGCCTCACAAAGTGGTTGCTACTGTCTTGTCCCTTCCCAAAACAGAGCCATTATTTCTAGGTACTAGCTGAGTATCATCTAACGCATGTCTGGAAGAGTTCCTGTGCATATATGGGGTCACAGGGGGAAGAAAAGTCTACATGGGCATTGGATATGTAATGTGTACAAAGAACTGCCCTGTCTGAAGGGAGCCAGTTGCTTCTTGGATAAGGTGGGATTTAGATTATCTTGTGTGATTTCCTCTAACACAATGCCATTTTCACCAACCAGAAAATCCATCTTGAGGTGTCAGTGAAGCATGAAGTGCAGCTGGGACTCAAATTTATGAAATGCCTAAAGACTTAACGTGGGGTTTGTATGCCAAAATAGAGCTGGAACTGGCATATAGAGAATCCTGAGGAGGGGTACTGCCGAGCTGAATGGCCTCTCCCCGCAGCACACTGCACTGTCATGGTGTTGAGATGGCTGATCTGCTCTGGTGGCTCACTACTGCCAAGAAAAGTTGGTCCTGCTGCCCTGTCTGCATTCCCATGCTCTCTCCTGCATGAGATCTGGTCTTTGCTGAACCTCTTGGTGGTCTGGGTCAGCATGCTCAGCTATGAGGGAAGCAACCCAGCAAAGAGGTTAGCAACATGCTGTGAATAGGAGCTAACACAGACCTCTAGCAGAAGCAGTCTTTGAGGGCTCGGTTGTCTTAGGAGGACTCATGCTATTGATATCTCTGTGGTCTCAGCTCCCTCTTTTAGGGCATTTCATGGGAAGGCTTAAGGTCATCCTTCTGGACGTGTGGATTAACACAGAGCTCTGGTTTGGAGTGGAATGGTGCTGGTTCTCCTACTTCAAACACCTGGAGAGTCCTTCTTTATTTCCTTTGAGCACAGTCAGAGGGAATGAGAGTGAGCTCACCTGGCTTTAGATGTCTAGATTAGAGCTAGTCATTTTGGGCTTCCTTTAAGCCAAGAAGGAGAAATAGATCCTTTAAAATAAGGCTCATCTGGCATTATTTTATATCAGCTTTTGGATGAGGTTAATTCCACATTAATGGCATCTCTTTTTCTAGCCTGAATGTGAGAAGAGCCTGGCTTAGATGTCTGCAAGATAGACATCTGCATTTGGTCACATAAATCCCACCCGTAGAGCCGATGCGCTAATGTGAAAACCAAGATGAATGGCTTCAATTAATAACAACAATAATAATTTAGACTCTATAGTCTAAATATAGAAAATAATTTCAGATTATTTTTCTCAGATGTGGGCCAGATCTTTCCTAGGTACTGGTCAGATTGTCTTTGATTCAGTGGGGCTTATGCTGAGTGCTTGGTTGCAATGGCTACAAGCAACGGTGGTGTCTCCTTTAGGCAAACCAAGCAAATACACTCTTCCTGATAGAAATAAAAGGAGGATTTCCCCGGTGAAGGTTTTTGTCCTTTCAAACGGTATTAGAAAAGCAATACCTCTATTGAAGATATCCTTTTTAAAACCACAATGGCTGCAACTTTCTGGAACTACTCATGACCCCCAAACTTACTCTTTATTGGTGTTTCTCATTCAGCTAAGGCTGAATCAAACAAATGAAACTAATTACTCTTGAAGTTGGATATTGCCTTCTTGAGCTTTACGAGCCTATTTTTCTGAAATTAGAAATTGCCTAACTATGTGGAATGTTTCCAGCAAAACTGCTTCCTACAGCCACAATTTTTACAGTCACATAAGTGCTTTGTAGGCTACCTTTGGGTAGGCAGCAGTGACATCCAGTGGCCGGTGACCTGATCACAGGTCTTCTCCCAGAGCCTAAACTCCCTGTCCCACCTGGGATGCGACTCTCCCGGCTAATTTTGTGAGACCCCATTTGGGTTTAATACTCTTACTCTTATTCCACTAAACTTTTTTTTTTTTTTTTTTCC
>VXAV01010887.1:38106-48619 GCA_013399715.1 Alectura lathami
TTCTCAAATGGCAGAAAACAATAGGGTGCAGAATCACTGTTGCACGTTAAAGAGAAAGAATGATTACTTCCAACTTCAAATAAGAAATGTTGTGATATCTATGACAACAGCACTGAAAACTAATGCACTTGCTTAGCAGTACTCTTTGGAGAAGATGTATCACTGTGCTTCTTTATGAGTGAGCCAGGTCTAGTGAGATAAAACACTGCATTACTGTAGATGGAACAAAGCCTTTAGCACCACTTATTTTACTTTAGTACCACTCTTTGCGCATTTTTTGCCTGAATTAAATTGCACATCCCCAGGTATAACAAACTGTAATCATGAGGAAGAGATTGCTTTGGTCTCAGCACATCTGCTGCACGTTGCTACGCTTCCCTGTGCTACTGAAGTTGAAAGGGAAGATGTGAGGGACGTGTTCCCCTGCTATTCTTCTTGCTTGGCTCAAAGACCTGCTGAACGATGGGAGCTGAGCACCACAGGCTGAGATGTGAGCAGTGAAAGTCCATTGGCAGAATGGTGGCCCTGAGTGTCCTCTCCTTCAGTGCTCTTTATCATGCAACCTGGGTCCGACTCTTTGCATGTATGGACCAGGGATTTTTATTTATTTATTTTTGAGAAGTTGATTTTTACATCTGTGATATTCCTTACAAAGGAAATTAATTAAATGGCAGGATGGTTAAAGCTACGCAAATCAGAAACAGGAGGGGAAACGTTATGCAGGCGCAGACCTCCCATAGATCTCCCGCACACTTCAGTGTTTTCCCCAGGCGCTTAAATTTCTCTCCTGATCTCCAGAGTTAATCTCCTGATCATGTTTCTTCAGGCCCATACAGCATTTTTTTTTTCCACACTTCTCTGTTGTTTCATGTAGAGTCTGTCCTCCTTCAAGCTCCCTCTACATCTTTAGTCAAGCTATTTATTAATAAACCTGTGTTTTCAGTGTGTTGGTACATCAATAAAGTACAGAGCAGTTCAGTTAGTCAGCATTCTGGGAAATCCTTTGCCGTATTGAAGAACTGTAAATCTCCATTATTGCTTCCCATAGCACAAATAAAGAATAGCCTCTTACCTTGGCAGCATTCTCTTTGTTAATTTTTAAGGGTGAATCACAGAATGGTTTGGGTTGGAAGGGACCTTAAAGGTCATCCAGTTCCAACCCCTCCTGCCATGGGCAGGGACACCTCCCACTAGACCAGGTTGCTCAGAGCCCCATCCAGCCTGGCCTTGAATGTGTAAATATTCCCTAGAAAAGAGGATCGCTTGGTGCCCACCCTGGGTACCAGGCTTTCATTGCTATTTTTTTGTTTATTTGTGTGTTTTTGGCATAGCACCAGCCACTACCTGGAAATTCAGCAAGAGGGAAGGGTAGCCAGGGTGAGCGCAGCAGGAAGCAATATTGAAATGTTCAGATGAAAATAATCATCAGGACTTTAGGATTTTTTCCAAAGTGAACCTAAACTGGAGGCTTTAGCGATTAGTCCATGACTGATTGAAGAGGTATGTCACCTGCTACTACATGGCAGCACATCCCATTGCAATGCAATTGCCTGCCTGGAGTCATTATGGTGTATTACATCCTTTGTTATCAAACTGTGTCATGTTGCATCACAGTCAGAAGCAGCCGGATGGAGACGTNTATCTACAGAGTGCTGGAAGCCACAGGTAATCCCTTCTGTGCTTGCTTGCTCTCTGTCAAGGCACAAGTCTTTTGTTGGTCTAGGAAGAAATTCAAGCTTTAAATTGCCTTTTTGTGTTCCAGTGTTGTCAAATAGTAGGAAAACGTGCTTACTTCAGTTACTGCAATAAACACATGAGATTTCTCAGCCAATAGATGCTCTGGGAGTTCTTTAAGCCCTAACCCAAGAAGATATCCAAGAATAAAATATAACAAGCTTCTAGTTACTCTTTGAAAAACTTGTGTAAGAATGAATAAACTCTGCTAAAACTACTGAAAGCAGGCACNAATTTGCTGGAAGTGTATTTTGACATATCTACAGAGTGCTGGAAGCCACAGGTAATCCCTTCTGTGCTTGCTTGCTCTCTGTCAAGGCACAAGTCTTTTGTTGGTCTAGGAANCAAAAGCAATAACATTTCCCCATATTAATTAATCTTGAATTAAAGCAAATTTTTTTAATATGAATGCATATGACATTCATGGCATGCCAAATTAATTCTTTATGATCAGAGCTACTGCAATCAATACTAAATGAATTCATAATGATAAGATACTTAAAATAAAGCGTTACTGCAAAAAACAATAAAAGGCCATCATCAGAACTGCAGTCTACTGATAAAGCATTGCTCAGCAAGATGGAGCTAGCTATGACTGTCAATGGCAATCCTTTATTTATTCTTTTGTTTGACTTCTTCATCTCCCAGTTCTTCTTGTAGGAATATTTTGCATGTTGTTGCATGGCCTTGTACAATGAACTTAATGAATTCCTAATACTGGTGGACAGTGTTGCCTCATTCTCATTGGAGTAGTTTCTCATATGTTCAAGTTTTCACCCTTTGAGAATCAGCAGTAATTTATGCATGAAAACCTACATTACCTCCTGTTAATAAAACAGACCTACACCAGCCCTGGGACTTTGTTGTGTTAGAGATGTTTCAAACATCATGAAGTAACGTTGGGTACTGAATAAAGGGAGTCATGTGCTGTATATCAGAGGAAATTTCTCTGTCAGGGAAAGGACCGTATGCAGATGAAGACACTGATGAAACATTCAACATTTTCATTTGTATTGTATGGTGGTTTGTTTTTTGTTTGTTTGTTTGGACATGTTGCTATGATTCTGGCTGAGTTTCTCACCAGAACTGTGAATAAGAATCCTGTCCTGCCTGGCTTCACAGTACTTCCCTCCTGAAACCAAGGCAATATGGAAAGGAGAACGGAGAGAGGTGAAACACAAGAGGGAAAATGGATAGAGGAACGAAGGGTGGGATGGAGTTAGGGCTGTACTGTGACAAGCATCTGGTATGGGGCAGTGCTTACTAGCACTGGGGTCTTGTGGCTGGGAACCTAAAGAGAGTCTGGTGAGATATCATCAAGGAGGGCAGTCAGAAGTGGGAATGAAAGAAAGACAAAAACAGGAAAGGAAGATGGGCAAGATCTAAGGAGAGCAGTTGAAGAGGTAGGTGGGTGATGGGCTTTATAGGAAGCTTTATTCCCAGCTTTTTGTTAGGTGTGTTTTTATTGTTTATGGTCTTTGTACTCTGGCAGTGTGTGCTTTGTAGTTTGTTTTGTTATGAGTGTACTTACCAGGTGAGAACACTGTTTCCAAAGAGGAGAGCATTCCGAGAAAGCCTCTCCTGAAGGCATATTACCTACCTGGAGCTCTGGCTCCTGGGCTGTCATGCAGCCTCTGAAGTAAAAGGAATTACCTGTGCTGTACAGTATAGCTGACAGCTAAATCTGCCCTAATCTGCCTTAATTACATTCTTCATTGCGGGGTCTTTTGGTGATTTGAGGGCGGGAGGTTCAGTGGGAAATAAAACAGTCAACCACTTTTGCTTCTAGTTGGAAGTGGGGAGAATTAGCTGGATGACATTAGGAGAGTTTCTAAATATCTTTCCTGCCAATATTTGATTAGGGACTTTAATTTCATTAGACAAACTGATTTTTTCATTAGCCAAACTGATTTTTTCCATGCATTGCTCTCTCTTTTTAATGTGTAAATTACATGGGATTTGACTCTCATTACAACATTGATATGGGTGCTGCCTTCGAACGGACACCAGTTCCAGTGCTATGCTTGTGGATGGCCCTGATGAGAAGTGTCATTTTGTGTTTTGCCCTGTAAGTACACAGATATAGTGTGTAGGTTGGTGACACATATGTGTCCATGCACAAAATCCTGCGTCTTTGTGCATGCTCTTTTTCGAGTGAGTAAATTCTAGTGGTTGAGCTGGGTCTCCTGGTGCTGCTTATGTGCTGCACCAAAGTAGAACTGTGTCATGTCAAATGTAATTTGGATAAAATTGTGGGATGGAGCTGCTAGAAGGAACAGTTCAACATACAATGCCAACTATGAACCCAAGCAGCTCAGCTGCACTGGTGTCAGAAGAGCCTTTGCATTTCCAAATCAAAATTGCCATAATTAGTTATATTCCTTTTGGATTGTTTGTCTCATGCCCTGTATACGTTAGTTTTACAGGAATATTGTCACTCATCCTAATGAGGATGAAAGACATAATTTTACATTGCTTACTTTTACTGAACAAATGATGGATCTAAACAATAACATGGAAAGAGGTTTCAAAAGGAAGGATATTTTGCATTTTTCTTCAGAGTCATTTGGGGTAAAACAAAACTGACAAAGACACAAGATGAAGTTTTCCAAGTATTTTATGTAATTATGATTCATTTCAACTATACACTAGTGCTGAAGTCTGATGCAGTGCATATATATGCGGTCTTAGTTCCTTAATGTTACTAGCTATTGCACATTCCCAATAACTGGGGGATATAATTGCATTCGTATCAAGCATATGAGATACAAGTAAAATAAAAACAAGAATACTTTGGTTCCAACGCCATATCAGCTGAGGCTGAGGTTGCATTAGACTCTGTACGCAAAGCTGAATTGGTACTTGTTTTACTGGCTTCACAGAAAATACAAGTGCTGAAGGAAATGAGCTCAGTTGCAACTTCCAGATAAAACTCTCTGCTTGGAGTGGGAAAAAAAAAGAATTGAAAAAAAATTGTGGTGGTCATTGCATAATGTTTCAAAAAGAGGGAGGAAAAGAAGGAAAATGAGCTTTTATTGAAGTAGTTATGGGTACACCCTTCATTTTTATAGGGTTGTGCTTTGGTAAATAAATGTGTTGACAGAAATTCTATAATAATTTTGAAAGCATTTTTATTAAGAAAGGTTTTTTTTTTTTTATAATGCTGAGTAGATCTGCTCTGAACTAAAGTGGAATCCACTTTGATATTTCAGATTTTTATTTGTAAGGTTTCAAGCTGGTTATATTTTAGGGAGGACCAAAGTGAGCTTCTCAGCGGAGCTCTGGGCTACAATGTCCATTGGAAGAGCCAAGAAATAGCAATGTCTTTTGCTTATTGAATTGATCAACAATTTAGTACTAATAAGGTTGCAATATTTCATGACTTAGTCAAATTGTAACATTCTGTTTGTCAGGATTGTTAAAAGTTGAATTCTGGATTCAGTTCTTTGATGCATGGAGAAAAAAAAATCGTCTATGGAAATACTTCAGTTTAAAGTTTCCAAATGTTTGTGAGTCCTTGAGAAAGAAGTAATTTTCATACTCTAAGAAATGAGCAAAAATTCCTTATCAAAAGCCATTATTCTGCAAGCTGTCTTTTGCATTTTTGCGTGGATGCTACGTCAGACAAATAAAGTATTTTTCCTCATATTGTATAGTAGGTATGGGATTATTTATACTAAATATAGCATCATTATGTAATAAGTTTTCTTGGAGTGCTTGGTACTCTACAAACCACAAAAATTTTTGCTCCAGTGACCTTGTAATATAAAACTGAGGGAGCAATCACATTGCATTATGTGCCAGTGCAGTGAAATTAGTTTTGTACTGCCTAGGCAAAAGGATCTCCCTTGTCATCCAAATTGCAGGACTGGGGCCAATATGCATGCACTCTTCCTGTTTGTTTATGCCATACGAATGGTAATACTAGGAAATATTTTTAAATGTTGGTGTCCCTTTTCCCTCAGCATTTGTATTTTTTTTTTTTTTAAATACTTCTCATAGTAAAATGTGTCTGTTCAACACAGCTGAAATGACTTGTATTAATTTTCCAGCACAGATATGAAACTTGGTTGTTTTGATATCATTAGTGGTCCAGCTAAAATGCAGAGATCAGTTTACAGTGAGGGTATCTCAAAATACAGCAAGTGTTTGTCAGGGTGAGGTTCACAGGAAGAACCAAAGGTGTTTGGCCAAGTATTAAGGATGATCTCTAAAGTTGCAGAATTTCTTTGTTGTCGTCTTTTTCTTTAAATCCAGGCTTATTTCTGATTTACGTATTTCAAAGCTCTTGCAGCCAAAGGAGGGAGATTTTCTAGCTGTGGGGGGTAGGCCTATTAAAATTCATCATGATTCTCTTTATTGAAAGGAGTAAACAAGAATCAATTTTCTTTACTAAAGAAGTTGGCTGAGTTGCAGGTTTGTCTCAGTCAGAGCGAGCTCCTGTAGAAATTTAACCCAGGAAATGCGAGGTACACAAAACCAGTGTGACTTATGTTTTCGGGGGAAGCCTGGTGCAGGCACATGGGGCCACGCAGAAGATTTAACAGGTTTTGCCTTCAACAGATCAACAGAAGCACATCTAAAGATGCCTGGTTGTATAGTTGCTAAGCAAATAGATGAGCAATTACCCGACAAAATACACACTAAGTGAAGCAGAAAGCCATTGCACAGACAAGATTGGCCAGACTGGCCACCAAGACACCTTGAGCCCTACATTGCCCTCTCCAAACCCCATTAAGAGATGGATTCCACGATCTTATAAGCTGCAGAGAGTCCCCAGGTTTTGCCTGCTCAGTCCCTGGAGAAGGTGTTGGGTTTCCCTGAGCCTGGGGGAGTCAGCCCTATGGCCCCTCCGTCTGTTTGAAGCATGTGATATTGATATCGATGTTTTCGGTAAAGCAAGGGCACGTACCACACGAGGCTCCATGGAGTCTATGCTCAGCAGAGATGGATAGGCAGGGATGGAGGGCAGCCAAGGAAGGCGGCTGCTCGGGAGGGCGAAGGCTGTCTTAAACAATGGCTTAGATTGGTTTCAGGGCCTTCCTCTAGCTAATGTTTGCTATATTTCCACCAAATATAAAAGCAGGCTTGCATATCAGGCCAGCTTGGGCTTATTTTAACCCTGCATCATATGGGTTTCATAGGTACCAGTCATACTGTAAGCTTAAATATTCTTTTCCTCACATGTTCCCTCTCAAATAGGGTCAAAGCAGATTTTATTTTTAAATATTTGGAGTTTGTTTTCATAGAGTTTCTCCAGTCAAGACAGTATCCAAGCCATCTTGGTTTGCAGTTGTACATACAGTATTACTACATTAGCTCGTAATAAAGAACTCATGCAAAAACCAGATTCCCTTCACACTAACTACAGAAACGTGTTACGGGAATGTGACCATGGAGCTGTGTGGAAAATGATATTACTTGCAGAAGATTTGTTGTCACATAACAGCCTGCTCATCTGCTGATTACTATCTTGCATTTATTGTGCATCTTCCTTTGTGTAGTGACTGTGATACATTCAAAATTGTTTAAAATCTGCAGCGAAACAAAATAAAAAAAAATCCTGAAATGCCTCTGCTAGGATCAAGCTAAATCTGAACTAAAAGCAAATTTATACATATGCTGTATATTAAGCTTAACCAGGGTAACGCCCCTTTCCTTTGGTTTTTGGAAAAGAGTCCCACATTGTCACATGTAAAGGGACATTTCAGCACTGATTTTCATTTTCATGAGATTAAAAGTGAAACACGTAACCACAAAGCTGGTTTATGTCATCCCCTGTTGGAGCCAGCAGTAATGCCAAAAATTAGATATTTGATAGGTTTGTGAGAGAAACAGATGCAGGAGGGATGCCATTCCCACAATTTTAAACTCCTTCTTATCTTTAAGCTAGAAAGAACATTCCAGATGAAGAAAATCTATCTTATTGGCTTTAGAAAATAGAGGAAGAAAGTTGCCAACGAGGAAAAAAAAAAAAAAAAAAAGGAAGAAAAGAATAAGAGAAGTTAATTTAAAACCCATGTCAGTCTTGGGGAATTGTAAACCATAATTGAGGGGGAGAGAGAGAGAGTGTGTGTGCGCGAATATACATTCATATACGTGAGATCATGTGCAAAATAAATAGGCTGAGATGGGGATTTTCCCTTCCTTTTTGATCCGCCTAATGCAACCTGCAGTCTTGCTCCAGCTTTTATAATGTTTTTGGGGTGCAGAGTGACAGAGGAAGGTAAAAATAAAGGGAAGAATCTCCCCCGAACATAAACCCAATAAACTCGGTGAAAGCTAAAGCATCCAAAAAGTATTCTTTCGGCTTTTTGTTTTGGAAGCAGTTTGTATGTCCCTGTTCTTTTTATTTCATTCTGCCAGCTGTCTGCTAAACAAATCTAGCCAGGTGGGGCTTACAACCCATGACTAAAAAACCTACTAGTGCAGCTGTCCAGCTTGCCTGGAGGAAGAATTCTAACAAATGGCAGGAATGAAAAGATTGGTTTTGTTTTCAAGAAAGTAGCTATGGTACCTTCCTTGCTTCATTTTTTGTTCTGCTTGCTTCAGTTAACTCATGGCCTCCTAAGGTTTTACAGAGTAATGGAAAATCCACTTCCATGGTTTATCATTTAATGTGCTTTTTGGTATTGCTTGGATTTCTTTAATTTTTTTTTTTTTTTTTCCCCCTTGTAATGATTTTATTCTGTGTTAGACACATAGGGCAGCTTGGCTGCTTTGAGTGTTACTAAATGTAAAATAATCTGACACTTTCCCTACAAATCACTGGTAAGCCATATAGTAGCTTAGCTGGATTTTTAAATATTCAATAGTTGAATATATAACTAGTGAAGGGTGATGGCTGGTATTGTTTATCCACAAGCTGGGGACAGAACAGGCTTCTTTGCACTGCTTCATCAATCGACCTCAACTGTGATTTTCTAGTCAGCAAATGAGTGCTTCATTTTCTGTGTCTGTGTTGAGCTAAACAAGAGCTGTGCTAAAAATTACCAAACTGCCATCTGATCTATAATTCCAGCAGTAGGAGAAGATTAGCATGTGAGCTAGCAAGCCACCTTTCCTCACTTCTTTTAGGAAAAGAGTAACGTCTGAAAGCTGTTTGTCACAAACTTCCACTAAGGGAATTCAGCAGAAAATCTGCCTCTGATTTTTGTTAGATAGCAGTCAAACAAAGCATTTGCTTTTGGCCCAATCCTGCCCCCTTTGAACTTGGTGGCATCTTGTTCTTGCTGTGTTGACACCTTTGGTGCAGATCCACATTGATCAAGCTTGATCCAGTGGAATACTTTTCCCAGGAAGGAGTTGAGGGGTTTTGGCACTCCTCACGTATCACTCTGGGTCTTGCAGGTTCAAGCTGTGTGAATGGTGTGTGTGAATGGTGCCACTGAAGCTACTGTTTTGACCAGTTATTTTTTGCCTAATGACAGGAAATCTCATGTGAGATTAAGGTTTCTTTTTGATGGATGCTGTATAGACAAGTGACTGCTTTAAATAAAGCTTGTGCTCAACTGCTGAATTGCAAACATATTAAATACTCGTAGACTCGATTTCAGTGACTTACCAGTTTTCTCACTAACGTACCAACTGAATCAATAACCAAGATGTGCAGATGTGGATGTGAATGAATGCGTAGGGTCCTAATGGCTGAACAGACAGCAGCTCCAAACATATGCCCCTTGTTGCACCATTAGAGCTTTGCTTTGGAAAGATGCAAGATGCATACAATGCGCATTCAGTGCTTGTTATTTATCCCTCTCCATCATCATCATCTTCGTAAGAAAGAACTGATGTGAAAGAGGTGAAAAGTTTGTTCCCATCCTTCTTTGTATCATGTCTACTTCTCCACACCCACCTAGCCGTTGTCTTTAGATAATGTCCCCTTTCCAACTGATTTGGCAGAGCCCAGTTTTAGGGAGAATGAGGCTCACTGCATCCTTGTCCTGCCGCCATGAAGGCGATGAGGAAGCAATGCATGCTGCCTGGGCTGCAGAAGTCAAAATGGCATCCAGCAGGGGCAGGCGAAGCCAGATTGCAGTTGCAGGCGACGTTATTTCCTTTTGTTGTATAACAAGGCATGAGTAATATTGGTCGGGGTGCTCACAAGCCAAGAAAAAAGAAGGCCAATTTTTCATGAGGAAATTGAAGTGCTGATGCAGAACTAACTCTCACAGTTTGTTGTTATTTAATGAAGAAGCAGTGAGTGGGGGATTTTGGCAAAACTTGGTGTGGAAGCATAACAATTGTAATGACATTATTCAACACACAATAGAGTAACAAAGGTACTTACATGCTACGATTAAGAACTGTGCTCAGATTCTTGAAGAGCAACTGAAGCTAGAAAATTTGGTATATAGAGATATACTCATTTTATTCCTTCGTTCATTTTTTTGGAACATTCAGTAGGATCCTATAATGACTCCAGCAAAATCATTGGAATTGTCTTTTTTTTTTTTTTTTTTATGATGTTCTGCGTTAGTCTGTGGATATTCTTATCATCTCCAACTTTTTACATATTTCTCTTTATTTTTAGGGAGTGTCAAATGTATATATTACATTAAAAACCCTTATGTTCATTTTGCATTCCATTTATTTTTCTGAGAAGAGTGTCAGAAGGCCTGTACAATGTATGGGAGATATATGTCTGTATGAAACAGCAGGATAGTATTGGGGGAAGTGAGACTTGGGAAGAATTTTCCATAAATCTACTCAGTGTAAAGGAATTCAAGACTTGCAGTATTTTTACAATAAGTTATCTTAAAAAAAAAAAAAAAAAAAA
>VXAV01010887.1:48626-60838 GCA_013399715.1 Alectura lathami
GGAGTGGTCAGAAACACCACATTGTAGTAATTCCTTCAATTTTCCATACATTTTCCAATATGATTCTAAATACTCTGTAAAACATACAATCAGTATCATAGTGGCTGTGCCCACACCAGCTTGGCTTTGGAAGGGGAGCAGTGAACTCTTTTCATGCTAAAACCAGCGCCAGGTCAGTTCCTGACTGATATGGAGACAATGCTTTGCTTCTGCAGGCCATGACTGGGGAATGGGAGACCCAAGAAAGCTCAAAAATCCTCTGTGGGATTTCACCAGTCCAGCCAGTAAGCTGTGGTGCCAGGGGTGTAATGTAGTATTAAAATCATCTGCTGTCAGAGGCCATTATCCCAGTGTCACCTGGACACCGCCCACCCTCCTCACCGTGACAGCGTGTCACCGTTGTTTCCAGATGACTAGCAGGACATGGAGCACAAGGGGAAGGTGGCAAAAGTGCAAGAAGCACAGAAAGGTCCTTGAGCTCTGGAGATGTGCTCCTTTTCTACACTGTTTTGTGCTCTGTGCAGAAAGGGCTTCCATTATAGCCTCCGTATAATCAGGGCTAGCATTGCTGGTCCAAGGCTGTAAGCTCTCTGGAATGCCAGAGATTGGTAACAATTGGCCAGCTCTGACAGATTTAACGTATGATTCACCTTATTTCATGTTTGAAAGATTCTTTTGGCCACAACTATCAATTTTTTTACAATATCCAAGGGGTTATAATGCCATTTTTCCCAGTAGGAGTGAATTTAGTAGAACAACAATTTTTAACTCCTATGTTTTGAAATATGAGGATGTTTCCAATGGAGATGTCTCCCATTATTTCCAATGTGATGGAAGTGATAGTACTTTTAGGAAAGAAAGCTATTCCAGACAGAAATCAGATAAAGTGGTATGGGAGGTTAAGACTGAAATCAAGTTTAATGCTGAAGCTTGAATGTAAAAAAAAAATGTGGCAGAATTGAGAGCAGATATAATCCTGCAGACTGTAAGGCACAGGACAGGAAAAAGTGTTCCAAGCCACTGAAGAAGTAGCAGAAGGACACGAATTGAATTTATGATAGGAAACTGAAGTGGCAAGGTGGATCCGTGGCTGTGGGACATGCAATAGGAAGTCTGTGTGAGTGGTAGCTCACAGCATCCTACAAGTTAGGAAGAGTAAGTGCAGGCTTGCAATGCTAGCCAGTGAGGATTCTCAGTTTTTTATATCATACGGTGAATTTTAGACATCAAATTAAAATGTGCAGATCAGATTTATTTAAAGCTAGCAACTAATGATTTTTCAAGTCATATATAAATTCATTTTCTTGAGGAGGGAAGAAGTTTACAGAGTAAAATAGTTTCAGACACTAAATAGATCAATAAATACGGGTACTTCAAATACTGCTAATGTCTGAGCTTTCCCATATGAAGAGTTTTTGACTTCAAATTGGTAAATAACATGCATTCCAGCCACTCCAACTGTTTCCTGTGGGAATAATCTTCAGGTCAATAAAGAAATGACGTTTAGGGACTGCATGGTTCTTTATAATGCAGAATTAAGGACTAAATCTGGCTCAGTATCCAGCGAGGCCAGAAGTAGGCAAGGCCAAGAACAAGAAATGTTACAGGAATACATCCCCACTATTATAGATGGTCAGCGCTTGCCCAGAGAGGTTTTTATTTCTTTCCTTTCCTGTTGCCACCAATATCAACATTGTAGCCCATGTGTGCTTTTGAATGTCTTCTCTCTTTGTTTTGTTTGCTATGAGAGAAACACTGACAGAAGAGATCCGAAATCAGGAAAGTGAGTTGGAACTGGCAAGTCTTGTAATACCACCAGTCCTGCCATGCTATGCCAATGTGAAGATTGAGATGTCCAGGTTCAATGCCATTTCTTTTTTATCCATATTCCAAGAAACGCAATTTACCTTTGACTGGCAGCAGAGAGGCAGTACAGGTGTGGTGACTAATCCCACTGAGATGACTGTTGGAGCAGTAACGGTAGCAGTGGAATGACCCAAAGTTGGCTGAATAAATCATTGCTGGCTATGAATCTGTGTGGAGTCAGAAGAGACCAAGCAGGCCAAAGAGCTTGGGTACACCAACCCCATCCTGAAGAAGAGCGACTTCATGGTGTGGGACATGAGCATTTTGGAAGTGAGTTAGTGTTGGGTGGGCTGCTGGGGCTGAAGAAGTATCTGCGTGGGCAGATAGCAGATACCTTGAGCCACACAAAAGCAATTTAGCTGAGGAAGTTAACATTTCCAAAGCTTTGTGTCTCTGAAAACATATAAATTTTGGAGGAGACAGAGAGGCAAGAAGTCTGGAGAAATGTCAGAGAAGAGACAGAGAGCATAAGGAAGAGGGAGCAATGAAAAGCCAGAGAGGAGGAAGAACAGAGGAGAGCCTCAGAAAGGGGGGTAGATGTGGGAAAAGATCCAAGAAGGGAGACTCATGAGAAATTCAGTCTGTCAGCATGTCTATGGTAGTCAAAATTGTGGGAAAAGGACAATATCTGATGGAAAAAAAATCTTGTGACTCAAATGGTAGGCTTAGATTCATTTAAACCTGGTAAACAAGATATTAAATGGTTGTCACCTAGCATACATTGAGCTGGTTGTATTTGTCATGTCTGCTCAGAAAATCTTCCTCACCAAAGCAGATTCCTGGCTTTTTAGTCCGCCTTATTCCAGTGCTACTGAATTCCTTGGGACAGAGGTATTGTTATCTGTGATGAGTGAAGAGGCTGTGCCCATGGTCCTTCTGACACTTACCGCTTTGACATCCCCATGAGGAATAAGTTGTCCCTTTGACAGTTCTTATCAGCTGAGTCTACTTTCGAAGGCCCCTTTGAAACTCCTGCTCTGGAGCACCAAGCTGGTGCCCAGGACAAGGTGCTGTAAGTATACAGAAACTGAAGTTGCATCTGAATCTTAGCTATCTTAAAGGTGTCACTTCAAGGTGATGATTATTACAATTTTTTTTTTTAAAGGAGAATATTTCTGAAAAGTAGCTATTTTAGAGATATTCTGTCATGTCAGCTAACCTTAGCAAAGAGCAGCCTGCTGTCTCCAGGACAGCTTGAAAGGCGCTCTCATGAGTAGTCAGAATTTGTGTTCCTTGTCAAACGCCAGAGCTGACACATCCAAGGCATGCAGGAAGATATATTTAATCATCTTCCTTTTCATTTGATCTTTGTTTCTTCTTTGGTATTTATAATCCTGAAACACAAAGAGGAAACACATGAGAAGCTCTGACAGGTCTGGAACAAAATTAAGAAATTCTGCTTCTGTGTTTCTCATTCTAACAAAGATAACACCTGTTAAAGGAAAATAAATCTAGCTATACGCCAACATTCTCCATTTGTTTCTCATGTTCAGTTTCAGGTAATCTAAGCAGATCTTTTCCTCCACCTGCTTGCAGGCCTTGTCTTTCTGCATTTTAGCATTTCCCACATTTCCCATTCTAGAATCATTCTCTCCCACCCCACCATAAAAAATGTAAACAAGAAAGTGTTGAGCGGAATTGAAACCTGAAGAAAAAAAAGCTGTTTTCATCTCTTGATAAAATAAATTGTATTTTCTACAGGCTCTCCAGATTTTCTTTGGCATACAGGCTTTCAGGATTTCTTTTCCATTCAGTGTATTATCTTTGTTTTTTTTTTTTTTTTGCATGTTATCATTATTTTTACCAGCGTGTATAACACACATTTCCCACTTTATGATAGCAGTAAATACAAATGCAGAAATTATACACTCAGATGAATTAAGAGAAATAAACCCTAGCAGGTCCTGAACCAGCCAGCAATCATTCATACATATCGTCTATTATAGCCCCGTGTACTCACAGTACATTTCCACATCACACAGGTGGAAGTGTGAAGCTGAGGCTCATTTAACAGTATGAGTTTTCCCAATGTATCACAATTACAGGAACACCTGTGCTTCATAACTTTCTGCTGATCCACTGTGAAAATTCACAGTGTGTTTAGTAACCGAACCATCAATATGCTTTGTCTCCTACAGCGTGTGGGCTGGGACGGCCGTTTCAGTTCCCTCTTTTAAAAGAAAATCAACAAAAAGTTAGCTGATGCTTGCGGCAGATCTTTATCAAGGAAGATCTTCAGCTGAAGCTTGGCAGACCCCAGTGTGGGAAATGCAATACCTTCCTTCTCTGACTTCCTCTCACTGCCTGAATAAGGCACCGAGACCAGTCTGTGTTCATGACTCATTACTTTCTTGAATGTGTGTCAAATTGATGTCATCTAAGTCAGGCACCTCTAACAGACACCCTGCATGGCTCTGCTAGACTGTCCTGCAGAGCTGCCCGAGCCCCGCGCCAAGAGATCGCCTCGGCCAGTTTTTGGCATGGCTTGCACCCATCATGTCTGCTGAGCTTAGCTAGGCCAATAGCCACCAGCCTACCTAGGTTTCCTCTGTTAATGAGAAAAATTAATAAATAACAACGTCAGACAAGGCCATCATTTTATCCAATCTACCAAGCTACCATCAAGACATAATGGTATTTGAGGCTTTGCTTGATTAGAAGTGGTTTTGGAGAAAATTTTGATGTGCATCTCTATCCAATATAATTCCAGCTATTGTCCTAATTTCTATTTTATTCTGTTTTATAGAAGATTAAAATTTGTTCTCTGTGCTGTAAATTTACCCAGAAGGAAGCCTGAGGGTTAGGCGGTATGTTCCCACTGTGACTATGACCCAGCACTGGAGGAAGGTGTCTTTGGTGATGCAGAGATAGAAGGAGATGCTGCTGAATGGCTTGAACTGTTGTGGGAGCATGCAGGCAAACAGATGCTAGCACGCAGAGTGATTTAGGCATGCAATGGCAGATATAATGTCAGTAAAAGCTCATTATGGTTATTTAAAACTCAACTGGAGAGGTGCAGGTGAAAACATTCGTCTCGTTGCTCTGAGTTTAGGAAAAAAATGGGCCTTATGGTCCCGTTTAACTAATCATTGCATGTGTGCTGCGGTGTGGCCAAAGACCTTAGCTGAAGACAGCCATGCTTCCTGCCTTGCCCACAGGGCCAGGTTCCCTCTGCATGGAAAGCAGGGTTTCCAGAGATGGAGAAGGAAAAGTTTATATCTGGTTCTTGTCCTAAAGTGGAGTCAAGTTGTATTTAGGAGACTGAAGACTTGGGCATGCTCCCGAGCCACCCAATTTAAAGATAACCCCTGGTTTAAAACTATACATTAATCTCATCAGGTTTCAGCGAGAACTGGGCCTTTGTGCATCCTTGATGGTGTACCACCTTTAAAATCCAGTCTTAGTTTTATGCGACGCTTAAAAGCTTGTTATATTGGGTAAAAAATATCAAAACAACTTAGGAATCATTAAATTTATATTCTCATTCTCATTGCAATTTTTTTTACTAGTCTTTCTGTTGTATTTCCATTTTTCTTTCAATTTCTTCCTGATAGGAACCCATCTTTTCATTTAACCCACTTGCTAATTCTCATAATATATTTGGTCCCATGAGCCAAATTATCTGCCATTCCTAGCCTAGTCTCAGTGGATTTTCCACCATCACCAAGATCATGCAGTTGTGAGATATTTTCTTGGATATGTCTAAGTCCATATGTACAGTTCTGGCCTCAAATGAACTTGGGGAGGTAGACACCCCTATTTTCCCTTCTCTATGAGACAGAATGATACATATGTTGTGTCGCAGGTGTGAAGAAAGGTCTGCAAATTAATGTTCTTTGAAGTCCTCAGATTAAATGCTACATAAGAGAAAAATAGTTGAAAGTCATTTTAGTGTCCCAGTGGGTCTGACATTCTTTTCTGCTCCCAGAAAGAGATTTTCTGTCTGCAAATCTCATGTTTCCAGAATTAGATTAGGAGTGTCAGATGTGCTTTCTTGGATCCTTCTGACCCAGATTAACCCTAGAGCACAAAAATTTGATAGTGTAGTTGCAGTACCAGAACAAAAATATACCCACCATGATCTACCACTGACTATAGAACGCTTTTATATAGTATAGCGAAGGGGGTGTGCTGAATGTATCTGTGAGATAAGCGTGTGCTACAAGGGAAGAAGCTGTGGTCACAGTCAGGAGAGGGAATTAGAACTCAGGATAAATCCACTGACCTGGAGATCAGGAAGACTTGTGGGGAAAATTAATATGCTGTAAGTTAGTTTTCTAGAAAAAAATGACCTTTCTGATTACAGTGGTAGAAGATGGTAAAGGGACGCTCTAGTAAGGAGAAGTACCAAGTGTCTAAAAAGGTTCCTGACATAACTGTCCAGTTACTAAATGCCTCGTGGAAGAAGATTTAACCAAACCTAGAAATGAGGATGAGGAGCTGGCCTGTGTCGGAGCCATGATAAGGTCCGCTGAGGGTGCCAGCCATGAGGAAGTGTTAGCCCTGCTTCTTGTCTGTGCTTGGACCAGTGATTATAGAGGAGTCAAAGGAGTGGTTGAAGACAGATTGCAAAACCTGAAAGAAATCATTTGTGATGAGATGTTTGAGAGCAAATATAGTCAAAAATGTGTCTCGTAGGTATACTTGCTATGTTCTCACCATCTGGAAATAATAATATGCATCTTCACAAGAGAGGTTTGGAGATGTGGCTTTTACTGATTTCTTGCTTTACAAGCGTGGAGTTGTTTCTGAGATGGGAGACTATTTCACTGCTGAGAAACATCTACTTTTGTAAATATGTTTACAGTGCTTCATAATCAGAACTGGATTTCCAGCAATAAATCACTGTTCTAATTGAAGATTCACATTAAAATTCAGTTTGCAATTCAACTACAATCTTGTAGTTGAAGCTGCAGCTTAGCACTCTGTCAGGATGGTGAACAGTTGATTTCAGCAGTGATTTAATTCGTGTCAGGGGAAGCTGAACCCAGATATAATGTGGAAGCTGACTGCTGTTTGGACTCATTGGTTGTTCATGAATGCACTCATGTTACTACATGCACAAAAAAGAAGGAAAGAAAGCAAAACAGGAGAACACTTAACGTTCCTAAAGTAGTTTCCTCAAATTTCTGTGCAAACAATGTAAAATAACAACCTAATAATTTTGTATCTTAATCATGTTCGGTAAAGAAGTCCTTTAGATAATTGGCACTGCCTCTGTACTAGGCCAAACTTTCTTTTAAGTTACAAATACTCACAAAAGGTTTACATTATAAGGAGCTGCTTTGGAGATGTGCAGATTTAGTTTGTAAGTACAAAGTGAACATGCAAATTGCCTTATCTTGTGGGATTCACAAACAACCATCATTCAGATTGATTTAATACATAGCTTTTTATCTTTAAAAGAGTTAATTAGAAAATAGGGACAGTTCTCTGAACACTTAAGAGTAATAAATAGATCAAAACAGCATCCATGCTTCTGTGATGGAACTTCTGAAGACTTTATAAAGGGATTAATACAATTGTCAAAAAGACCACAGTATACATATTTAATAGTGCTACCAAGCTACAATTACATTTTTAGGACTCTATTTGCTAAGCTTTTAAACACTCATTATACAAAAAAAAAAAAAAAAAAAAAAAAAAAAAAAAAAAGAGAGAGAGAGGAAAAAAAGGGAATTTTCAGAAGTTTCCCACATAACTCAGGATTGCTCATCCACCAAACTGTGTCCCAGGTCCGCAGAACTGCAGTGTTCAGGACACCCTGGTTTTCATTTAGCATCAGAAGCTGTTCAACGATGTGACGGGGCGGGGTGTGGGGTGAAAAAAGAGAGACATTTTGTAGTTTGGTCCTGTGCTTTTCCTCTGCTGCAGCAATGCAGGGCACAGGGAGACAGGGAGATGCCCTCTGTGCCTGGGCAGCCAAACTGGCTGCTGGGGCTCACAGCAAGATAATTTGTTATTCCTGATGCTACTGCTTGCTTTCCTTGACCTAGTTAGGAGTAAAAGCTCACTCTTGCAAAGACTTAGAGATCTGTGTGTATGTAGTTGCATCAAGAATGTTCATGTAACTCAACTTTTCCATTCTGGGTATTTATTTATGTTCTATGTTCCTATTGTTGCCCAAGCAAATGTGCATTGAAGGAGATCAAGAAACATCACCTGTACACTGTTCCATACTGATTATTTATTAGCAAGTAAAATGAGGGAAAATCAACGTGTCAAGCATGTAATAAATACACTGGATCTTCTGTAAAAATTGAGAGAAACAGGTAAAGCCTTAAAATGTACCCAGGAGGTGAATAGTGTGAAGGACTAGAGGAAGAATTAACTTCGGCACCCAAGGTCCTCTGCTTCTGAGAGTCTCACCTAAAATATGGGCCTCGAGGGCCTTCATGGTTTCTGTGGGGTCAGTATCTCACCCAACGAGAGAACAGCTATAATATTCCGCTTCCTTCACTAATTTCCAAGTCATGTCTGTCAGCAGCGTATAAAAGCGCATTACAGTAGTGAGATAAAATTCTCTTTCCTCTCTCTACCTCAAGTACTGGTTTTGAATGTCCAGGATTTCTTGTTGCTACTCAGTTCAAATATATGTGCCTGCAAACACCGATGAGCATTGGCTTCACCAAGCTACTGTAGGAGCTTATAAGAGTTATGTGTTTGCATGGACAGCTTCCGAGAAGGACAAGTGTTGTGATCAACAGATTCTGCGATGCAGGCGAATGAAGGTTTCACCGTCTCCTCTGCTGTTTGCTGTTGGAGCGCAGGGCTGGTGGGCTGGGCTGATGGATTCAGCATGAGGAACTGCAAGGCAAAGGGCTGGGATTTTCCCAGAGCAATGAGGAGAGGGGTGGAGCAAGCTGAGAAGCTGAGAGAAGCAGCATTACCCTCCACCCCCACCCCAACCCAAATAAATAAATAAATAAATCAGAAAAATCAGATGTACATTCTTCTCAGCAGCCTACTTGATAAAGCCCATGTTGGTCCAAATTAGAACTGATAAATTAAGTCTTATTATACGTGCATGCTATGACTTTTCTTTAAAATTTGTAATATAGTAACGCCATTTCAGGAAAATAAATATAGACCTTTTATATCTTAATGCAAACATCTAGATGTGTATAATTTAGAGAGTAGTGGGAAATATATGTAGAGAGTAACTAGGAGAACATCTCAGATTTTAAGTAATATCTGACATTTTTGATATAAAGCTGTATATTTTGAAGACTAATGTTACAATTAAACCATTTAATACTTTATTCTTAGAGAAGTGTGGACAAAATATGCAGTTGGTTGCTTTTGCTTGAGAAGTGGTAGCAGCAGAAATGTTGGCTGCTGTAGAACTTAACGGAGCCTTGGAAGCCCTTTGGGAAGGAGAATTCACAGTTTCTCTGGGCATCTCTTCCAGGACTACATCCCCTCCTTGTGACAAAACTCTCCCTAATGTCCAGTCTGAACCTCCCAGGTTACATCTGTGGCCACTGCTCCTCCCTCTGTTGTCTGCTCCCACTGAGGAGAGTTTGCTCCATCATCTTTGTAGCTGGTGCTTTGGACTGCTGTTGGATTTTCCCTTAGCGTCCTCTTCAAGAGATGAAACAGCCCCAGCTCCCTCAAGGTCTCCTAAACTAGTTGTTCTCCAGGCATTTGACAGCCTTAATCACCTCTTCTCGACCTTCTCCGGTTTCCCCATGTCTGTCTTGACCAGGAGACCCTCACTATCCAAAATGTAGGGGGATTTTCACCTCCATCCATCTGCAGCCATAGATCACTTGGGTGCTTTGCCCAGTCCAAAACCTGCACATCCTAGGCTCCGTCCCTGGGGCTTTCAAAGTTTGGAAGAAGGTGAGCAGGTAGAATTTCTTCATTAGTTTTGTTAATTTTCTGGTTTCCTATGGCATTGGGGGCCCTTTTCATGGGTAAGCACCCGCTGTGCAAGGTGCTGTAGAATCTCAGAAGAAAAAAGTTGCTGCTGTGAAGAGTCACAGTCTGCACATGTCATGGGAGGCAACAGATGGCACAGGCTGACGAGATAGTATGAGGAGAAATGAGACAATATTTATAAACATGATAGACAGCAGTCTCAGTGCACAAGTAGCCAAGACATTGTCAGGGTTTTTTGCAGGCTTCACAGGAGGGGATTTGGAGCTGAGCAGAGAAGTGGTTTTGCAGCTGCTTGCAGGAAGCTGCTCCCAGACATGAGAGCATGGAAGTGCTTAAGACAGAGCAGAGTTTTCTTTCAGATGTTGATAATAAAGGATATTCTGATATTCTTCAAGGTGGAGCTTTTGGTTGGGTTTAGAGGATTGACTGGGCTGGCAGCAGCCTGGAGTCAGTGAACTAGTGGGCCAGTTCCAGTCCCACTTCAGAGTTTTTTCAAGGGGATTTCAGCAGATATTTTTCAAGGTGAATTTTTGAAAAGGAGGGGGAAAGGGAGCAGGAGAGAGAAGACATCATGGGGCAACATCTCCTTATACAGCACCAGCGGCAAGTCCTGTTGTTCAGTGTGTCAGCGTGCGCACCGTGGGCTTTCTCGCCGTCCTGCAGCAGGGCCCGGTCTGTGTGCGCAGAGTCATTATCTCAGTCGCTATCTCGTCAGCTGAATAGCACAGCGGTACTTTAAGCTGTGTAAAAATGCAGTGCCTATTGTACAGGGTTGTGTGTGGTTATGCTAAATGGGGTGGATTATCGTGTGAAAACCTGCATCCTAATTCTGATGTAAATGTAAATATGTCGGGTATTATGTAGGTCTGGCTTTGGAGCTCTCTAATGTTTATTTCAAAGTAATAATAGCCTCAGTAATGTTCAAAGAGCCGTTTGGTTTGGATGTAAAATATATATTACATAAACTAGTTTTGTAGTCCCCAGGATACCTAACTTTTTTCAACTGTTATGTCTAGAGATAATTTTCTTGAGCTTTCCTTGTCTCAGCTCCTGAACATCACTTTCTCTGCCAACCTGGGGCTTTGATGCCTTTCAGATTTGTTGTCTCCATTCCCACACTTAAATGGGAGCAAGATTTCTGTCTAAACAGTCATTTATTGTGTCTTGGAGAAAGAAAATCAGAAAATTTCCAAAATAAATGACAGAGGGGAAAAAAAAAAAAAAAACAACAACAACAACAAAAAAAAAACCAGCCCAAAAGCTCTTCCTAGCTGCTTTTCCTGACTTAGTACACTAATTTCTGTCACACTTCAGTAGCAAATAAAATGATCTGAGATGGGTATTGAAGCTGAAAATGACACATGAAAATAGAAAGGCTAGCATACAGTAGAGAACTCACTATCTGCACATTCATAACATTAACCTTTGCAGCATGAATTCTGGCCTCCATGAGGTCTGTTTTTAATAACAGGAATCAATTCCATCCCACTTCCAAGGGCAGAACTTGCTTGTTCATATTACTAGTCAACAACTCAACACCATTTTTACTAACACTGCAGAAAGGGATAAACCTAGCACATTCTAATGAAAAGTGAACAATTGTTTGGAAACTTGATAACGTGCTATAATACATTAGCTGAGGAGTGGGCAGAAGCTGTGTTAAGAGAATTGACCTTTACATGCAATACCTTTTGAGAGATAGCGAGGAAGAAATACGTCACTAACTGAGTAGAACAAGAAATAGAATAGACAAAGTTGGGGTAGGAATTTTGACAAAAAGACACAATTAAATTATTTTTGAGAAGTTTTCAGATGACAAACACCTGTCTGGAAACATTTTATAACCAGAACATTAAGTAATTCTCCCATGATATCTGCTTCATATAATAGTGTTTTATTGCCTTGCAGTTGTCTGAGTATCAGAATAACAGTAATGTTTCACAATTACATAATGCTTTTTTGCTTTTAATCTCACAATAAATAAAAGGTGGTTAAATATTACAGGACTTTCCATTGACTTCAGAGGGCTTTGAGTTTCCTATCACTCCTTTTCACAAATCTCCTTTATTCATTTGCCCTTGTCTTCAGATGCTTTGTCCACCCTTAATACAGTCAGAACAAATGACATCATATTTAGCAAAGACCAGTGAATAACACTAAGTGATAGCTAAATTCATCAAAAACCCTTTTTAAGCTCCTTTGTCACCCAGGAAACCAAGCTGGAAACAGGACAGTAGGTGACTCAGGTAATTTCAGAACTGGAGGTTTGTTTAATTGATGTAATGGTAGAAATAAGTAATAAAGCCATTACCCATGTCTTGCTAATTTTTGTATTTATTGCAGTTCATATTATAGCATTCTCTTATTTTCAGTTTCCAGCTTATCATGTGTTCTATATCGGCATGAGACAGCTAAGGCTTCTCCTTTGTATGAAGCATTAAAAAATATATATATATTTCTCT
>VXAV01010887.1:60866-68366 GCA_013399715.1 Alectura lathami
TCTTTTTCTCTCTCTCTCTCTCTCTCTTTTTTTTTTTTTTTTTTTTCTCTTTTCCCCTTTATTTTACCTGCAAGAGTAATGTTTCTTGGTAAGGTTTCAAAATCCTAAAATCCTTCCCATATCAGACCAGCATTGTAAACATATGGCCCAGAAACAGTTAGAATATTGATATCTACTTTACTGCTATTAGGTTTCAGAGTTAATTTCACCCTGAAAGATGTCAGGCAAGATAACGAAGATGACCTCATTTCATATCTAGCTGTGCAACTAACAGTCTCTGCAGTGTAGTGCTTTTAAAATGAAGTTTCCAACATATTCCGTGTTTCTGGAATCACAGAACTGCCAGGGACCCACACAGTTTTAGGTCACTTTCCTCAGAAAGCATTTAAGTCTCTACATAGTGTGGACAGCAATGTATAGTAATATTTCATGATGCCTCAGCATTTGGTTTTCAGTTCTGCATGTTTTTTCCTCTACTGGTGAAAATAACATTTTCTGTTCATTCAAACCTGAGACGCTGGGAATGTGAACTCAAAAGCAAAAGAAATTGTACAATCCTCCCTAAAGTGAAACTGCTGTTGAGCGCCTGTGGCCAAAACAGCCTTCTCCTTCCAGTTCATCAAGGACAACCTGTCCTAGTGCCATGCCAACATTTCTTGCTTTCCATCGCATCTCTTGGGTAAGGCCCATAAGCAATGACCTTGTGACTAAATGCCTGCCAGATCTTCTTTCTGGCAAAAACAGCTGCTACTCTTGGCACATTCAAATGCCTGTTCAAATTTTAGGAACTCCTCTATGAGGTGTTCATTTTATTTTCCTTTAGCTGTGGATAAGCATTTCTCTAATACGGAGAAAGACCTCTGTTTATGGAATTACAAAATATAGCTGGAGACACTGAGGGGAATTAACTGCTTTTGCAGCATGGGCTGTCATTCTGAATTCCTTCATCTGTGATATTTTCTTTTAAAATATAAATGCCATCATTCACACCATCAGGAATTAATTCATTATGGTCAAAATTGCAATTGGAAATTAAAGACAGGCTATGTGAGACACTCTGCATTTGCACTAGCCTCTGGGATACCCGCTTATGACTTCAAGGTCTGGAATAATTGAGGGCCAAATGCTAAAATTTATATTCATATTGCTTAATATGGTAGATGGACAACTGCTGGATTTTTCAAAATGTGAGTGTATGTATAATGTTCTAGACTAATGCATATGCAATTTCCACCTTAGAAGTGGTTTAAAGTAGTTTTACTTGTTTCAGATAGTACGCAAAACATGTTAGCCCTTGCCCAGAACAGACTATTCGGATTTATTTTGTTTCCTGGTAATGAGAAGTTTGAAATATTGCCTCAGTTTCTTAACTTCCAGGTACAAGTCCTTGTAGGTGACAGAATTTTTATCCATCTGCCTCTGCAAGGATGTAAGAGAAAGGTATTTCAACAAGTTCTTAGTAGAGAGGTATATATAGTCTGCTAGTCTCAAAGTTGAATTTATCATTCTAGAGAACAATTTAAGCCATGCATAACTGATTTCAAATTAACCCTCTGGCAAAAGAGTGATTTCACAGCCTATACAAATTTGATTTTGTTTCTAGATGGGCATATAAAGGATACAGACAGTTGCTGAGGACTCATGACTTTGGTGCCGGCCAGCAATGCACATGCCTTTGGTATTAATATTATTTAAAATAATGTGATTGCATTAATGCTGGTTAAGTATATCCCTGTTGAAAACCTGTATTGATTGTTAATAGTAAAGCTTCAGCCTTTTAACACCAACTGTTGATTCATTGTCTGTGGAAGATGGAATCTTAAGGGCAAGGATAATTTATACTTGCCAAATCACTTAGAGAAAATTCCAAGTACATTTAAATTTGCATATTCAGAGACATAGAGGGTAATTAGGGATAGGCTAAATATTTACCCTTTTCTCTGCTTTAAATCACAAACTCAGAATTAACTGGCTGTCTTAAGATTTTCTGATTGGAAGCAAGCTATTAAGAAAACCCTCAGTGCCCCTCAAGTCACGATAAAATATTTCATAGTCTCATAACATCTCAACTTTGAGAAGAAAAAAACCTAACTAATAACGGTGACAAAAACCAACCCTAAGTCTCATAGTGGTTCACAACTTCGCAACTGGTTCCCCAACTGTGTTTCTCAGTCAATAAAGGGAAATTGGCTTAAGAAGAAGTCCTATCAAATTTAACAGTACGAAACCTACAGGAGTCTGTTGATATTAGCGGGGATCTGTTACTCTAAAACAGCTCAAGGATCTCACAGTGTAAAAGGCGACTGAGAGCTCTCTCACTGTAGTTTTGCACCAGCCTATGGAGCTCTGACACAGAGATACAGTTTTCAGTCAAAATCCATGGGAAGGTGAAAACGCGAGGAGTAAGTCTGCATTTAACGGACTTTTTGCTAAGAGTTTAGAAAAGTAGGTAATACACATTTCATATCAGTGGTAAGTATTGGGACAACAATGCTTTTTAAAAGCAAGTATCCACCTTCTTTTTTAAGACAAAAGAATGCCCAGGCTTGTCCATTTCATATCAGTGGTAAGTATTGGGACAACAATGCTNATGTTTTTGTAGTTTTTAGAATAAAACCCTAAATATTCACCCTGATTCTTCAGGGTGTTCTGCATGCTACGCTGCTGTTTCATATCTCAACCTTATCTGGCTTTATTCTGGATGGCTTTGATAAGATTCACCTTTGAATGGTGACTAATGGTTTAATTTTTTTGTTTGTTCTGGTTTCATTAATTTGTGGATTAGCAGAGGAGAAGAAGCAATTGCACACATAGCCCCTCTAAGTGACATTTTGTTCCTTCTATTTTTCTTAACTTCCCTAATATTTGCTATTCTTTATACTTCCCTTCTCTAGCCTTTTCTTTTCTCATTTCTCAGCCTTCTCTTCTCTCCCAGGACTGCATTTTGACACCCTTGTGCAGTGAATTGGTCTTTGCTTACTGTAGCACTCCCATCAATCTTGCGGTTGTGGCTCTGGCCCTTATTCCTCATTCCATAATAGTTCCCCCTCCTCCCCCACCTCTTCTCTTTTATCTGTCTTGTAGGAGAATAATGTCTTTCAAAACTTTAGTGAGTGGGAATAGCAGTGTCTGTGAATATTTATTTGCTGTATAAATACTCCAGAGCTTTTTCTTCATAGTGGCCACCCACATTGCTGCATGTTCTCAGAACATCCTATGTTATTTTTCTGTGAGATGAAACCTCACGTGTTTTTCTAATATTGGTAAAGATATGGTCCAGTTGCTGGAATTTTCATCTGAACTTGCTGAAAAGTAAAATCAAGTGGCTTTCCATGTGATCTAAAAGGAGAGATCTTGATTTCTTGAACAATGCCCTGACTTCTCTTGTCCAAGTGATGCAGACCCTGGGCAACCTCCATGTTGGACGCTCTTTGCATAAGGATGGAACATGTTTATTCCCGTGCCAGCTCTGGGCTGCCATCAATTTTGAGTGAAAATCTGAGAGTTTCTTCTGCACGGATTTCCAGGAGAGACCTCATTGATGGCCTGCACTTACAACTTAGGGACATGTGCTATATTTATGTTTCTGCTGGGTAGTTTGGGACTTTCTACGTGGTGTAAATGATTTGGAGTGAGATTGAGAAATCTGCCAGTAGCTTTATCTTTCTTGTCTTTACCCTGCAGAAATGTACAGGCGCAAACTCCTCTGTAAGCATGTGAGGATTGGTAAATTCAGTTGGCCTCTTCATGTGCTTAAAATTAAGCTCTCTATACTTAAGGACTACAGCGATGCCTTGCATCTGGCTTTCTGCCAGCATCCTGAATATTGTTCATTGATCCTGTCACTGGAACCTAGCCACAAAAATAGTTCCAGTTGTTTTTAATGGATTTCCTACAGACACTGGGAAACCCATTCAAAATAATGTTCTGTCATTTGACACTTCGCTGTCTGTTTTGCGCTAACGAACTCCCACACTTATGTTGGTCTGGTTAGGACACAGTGCTCCTGAAACTTGAAGTTTAATCGAGATGAAGCTGGTTTTGCTGGTGTTAACTGTGAGGAGGAAGTTATCATCAATCTCATCTTCTCCAAGCATAACTTACGAGGCCTTTCTAATCTGATCAGCTTTCTTGAACACAGTATGTTGATGACTTGCTTCAAGTCATTCATGTGGAGATATTATACCTACTACATATGATAAAACAATATAAGGCAGATCAACTGCTTATAATCTAATTACTTTGGTCCTTTCATTTACAATTATGCCTTGAGTACAGCTGTGCAAAATTCACATAATTTGTTTCACAGAATTTTACACATTTTTCTTTTGGCTTTGTATGGCTTTGTAACTTCAAGATTTCAGCTTTGTTTGCAGTTTCAGTGAAATTACTAGTCCCACCTCCCAAGCACATAAAATCACATATATTTTTTTCCCTATGTCTGAACTATTTTCAGGGAGTAATGAATCCATTTAAAGTCAAAACTTAAGCTAAATCCTTTGCTAGAGATCTTCATGAAGAAATACCAAGTTGTTCCAGTTTCACTCCAGATGTTATAAGCACTTTCAGTTATGAATGGATCTGATTCAAAACTGTGGAATCACAGTTTTGCATCAACCACCAGTACATTACTGAGTAAGAAACCTTTCTTGATTCAAGTATTCCTGCCTGTGATCAGTTCATCTGTAACACACCAGAGTAAAATGTAGGCTGTGCCCTTTATGTTCTTTGGATTTAGGAAATTGAAAGCATAGAAAATATTCATAAATCATTTGTAATTATTTTTACTTGCATAGATCTCAATATAAAACCCTATCAATGCTTGACCATGTCTTTGGCTTGAAATATGTAGAGTGACAATGGTGAACTGTAAGAAGGATACTCAGCTTTCTGTTGTGTATGTCCCTGGGAAAATGCTTTGGAAATTAAATAATAATAAAAAAAAAACGCTACTGTTACTATTACAGAGAGGTTCCTTGTTTGAGGATTCCAAATATACAAAATATTTGCTGTGGCTTTTGGCTTTCTATAAACTTTTGTAGGGCCAGAAGGAAAAAAAAGCATCTAATTCTGTCCTTTTGCACGCAGGACAAGGTCGGAGTACACTTTACATCATTCCTATCATGAGATAAATCTAATTCAACTGGGTTGATTTGTTTAGTTTTTACATCAATAAAAATAGAAAATATTATTAATTTTTAGTAAATCTCTTTATATGTAAATGAATGACTGGGAGATAGACTCTTAATGTCTTTCCTGAGTACATGAAAGATGCATTTGTTCCTCATGTCTCCATGTATCTTGGGCAAAGATCACTTTGGCTAAATTTAAAAGGTAATAAGAGGGTTGTAGCAGAATAAATTGTTTTACTTAGATTTCAGATCTGAAAGTATTTTACAATCCATGTATTTATGCCTGATGCTTGAATAACATAGCTTGTATTACCCTCACCCTTCCTTGAAATAAATGCTTTGAAAATAATATGTTGGCAAATAGTTTCCTTTTTTTTTTTTTTTTTAATCATTTTACTTGTATTCCTTGTACTCTCTAGATGTTTAATATGTAACAAGAAGAATTAGAACATTGCCAAGACTAATATAAGCAACGTCTATTGCTTTTGGTTTAATTTCTTAGGAAAGAGGGAACTAATTTTTAAAATAGATATTACAGACAGGAGATATGATTTATTGGATGAGACCAATTTTAAGATATAGTGGTACAAGCTCCAGATTGCAATACATTTACTATTTTTTTTTTTTAATATTTTAGTATCAGTGGTAGATTGTATTAACATTGTCAATATCATTTATTTAAGATTTGTTGAACGTTTGCTTTAGCTGTTAACATCAGAATAGGAATGCATAAATTTTATTTACATTAACAATACATCCAACTTAGTTGCTATTGCAATGTATTGATTCGATTTCTGGAGCTAACTTGGACTGTTGGAAGGACTCTGCTTTTTCTTTTCCATGGATTTAGCTATGTTCATGGTTTTATAACGACTCCAAATCAAACAGCGGGCTGAATGAGTATCCACTTACTCATCGGTTCAGGTTTTATGCTCGGTGTCTTTTCTTGCAGTAATTTGTCGAAAGCTTGCAGTTAGGTTGTATGTAACCTTTAATTCAGCTATTGTTTGCACTTTTGCTTGCCAGTAAAGGATTCTGAAATTTTCAGTAGGGTATGTACTCCTAATAGGGAGACTTAATTATTCCCCCAGTGCTTCAGAGCTACCATTGACATCTGAGTTATGTACACTCCATTCATTCTGCCTAACCTTCAGCTCCCAGTCAACAGGCTGTGGGGTACCTCATTGGCTAGAGCAAGCAGATTTTTTTGCATATTGTTAGCATTATTATGGCTACAAGGATATATTTAAGAGAATCTGTATCAGCTAAACCTCTGTTTCCCTTTTACTCCTTCCTTCTTTCAATTGCTTGTTTTATTCATGCCATTGAATCACATCAGAGTAAATTAATCATGTTGCTTTTAGTTTAAATAATAAAGGGCAGCTACTTATCCTCCCCTAGCACATTTAGTAGTGGACTAATTTTAATCCTGTAGTTGCATTCAGTAAGCAGTCTTGTTTTCCAGATTGGATGGGGGCTGGCAAGTGTAATTCCAGAAGTCTGGGGATTCCAGGGTCAGGACACAGCTGACTGATGGCCAGGTGTCTGCTGCACAACACCTCCTGTGTGGCAGCGCGTAATGCCGTCACGTTCACTCCGCACATGTGGTGCTGGCAAACATTTTAATGCTGATGCAAAATGGGCTTTCCAGCATGCATGGAACCCTGTCTGAAAAAGGTAGGCTCAGGCTGCAGGTCTGTGTTATGTGACCCTTTTGCAGATGTTTTTTGTTTCATTCTGCAAGCGACTGGTCCAAATTCTTTTAAACGTCAGTGGTGCCTCAGACCCGAATGGGCCAAGGTTGGAACGATGTTGACCAGCTGAAAAGCTGCAGACTGACACCAAGTTTTTTGGGAAAGGGCTTTTGCTGCAGACATTGGGACAGCTGAATTTGGACTGAAGCACCGGCTGAAATGAAAGCGAAAGTACCATCTTCTTGATTAACTCCCAGGCAGACCCTCTTATTTTGGAAGGGAGCTCCTGTGGAGATGAGCCTTTAGACAAATGTTGACCCATTGTGTGGCTATTTAACCCCCCTACCCCCCGTCCAAATTCGCTGCAGCTTCATAGCTTCAATTCAGCAACTGGCTAATGAGGTTGATAAAATGTCGAAGCAAAGCTGTGGTATTTTAATCAGTCTCCAAAGCTGTTTATTGCGAGTAGGCACTGGGGCTGGAGAGACTGTTGATATTTTTAGAGCCAGTCAAGGACTGCAAGAAAAATGTCACGTCTGTTTGCTCAGATTTTTAAATGAATTTGTTTTGGCTATGCTTTCACTTCTTTTATTCACCATGGAGAGTCGCAGATCCTGGCTGGCTCCACAGCAAGTTAACCTGTTCGGTAACTGCCATCTTGCCACAAGAATCCA
>VXAV01010887.1:73366-77591 GCA_013399715.1 Alectura lathami
GCACATGACTGCAAAATAAGCTGGGCTGTGACCTCAGTCCTGAAAGCAGCATCGACAGAGTTTTTCTGTTCCTGTGAAAGGAACATGGGCCTAGCATGCCTGGCACTATGGTGGTAGTGTGAGCAGTAGTAGCCTCCTAGTTGCTTGCATTAATGGAACACTGACCCAGCTGAGCCTCTTGATGAACAAAGCATTTGTCTGGGTTCTTTGAACTGATAATCACTACGGGAAGCCAAAAGCTGTTGATAACTTGTCTGGAAATAAGGCATATTGAGGCGTTACAGGTGTACAAGTTATAATTTAAATCTAGTTTTAAAGCAATATTTATAGTCCTGCAGAGTCTTTAATCTCAATGTTTAGATAATAAAACAGGTTTGAAAATTCATGTTGTCTATGGATCTGGAAGTCTGCATATAACCAGCTGCAGCCAGTTATTATCAGTACACTTCTTGAAATTAGTGAGAATTTCGTTGGAGAAGGAGATTTTTTTTCCCTCCCCACTTTATATCTAGTTTTGTTTTTTTTTTTTCCCCCCACACTTTTTTCCTAGCTTGTGAAAACTTAACTTGGAATAGTTGTTGGATGATACTGTCAGAACAATCAAGTTGGTTCCTATGGACATAAGAGTGAATAAAACCTTGGGCTTTTAAAACTAGGTAATATAAAATACAGACACATTTGATACCTCCTTCTATAGATGCCCATGGTCTTTAAAAGATGCATTCAGGTCTTGAGTTTATTTAAAGATTCCTAATTTTTTTACTTGTCTTTTAGAATTTATTTAGCTATGCAAGATAGCACCATATTCGGTATTTTTTATAATAAACATGTCTAGTCAAAGAAAGCATTAATGAAGCAATTCCCCAAATAAAACAGCCCATCATATCTGAGTTGCAGCAGAGAGAAAGTGTGGTCTTTGTAGTTTAATCAAGATCACAAGACTTGTTTTGAGCGTCTGTCATCTTTAATTTTACGGCACTTCATTTCAGAGTGGGACTGCCAGGGTCACATGCAATTAAAACACAGGCAAGATTTGTCTTGTGAAATCTTAACATAAAAAGTAATGTGTTACTCTATTTTAACTTTTCTACTGAACTCTGTGAACTCACTAATTACTTTTCCCCCTCTTGTCACCTTTTTGATATGACATGTATTTTATAGAGGAGATAGAAGTTTGGATTTTTTTTTTTTTTTTTTTTTCATGCTTTTATTTGGNTGGTTTTTTTTTTTTTTTTATATCATGCATATGATTGAGGATAACAAAATTAAACCGGAGAAAAAAGGAAATGTATTTTTCAGAAATACATTTTTAGAAATATCTGAGCATTACTGCTTCAATTACAAAGGGACCGGAGGATCAAATTCTAGGAAATAACGATTAATCTGCTTAACTAGGGCAGGTAGAAGCGTAATAACAGACCAGGGATTTCAGTGAGGCCAATCACACAGACTGGAGTTTATTCTCTTGAGTGGGGTGACAGGGGAAGGGTAAAGGGACTTTAATGTGGTGGGCCATGAGAAGCAGTAAGAGCTAGTATCTGTGCAGCTTCTTTATAGCTTTAGCCCAGTTGTTGCATCGTAGTGATCAGTAAATTGCATGGACCCTTATTAACCTTATTGATAAGGAGCTTAGGGAAGTCCCATTCAGTCCAGAATATATTCTTCTTTTTGTTCTCCTGTCTGTCTCAGTTTGCAATCCCGGTCGCTTTGTACAGAAATCCTTTATGTTGCACCTCAAAATTCTGTGCGAGTACTCTGCTCATTTAAGTTGGAGCAAGGGAACTGCAGAGCAGAAAGGGTTGGAGTACACATGGGGCCACAGGCCTATTTAAATATAGCTGGGACACCTGGAGAATGTTTGAAAAATTTCTTTTAAAGAATCTTTTATATTGTTCTTCTTTCAGTGCAGCTGGGGTCTGTGGGGATCAGGGGATTATTTTTGATACCTGTCTAAAAGAGTTATGTCTACACTGATTTCCATCCCTTGCTACTAATTAACCTTATTGTATACAGGAAACAGTCTATTTAATACCTGCATTCTTTCTGTAATGCCAAGTAAAATGAAATCTAGTGTGAAATCCAGTTAGCATTTGCCTTTTTGAAGTCATTTTTGAGTTTCCAGTCCTGGTGACTGTGACCTCAGAACTGAAAGCTATAAAAATGGTCCCAGTTTCAGCTCAATAGGAGATTCGTGAAGATTCTCCATTCACCTGGACTTGCACAAGTAGTAAATTGCCCATCTTGGCACTTATTAGTGTTTTCCTGGGAACCATCTTTTTCTGGGTCACTCATAGCCCACATGTTCCTTCAGTTCCTCTGAAGCAAAGGAGTCTTCTCCTTTCTGCTAGAAAGATCATGCTTAGACTCTTTCAGTGCACAGAGACATATAAAAATTTAAACAGCAATAGTAAAAACAGATAGATAGATTAAGGAGAACAAGGAATGCTGTTTAAAAAATGTCACCAACAAACGTAGGGGATGGTGAGGGCTAGCTAGGTGACTGACCTGAACTAAATCTGGAAAATGAAGGGCGAAAGTGTGGAATATGGCTGGTATTTTAAAGGCCCTTTAAAGNCTGCTAGAAAGATCATGCTTAGACTCTTTCAGTGCACAGAGACATATAAAAATTTAAACAGCAATAGTAAAAACAGATAGATAGATTAAGGAGAACAAGGAATGCTGTTTAAAAAATGTCACCAACAAACGTAGGGGATGGTGAGGGCTAGCTAGGTGACTGACCTGAACTAAATCTGGAAAATGAAGGGCGAAAGTGTGGAATATGGCTGGTATTATAAAGGCCCTTTAAAGCCTACTGGAAATCATCTGTTTTGGTCATGTCTGCTCTAACATGCAAATATAGGGGTCATTATCATACAGAGCAATCTTTGAAAAAACATTCACTAAAATGAATTTTCTCATGTATTTGACCTGGAAAGGTTCTTCTGGGTGTTGTAAGGCTGAAGCAAACCCTATGGCCCTACGGTCCTCATGGATCCCTAGCTGCATCTCTGATTAAGTGTAGACTGAAGGCAGAACTAGATTTTTTCTGGGATATTGGTTCACTTGCTGAAAGAGAACTCATGTCAGGTGGCCAGGTTTTTCTCTTCGGGACAGGGCAACAGCATGACTTTTGGAGCCTTTAACAACAAAATCCTGAAGAAAGAGATTTCATTTGGTACTTTGCTTCATTTAGTTCAAACTGAAGGTCTCACAGACAAAATCAGTCAGAGCAGAGGACAAGAAAAAAAAAATACCTCTATAAAACTCTGCACCAATATTGAAAATAATGACCTTTTAAAACTGTGTACCAAAGAAAGGTTGGAATTGCTCATTTGATTTATTTGTTAGCATTAGATCTCAGTGGAAACACCAAAGGAATAGGATGTTGATACCAGTATTTATAATCTATTTGGGAAGAATGAGAAGTATTGTGTTTAATCTTGCCAGGGTTTGTTGGATGGCATGGCTGAAGGAAGTGGTGGTTGGTGGCAAATATAGTCTATGGGCTTGAAGTACTGAGATTATATGAGTGTCCATCGCTATGGCCATGGCCACAATGATAGGAATGAGGACCCAAGATTCACTTTAAGGAGACTGAAAGGTCCCCCTGGACCTCTCTGTATAATTAGTCCTTAAGGAAAGGGGGAGACTTTTTTTTCCCATTTTCTCTTTTCCTTACATTTCCTTTATTTTGTATTTATTTTGTTAAATAAAGCAACATTCATTTGCATTTTACACCATTCTTGTGAAAACACAGTTCTTGTAGTGCAGCCTTTCTGAAAATAGAAATAATCTGGCTTGACTATAAAAGATTTTATTATTATCTTTCTTTTTTTTTCTTCTGCCTTTCCTACTAAGCTCCTCTGCAAAACAGCTAGAAATTTTCATTTTCAAAACATTAGTACAGCAAATTGCCATCTTTCTGTGCATGACATTCTCTATGTACTCATCATCTGAATGATTCCGGATCACTCTCTGGCAGCATGAGTCACAGCATGCCCTCATGTCTGCCTCTTTTTCAATTATATCTAAGAGGAAGACTGCTGGAGACCCATTTTTTTCATCTTGCCCAGGACCCCAAAAGTGCCAGATCTCATTTCAATATAATATTATGACAGTATGATAAAATGGATGTTAACAGGACACTGACTAATATGATCTGTAGAGAAATGATAGAACAATACAATATCGGGCAGATTGTGTTACTAATGTACTTTTTATGGAC
>VXAV01010887.1:88206-109638 GCA_013399715.1 Alectura lathami
TCTATTAATAACTTTCAATACATATCAAAGAGAAAGGTAAATTATATCAAATTACCTATAAATGATGTGATGTCTCTTTTAATTTGTTGCTTTTGATATACATATTTATTCCATTTTCCACCAATCTCCTCAATTACTCTTTGTCTTTCTGTGCCATTGCATATGTTGGTAAACAGCATTTTCTGTGGTCCTTGGCCATATGCTGTATGCTCAGCTTGCAAAAAAATGACACTTGGAGTGCTAGCATAATGAAACTCTCAAAGGGTTAATGCGGAATACATATAGGCAAATGTTGACAATATTTTTTATTCCAATGTTTGAAAATTAAACACAAAATCATCATTAAGCTTTCACAAAATGAGGCATCTGTCACTTGAAAGAAAAAGAAATATTTCAGAAATATGTTTACAGAAATGTAAAAATATTAGACATCAAGACAGATGTGAACGTTTTCAATAACAGGCCCTGTCTGTCAGTCTTCCTCAGAGCCGAAGATCTTGCTGTACTCACTCAGCATAAGTTCAACTATCTGATTTTGGTACAGCATGTGGACTGCCATGTTCCCTGTCTCCTTTTCAGGTCTAAGGAGTGTTGGTCCAAACACAATTCCTAAGCTCTGTGTTGACATAAGATTCACGGATTCCTTGGCTGCTATCCTGTTGACGAAAGGAAAGAATTGGTTAAAAATCAGGGATGTCAAAGGAGTCGCTGTTGGATTTGAAGTGTACAGAGGCACTTTCCTTTTTTACTGACTCTCCTACCAGGGATGTTTATTTGGTCAAGTTATCAAAAAGGAAGAAGAGAGGGAGGGAAGTGACAGCTTCTGCCAATCTGACAAACAATGAGGAGATTCAGCCACAAGATGTGTGAGGGGTGGAGATCTAAAGAACAACTTTCTTAGGATTCACTCATATCAGGGCACCACTGGCTGCTGCTTTCTGGTGGATGGCAATTAGTCGAGATGTATGCTGTAAGGGAGTAATTGCTGAGCTCATATATTTAGGTACTGAAAATAGGGGATGTCCTTTATGTTAAGGGAATCATTCACTGATGGCGTTAGCAGTTTTGGTGGCTTCAGGCAGAAGCCTCCTTGCTTGTCCTAATGTGGTCACTTGTGCTAAAAGGGTTGGGAAACACAAAAGGGCCCTTAATATAAAGCTCATATGAAACACATTCTTTCTGCTAATTTAAATCCAATAAAGTTAGTATACTCTGAAATGAATCATGAAATTTATATAACTGAAGAGACTTTTGCGTGCCTTATCCTGATACAAAGTTTCTTAAGAGACACCGAGACCCCATACCTTAATGAGATGGCTTAGAAAATAATGGTAAGGATTATAACCTTTGATATCTTTATTACCCACTAATTATGAGAGGGGGACCATTATTATTAAAAGTTGATCTTTTGTCTGTATTAAGACTTAATATTCTTGTGGAAATGACATTAAGGATTGAGAAGTCTGGCCTAAGAACAATATAGGTTTAATGGATGGAATTTAGGTAGGTAGTTTTGCATAAATCTCTGCAGTGGTATGAACTAAGTAAAAATCCATTTCCTTTCACTCTCTGGAATATATAAAATATCCTAGACTGGAAAGACTGGTAAATGAAGATACATATTTTACAAATAAATTACACATCCTTACAAGGAATGTGAACCAAATGTAACTTGAACATGTAAATGTTTGAATTTATGGATGCTTCCGTAACCTGTTAGTTTTAACTTAAATATTCCAACTGTACTTTTAAAGCCATGTTCTGCTTTTCCCCACTCTCTCCCTACTTGTCACTCATTTACCTTTTTAAAATCCAGACAGCAATTTTAAAATTGTCACAGCTGTCTGTGTTTTGTTCTACCTATTGCTGATTTTACAGCAAGATAAGCTATAAGTGAAAGAAGCTTCATGAGCCATGGGTTCAGGCACTTTAAAAAGGTCTCTTTCATGTTCATGGGTGCTTTCCACAGCAAAAAGTATCTTCTTGTGGATTTCTGCCAGTCTTGTCATTTGCCACATTCCTTGAGCATTGATACTCGTGCATTTTTCCATATTTAAATAGGAAGCATTACTTAGTTCAGTCTCATGTTTGTAACCGTGGTGTCCATTGCACAAAACACTCTCCATATGGCACTAATCAGATTGGCTTAATTATTAGTTTCTTAAAATATAGCATCCTTATTATAAATTAAAAAATAATTATGTTTCCTCTGTGATAAGATTAACATATCATCACTTAGGAGTCCAAAAATTCTCAGAAGTTAGTAGTTTTGTTGCCAAATGACAGCGTGGGCTTCTGATGGACATCACACATATTTATCACAATTAAAAAAGTTTTTAATAAGGGTGACAATGTTGTTTTCCTGAATGCCACTTATGCAAGGAGTTTGAGTTTTCCTTGTGAGAAGGATTTGTTTCTGTTGAGCTAGTTACGCATTACAAGTTGGAAACCTTGTAAAGTATTTGCAGATGCAATCAGCATAGACAGAGATACTCGTTCACCAGGAAAAAATATCATACTCAGAAGCTGTACCTTGCATAATATCAGAGATCAACTTAGTATCAGCCATGGCTTTGCAATGAGGTGACACTGATGATGGACAGCCGGATGAGAAAAACTTTCCAGGGAGCAGGGGACAGTGGACCATGGAAGAGCATAATCAGGGGAAAGAATGGTCTTGGTTGAGTGAAAGAAGGAGGGAGATCTGATTTCATTTTTCTTTAAAATTTGGATCAAGATCATAGAATCAGAATCATATAGGTTGGAAAATACCTTCAAGATCATCAAGTCCAACCATCAAGATGTTTTTTCTGATGTGAACACAGAAAATAGAAGATGGATGGCCAGTCCCTCTGCCCTTGCTTGCCATCTTTCTGAAGCAGAACAATTCCCCTTGATTTCCCTGGACATGTCCACCTGCATGCAAAGTCCAATTCAAGTGGAGGAAATGCCAGCCATGGTCCTCAGTCACTCAGCTCTCAGGAGGTGATGGCATGGCATGAGGCGTGATGTTCACGGACTGCATTGGCAATGCAGAGGAACCAGCTGTCTGTTGCGGTGCATCAATGCAGAGCACAGCACTGAAAAAACCCACATATATCTGCAGCCCCTAAATCTAAGGTTGTGATAATTATTGTACGGATAAAATCTCTCGACAATTCTCAATGTTTTCTATCTGTTCTTGCAATAGTACTAGTTTTGATGACCACAATAACAAAAAATTCTAAGCCAAACAAACAGGAATACTTTGCAGGAAAGTTTGAGTAGTTAAATGATTTGTGGCAAAATACAGTCTGGAGGAAAAGAAGGTAGGAATTTAATCCAGCCTGAAGAAAGTTATGACTTTGGCACCTTTTGCTATTTTAAATTACAAATATTTACCGGCAAAATTCCTTTACTGTAGTTTTTTCATCTGTCCACAAAAGAAAAAAATTCATAGCAAAACATAAACAAATCTACACAATTAAAACTCTTACTGTAGCTGTTAAGTAAAATTCAGTTGTTAAAGGAGAAAAACCTTAAAAAAAATGAGAAAGAATTCCTTTTTTTTTCTTTTTTCTTTTTTTTTTTCACAATAAAAGGGCAGAGAGTGATACACCATTCACAACATAAAAAGTGAAAGGAAATGACAGTTATGTCTTGTCAAGCCCAAATGAAAGAAGTAAATGACCCATCAATTTTGGATTATTTTAGGAACAATCTATAATCCAGTGCTACAGACATTGGATTCATATCAAGAAATTGCAGTTTGCAACACTTTTTCCTTCCCAAATAAGTGAGCTGAATTGTTAACTTCAAGAATGGTGTAAACCCTTATAGATCACAAGTCAGGAAACAAAAAGTACAGGTCTCATTATTAATAGTAATGAAATTAATGATGTATCGAAACAGTAGAATTGTTTGATAGGAGGACTGTAGTGTCAATGGCAGATATATAAGCAAGAATAGTTAGAATTTATGCTTTGGCTGTTGCCAAGGCAACTGTAAGCTGGAAAGCATGTGACTAAGAGCAGGGCAACCCTACAGCTGAGAGGGTCATTGTATGGTGAGTTTGGCTCTGGTTTCATTAAATGTACACATTTCAAACTCTATAAACAAAATCATTATTAATTTTGACATTCGGAAAGCACACTGGATTATTACTTCAAACAAGATAGGTGTTAGGAAATGTTCCTCGTCCATTTCTACTCTGTATAAACTACTGAGAATGGGAAAGCATTTCAATAATGACTGATTCCTTGCCATTTAATGTTCTTATTACACACAGATAGAGAGATAAGTCAGTGTATTTAGGGAGGAAAACCCCTTTTGGAAAGGAGCTGTTGTAATGTAAGCTGGAGAGGATTTGGGGTTAGAGCTGTCCTTTGCTAGCTGAGATGAGAACCGTTCCCTCCTACTTTCTTAGCATTTTCCAGATCACGGGAATTTAAGTTTGCTCAGTGTTTGGGGAACTTCTACCCTTAGCAGAACCGAATTTAGACATACTCTTTCACTGCTCTAAATTATATTTAAGGGTAACTTTTCCATGAACTAGAAATATTGTCTATGACTAAGGGCAGCATGTTACAAAATGAGGGTGATCCCACATTTTGAGTAAGAAAGTGAAGAGTAAGAAAGGGTCATCTAGTAAAATACTATGGGCCAGATTGGCAGGTATGGGAAATGCAATCCTCTGAAGTCAGCAGAGAACCAAGGGATAAATGTAGGTTTTCATCTTGTAAGAACCTTGTCCACCGGCATTCTGCACAATATTTTCTTCAGCTAGGGAAGTCACTGACATGAGAGACTGAAACCAAGCTCTAAATAGAGGCCAAGAAAGATTCAAGATACATGGGAATAAATAAAACTCATCGGAAACAAAAAACACATGTTTATGCCATCTGTTCTCTAGGTGTAACAAACAACTAATCCTTCAGGATTAGGAAGGACTGCCCGTTTCAGAGTTTTTATTTTTATTTTTATTTTTTGTCTTTGCTGAATTGTGCTAGGAAGATGGTTTGATCCATACGTTCCTGTGCTGAGATCTTGCCTCAATGGTCAAAGTCTGCATGATCCATTGGTTTGCTTTAACTATCCTCAAATTAGCTAATACCTGTTTCCTATACATAGTCAGAGATATGCAAATGTGTTATCTTCAGGACTCTGTCCTAGGGATGACTCAGCTGCCTTCTCAGCTGAGTTTACTCACCTTGAATATTGCTCTCTTAACAGGCCTTTTCACTGCATGATGATGGGATAGTTTTTATGCAGTAGTTTTCTGACTTTTTCTATTGCAGAGCTCCTGATTAATTTGAACATGTTAAAATTTGACTCTTATGATGAATAACACTTCACTCAACATTTTATGGTCCTCTCCTTCCCAAAAGCTGATTCACAACATTTAAAAAATAACAGGTATTACATACATACTTTGCTTTAGTGAGAAGACATTTGGGGAGAAATCATCCAAGCTTGAAATAAAATCTTTATTGAAAGCAATTCTACATCCATGCCAGTCAGATACTTTGTATGATCAGAAGAGATGTCCCAGGGGAAAGCTCGGCACAGTAGACAGGGTTGATTACTTGGACCTCCTGTCAGTTCTTAACTCACTGACAATGGCTGAGACATTCAGTAAAACTTTGTTTCCTTTATTTGGAAGTAAAGTTAATACACTTACCTTAACTGTGCCAAATGTACTGGAAAATAACCTGATAATAAAACGTACCATCCTACTAAGTGATAATGTCTGTGTGTGTATAAGCAGATTTTGGCAGAGCTTATGTAGATGGGTTTTTCAGTGTTAGAAAGGAAGCACAAGTACAAAATGATGCACAGATAAACTGTCAGGTTTCTTCTAATTGTATTTCATTTCCATGTAAGTCCTGTTACATACTTTTCTGAGATGCAGCACATTACTGCAACATCATTTTCTACTGTAAACTTAGTTTAGTTCAGTTCTAGCAGTTGTTCTTCATGTAGAACTTAAGTGTTTTTTGGTACCAAAAAGACAACTGAACTACAAAATTTGGCTATGACAGTCATCCTAAATCACAAACAACAATAGGTGTCGTTTTATAACTTGCCAAAACCTTGCAGAGATATCCATATCCCAAGGAAACTTGGTTGCTGGCTTGGGACAGACAGCAAAATGCATCTGCCATGACAGAACAGTCCAAGGCCTGTGCACTGCTTGACTCCAACTTTTGAGAGACTTACTGAAATAATCGGTGGTTAAGTGAGCCTCTGATTCCATACGATCTACTTATGTAAACTGTTCAATTCATTGCACTGCAATCTAGATAAAATTAAAATTTAGTAATAAATTGGGATTCTTGATATTTTATGAATGCAAACTAAACCTCATTATTATTTATGTCCTGGCTTTATGGATGATTTGCTCAGTTGTATTAAAGTGGTATTCACCAGCTGATGAAGCTAAGGAAAAGCAAACATTATCAGTTGAGTCCCTAGCTTGTTGTTTGTGAAATCTGTATAGCTTGATATGTATGAGTGCGTGTGGGGGGCTTTGTGTGTGTGTAGCTATAACCTGAGGTTTGTGCTTATTGCAGAGATCCAGAACACAACGTCTGTCCTTTTCAAAATGTACCATGGGGTTTCTTCTGCAACAAATATACACTATGCAGAGATCACAGCAGAGTAACAGAATTTTAAGCTGCTTTCTTCTGCCAATTGAAAATGCAAAGGTACTTTAAGTTCCTGTTTCCTCTACAGGTTGAATTTGAAACAATAGCTAAGACTAGCAATAGAGAAACCAGGTCATGGCATATAATATGTTACGAGAGGGGTCAGAAATAGTTCAGACATACTTAGGAGCTTGCTTTTGCTGAAAATAGCTGCAATGGCTCCTGGCCTACAGAAACTCCATAGGCTTCCTGTACTCTACAGCTGTGGGCTCATATTACATTTCTTTGGGAAAAATCCCTTCTCTTCAGTTGCTCTGGGACGCAAGAATGAGCGCTTGATGTGGTCTTCTTCTGCAGACTAGCCTTTAAAGCTGACCATTGGATAGCTATTTATAGGACCTGGACAGCTGACAGGGACCCGGTGGAGAACAAGCTTCCTCAGGGGATCCCCCGCATATCTTACAGCACGAGCCCTCCCCTGGATGGACTGCCTTGGAGTCCAGCCCGAAATGAAAATAAGAAATAAGCTAACTCTGAAGATCGGTTCACAGTTGGCTGAATAGACTTGGAAAAGCTGAAGAAAGGCATTTATTCTGGCTTGCTCTGGTTTAATGAGAGAACAGTTTAAAAATAAAGTCTTTTCACCATTGAGAGAACTTTGCTACCTGTATGACTTCCTTTCTGAGCAGCACGTGTGCTCTTACCTCTGCCCACACCCCACAGAATACCTGTCTTGTGGAGAAAGTCTACTTTGTTTTCCAGGTAACTGCGATCTAAAAGCATATTTGGATGTCTAAAGGGACACAGGCAGAATGTGAGGACCTAGTTCCAGAACGTGCTTTGGAAGAGCTCCCCTTGCTCTCCTCACCGCTGCCTCATGAGGAGGACAGAGTAGTTTGGTACCTGCCTTGTGCCAAAGAAAGCCTGAAACCCCACATCTTCCCACCTGCCTTGTGTAGCCCCATCAGGGAGACTGGAGAAGTGTGAAGCACAGGTCAGATCTGTTCTCCAGTTGTGGGTTAATCAATACTTGTATCTTGCCAATACATGAACGGTTCTGGGAACAGAACACAGGCCCAGCGTTGCCGTGCTAACAGATGTGCTCATTACAAGTTAGAAAATCATGCCAGGGATTCTGCTGTCTCATGGGCTTAGGACTATGCCATGTGCTGAAGTTCATGCCTCAATGAGGTGCCTGCCTTTTCCTCAGAGACCCTTATCTCAGATCTGCTCTAGGAAACAAGCGTGTAGGAGCATAGTGGTGCTTATACCATAAAGCTAAATGTCTCTGGGCATCCTGTCTCAGGTCTATGGGGAAATATGGATTTGTACCCTTGTTTGCATCTCAGTCTCTGGTTTGTTACTTGTTTTCTGGCTATTTTCAGTGTTAGAATATCTCCTGATGTGGTCAGACTTGGGTCCTGCTCCCCCAAACCATTCTGTGTCAAAGAAATAGGTTTTTACTTTTATAAGCAATGTCTTTTCACACAATCCTCCCTTTTACCAAATATGTTGCAGGTCAACCTTTTGGAAAATTGACCCAACTGGATGACTTGCCAAGTTCTTCCATTTACTGAGGGCACACTGCCCTCTCAATTTGTCATGGTTTTTAATTTTTTTTGTGACTGAATGCAAGCTTTCTCTGACTAATGCTCATAAGACTGGAGGGAGGAGGAGATCTGGCTAGCCTGTACTATCACAGTGCAATTTGCTCTCAAGCCTGAAGCTTTTTGTTCAGGGACAGTCACTTCCTAGGAGTCAGCTGAAGGCCATGAACTTCCATCAGGAGCATCTCAGACACCTCTGGCTGCAGCTTTGCTCACAAGGCATTCATTTTTGCCTTCTGTAACACCTGTGTAGCAGCATATATATCTGGAACAACAGTGAGCCCCTCTCTAAAGCCACTTCACCACTGCAAGCATGAGTCTCTCCGTGGGGAGAGGATGGGAGAGAACAAAACCACCCGTGACAGATGTTAGGCAGATGCTAATGCGCTTCTTAGAGGTGTTTGGATAGCAGAGTGATAAAGGCAGTGTGAGACTACATAGAATAATATATGTTCAGACAGAGAGATAACACATACACTCCTTTACTGTTTTTTTGGCTGGTGATGTAGCTTCTGCTGTAATTCTTTTTGCTTTAAATCCCATTCCTGATTATTTTCTGCAAAAGAAGAAGCTTATTGTAAAGCCTAACCTGTGAGAGGTCCTGGATCTGTATGCTTTTGTGGCCTGCGTAGCTCAGAAGGCAACAGATTGTCATATGTGAATAAAGCTTTAATTTTTAAAATTGTTTAATATTTTTAATTCAAGAATGCCTTAAGCTACATTTCCTTGTAACATTAAAAATAAAAAGCAGTTAGGAACAATCTCCCTTAAATCAAGAATTATAAATATAGGACCTTTATCATCAGCAAAGCACATCCAAAAATGTCTTTGTAAAATAAATCAAATTATATGAGTTAATTGATTCCAGGCAACATCAGCAACTGCAGGTGGAAACTGAATAACAGGATGTTTATTAATGAAGGACTATTAATCAAAATTGACAATATCAATTCCTGTTTCTTTTATTTGAATTCTACCTGCAAAATCCATGGAGATAGTTACTGAATGTTTAAATAAAAATTTTAAAATAAAGAAAACACCAGCACTTGGGATTTTAGCTTTAGATGTAGGGCTATTTGTTTAAACAGTGAAAGGATATCCTAAATCCAATTTGACAGGCAATGCCAAAGATGCCAGTGGTAATTAATTAGCACTTAATTTAGACCACAGAACAACAGGATATGGAATTGGTGCTCAGTGCCATTTCCCCTTAGGCTTCATCTCATGAGGGTCAGGAGTATGCCTGTTGCATTGAAGGTCAGTAAATAAATTGGGGGAACACATTGACACTGGACTTTTCATGATAGATATCCTTCACCCTTATTACTGCCTCTGGCTATTGCTGATGAGAAAAGGGCTGCAATTGTTCTGTGAAGAACGCTGTACACAAGCTTGAGCTGAGCAAGGTAGCGTCTGAACTCACGCCTTGTTACAGTGATTGTGTTGGATGTTCTCCATGGATCGAGAGCTCTGTCAACTTTGTGTCTGGGCTGGAAATAAACTTCTAACTGTAGCATAGGAAAGCCCAAGGAACGCTGACAGGCGAGAAAATTCACTTAAAAGCAGTCCTTAAGTTTGCTAGATTTGTGAGCTTAGCTTTAGATTAAGCATAATTAAAATCAATGGAAGATTTTAAAGTGAGGTTAGAAACTAGGTCAGTGAGGGAAAAAACACATTTCCTTATTATCCTCTTGTCTTTGTCTTAATAATATTTGATATTCCTCCATAAAGCTAAAGTCTCTTAATAAAGGTGGATTAATATTATTAGCAGCATTTTTATGATGAAGACACTGAGGCTTTGACATGCTCAGTGGTAGACAAACAAAATAAATGTGGCAAAAAAAAAAAAAAAACAGAACCACCAGTTCTGCTGGTAACCCAGGCATTTTTGTAAGTCTGTGAAAGGAGCTGCCCTTCTACAACACACCCAAAACAATGGAAAGCACAGAGGAAATCCTATGGAGTCTTGTTCACAGATGCACATAAATTGCATTATTTGGATTTACTGGTAAGAAAAATAGAAGGGTGGTGAGACTCAGTATTCTAATATATTGTAAACTTAGTGCCTCTGCCACCCAGCACCATGCTTTTCTTCCAGTAATCTCTACCGTTCTTTCAGAAGAGCAGCTCAGGTGGAAAGGTGTCTGCAAATCCCAGCTGTACTCTGCTAGCACAGTTTTATAAGCCTTGTTCCTCAGAAGGGCTGTCTGTGTTGCTACATTAGGAAAACACCGAGTTAGACAGCAGTCCATGCTCAGAAAATTTATTTTGGAAGACCCAGGTTAGCAGTTATTTTAACTTGCTTTAACTTCATCACACTCTTTGCTGCATCTCTCTCAACAGTGAGTGAAATTCTGGTTACTGATAAGAGTCCCTCACAAACCTCCCACCAACCAGGATCAGAATGGAGTCAGAAATTTGCCTTGTAGAAGATTAACTTTTCTCATTTTGGATGACATCTACATTTACTAAGTGGAATTATTGCTTTTGACTATGATGATCCATAACCTCTTGCAGCCTTCAGTTACAGCCCTTTTGTGCTACAGTAATCCAGCTGACAGCAAATGGCTCAGCCCTGCATGTGACAGGTTTCCTTTCTTACTTAAAGCCTCGAAGTGGTGGTTGGCTGGAATTTCAAATTGGGATGCTGAACTTTAGACAACCTGCTCAGAAATGCCTATTTTTCAGAGTCGAGATCTTCTTGTGCAAAATTTGCTTAATTGTATTTTGATCACAGCACATTGTTTTTGTCCAGTGTCAGGAATAAACTGCTCATTTTTGTGAGACATCCAGTATTTTTGGTGTTGAAATTGCAGAAATGTGGCAAAGAATTCCACAAAGTCATGGAACAAACTTCACTGACATCTTCTTTTTCTGTGACATCTTAAATATGCGAATACTTCATAAATTGTTTTATTTCATGTCCTTTTAAATCCTCAGAGCACTCCAAATATTGCCCTGTTAATTGTCCTTAATATAAAACCTACTTTTTTTTTTTTTTACACACTATCACCCTCTTGTTCTTTGAAATGAAGTCTTCCTAACCCAAATGTCTGCCCAACAGAGATTATTTAGTATGGACCTGGCCTCAGCCAGGATTCCTACTCGTTTCAGTTCTGAGCTCTCCACAAGCTACTAGTGCAATACATATGCACTGCATTTGTATCAGATTTGAAAGATGCTTTAACATGCCTCCCAGCGCCATGATTGTTTCAGCACTGATATTGAACATGAGTGGGAGGAATGTATCTCTTAAATGCACTAGTGAGTATGTGCTGTGAGTCTTTGATTTCTTTAAACTTATTTACATTTTACTTGCCCTTGAGCAACAAATTTACTATGTCAGCATTGTCTTTTCTACTTGCACTTTGTCTGTCTTGTCCACTCACCTTAGCTTGATGTTTATTTTTTGTGCACGTGTATAGTCCATTGCACTAAATGCACGAACTGCCTGGAGTGCAGGATTTTTCATGTACCGTGTCTTTCTAAGATGCACCCTTTGTGGTACTCTAAGTTCTGTGATATTTCCTAGCTTTAAACTGTCTTTCGATTTTCTTATTTGTTCCTCTGTAAGTCAAGCACGCTTTCACATATGTGCTGTTTGCAGATGACTGTGAGACTAACTGCTCTACACACTTTACCAAAATCTTTAGTTCTCTGTGCAGACAGCTCTACCTCTCTCAATTGTTTTTCTTTTGCCTTAAACTCTTATCCAAAACATCATAGGCTTTAAGTAATCAGACTTGCCAATGCTTCTGTCTGACCCTGACCCAAATCCACAGAGTAAGAAAACCTGAGAAAACAGACAAGGCTCACTCAGGCCCCCTAACCGAGACCATGTCCGATGGACATCAAAGGACTCGGGAACCACAGGTGCAATGTTGGTGTTTGTATCACAGCAAACTCATCAGTCTCTCGAGACATTGTTCAGAAATCAGTGTCCACATCAAATCTCTCTGTCATAGCTTAGCTGAATAAAATAAAGCCAATGCACCTAACAGAGTTGCCGGGGAGTATTTCCGACAGGTTCTGGATGCCAAATGGCCCAATATTGCCTCGTTTATCCATGTTACGCTTAGGCATGATGCTATTGCAGATGAAACTGAAATGCGTTGTATTTTTTTTCCTTCACTACCATGAGCACCAGAGGATCACTGACATTGCAGCCAAATAATATTGAATGCAGGACATTGTTTTGTAGATGTTGAATGGAACTTTTCCTGTTGCAGAAAATGTCTAATCTTAGATGAATAATTATAAAGGAATTTACGAGCTGAGAGAGTGTCTGCTCAGGAAACAAATTGTTTCATTTCACGATGCAAAGTTGTATAAGCATAATTTAATACAAGGAGTCACATGGAAACCTGCTAGCATTGTAACTTCAAAAGGTTAGGCAGTTCCTCACAATACTGGCCAAATGGGATTCAAATTATTTGATTACTTTCATCAAGACTTGAAGTTTGTCCTGAAATGCAAATCTTGGGGATGACCCTGAGCCCATAGCAGCTGCAAATCTTTATTGACCATATATCTGGACCATCTCTTTCGCCAAGGCAAAAGATACTTGATGCCATATTACTAGGTGCATTATGATCTTTATAGATAGCACATGGTCACAACATTTTTTGAAAGACTGCTAAAGTTGCCTAAAACACTGATTCTTCTGACTGTGATGGTTAGGATTACAGAGATCTAAATGCTGCACTCAGTTCAGCAGAATTTAAAATGGCGTTGGGTGCTTTGCCTTATATACCTCTAGGAGTACATCCCATGTGAATGCTCCATGGGCAAAAAAAGTCCTTATCTTGAGTAATAGGACATATGTATATATAGCTTATGAATATATATGAAACTTGCAGCTGAGGATGGACCAGGTTGGGCCCCCTGCATTTGTAGGGAGTCCAAGTGAGAACATGGATAAGAATGCTATAATTTGTGTTTATGTGACAGCGAAGTACATGAAACTCTCCTGCCCACTTGGACCATCCATTTTCTTCTCTACACCTTCCTATCCCACAAATATAATGAAGCATTCCCTTTCCTCCCGAGTTTCTCAGCCCCAGTCCTGCCTCTTGTTGAGCCTCCACTGGGGGCTGCCCCAACTCTCCTCCCCTCACTCTCCTGCTGCGCAATGGTGACAGGCATGTGGTGCAGAAACATTGCAGAAGATGACAGCACAGCTCTGGAGAGGATGTGGCAATGCCATCTAGTGACGGGGCTGAGATTGGTGTAGAAACCCTGGCTTAGAAGAGGTGACTGGTGGCATCTTGTGGACCAGGGGAGGAGGCAAGTAGTCAGAAGCTTGGCTGGAGTTTGCCATTCCACAGATTTCTGATTTTACATTGCACCATAATGTGTAATGTATGAAAAGATAAATATTTTCCATTCAGCAACATCCTGCTGTATTTTCATCTAACTCTATAATTTTAATTATAAAGTGAACATAACCTGTATCAAATTATGATTTTGTTAACATATTGAATGAGGACAAGAAAAATAAATACCAGATTTTATACTGTACAGACACATGAAGGTATAGTAAAAAAATCTGGTTTCCTTGACCACATTGTCATAATATGCATATATAACTGCTTATTGAATCCAGGCTGCGTAGACAACAGAAAGAACACTGGCTCCATACTATCACAATGCATGCCCACAACAAAGAGGAGGAAAGAACAGGCTCTTTCATTGTGTGTGTCTAAGTATTACCAACATAAGGGCTAAAAACATTACCTCTGTCTGAAGTGTATCTATATATCCATGCATAAGTTATTAAGTGGGCTCCCTGAGCACAGTTGCTGAAAATATTAATATATTCAAATTATATTCTAGCTACTGCAAAAACAGTAGATCAGACAAATATATTAAAATCTCTTCAGACAAAAGGAGTCATGTTATTTATAAAGTTCCTACCCCCCCCTTACTGGAACACAAACCTTCATTGTATATAATATACGAGAATGCAAGAAGATCCTTAGATGTCAAAATGTGGCTTAAAGTTTGAATGTAATCATAAAACACTGGCTCTAATGCTTGCCATAAACAAATTGTCACTGGTATTACGTAACTTAGACTATTCACAAAACATAGAAGAAGGGAAGAATAAAAGGTGGCTGCCAAACACCATGGGCCCAATCCAACAGTTGTGCCAAATTGTGCTCGCGGACTGGGAATTGCAAACACAGCGTGGTATTCAGATTTACACTCCCTGGTGCTTGGGTTGCTCCTATGGCTTAAATTAGAGCAAGATAAAGGCTATTTCTTGAGTCAATTTAGGCTGCAAGCAGCAACCAGTGGCTTCTGCAGCCTCCTCTGCTCGTTCTTTCCCAGAGAGAAAGCCAAATAAAAGTTCTTATATTGCTGCAGGACCTTGTTTTGAATGGAGTGTCCAACTAGGATACAAAAAAGCGTAACTAGCCTATGCAGCAATGCAGCCCCGAAGGCAAACACCTCTCTCAGATCTCATTTGCTATCTTAGATTGTTCATGTTACCCAGCATGTGTGATATCACCTCATTGGGGTGACACCTTCTTGTGGACTCTAGGAAAGATAGCACAGTGGGGTAGCAGAAGTAAAGCATACATCATGGCAGAAGACCTTGTCTGTGAGCAACAATTAATCAGTCACAGAGACTTTTTAGCTCAGGCTTCAAGAGCAATGTATATTTGATATACAGAGCTTTAAAGGCTGGTAATTGTTGTGTTAAGGCCCTTTATCAGGACAACCATCAACCTAGGTTGTTACCCACGCCCTTTTAATTTCATTTTCCCCTTCCTTTTAAAAGTAAAACGACTTTNTTTTTTTTTTTTCCTCCACAGCCTGAACTAATTGTTAGAGCAGAGATACTGGTTTAACTCATTATGAAGTATTAGTGGAAAAGTCATTCTCAGAAGTATGTTACATCTGAAATATTTTTCGTCACTTGAACATGTGCCGTCCAGAACTGGCCCGATTCTACCAGGCACTGGGAACAAACACTTTGCATTCACAGATGCTCCTAATTTGGTGTGGTTTGGAGTGTAATTTAGATCAAACGTATCCATGTAAATGAGTCAGGGTTTCTTAATTAGGTGCCTCTAAAGAAAAAACTTGGACCACATCAGTAGGTGTGGGTGTGGTGCCCACAGTACTGGAACCTTTCTATAGATGAAGCTTAGTTTTCTTCAGACACACTGTAGGTTTTTCTTTTCTTTACTTTTCTTTTTCCCTCCTTTTTTTTTTTTTTTTTTTTTTTTTTTCTGAAGCAAAATAATAAATCTGCAGATGGCATAGACATAAAGGCACTACTTCAGAGGAGCTGTCTAAAACAGTCTCTTTGGCAAATGCCTTAAAGTAGGTCATTCTGCTGTGATTTAGGTTTATATTTCATTGCCAGCTTTTTGTTCCCATTACAAGTAGGGTGCATTCCAGTCCACAGATTTGCTCTTCATTTTTTTTTCCGATTGGCTTTTATTTACAAGAATTTGTAGATCTTCATAAGAAAATGGCCAATACGCTGTCAGAAGTACTAATCATGCACTTGACCACAAAAAGAGATGTATGAAGGTGATAGCCTGGAAATGCTGGAATGTAAAATACCATTCTCTGAGAGCAGAAAATGTATTGATTCTCTTAACACAGCGATTGAAATGATTGTTGCATCTTTTCCAATGCGTGAAAAATGATTTGATCTAATGTCATTTCAGAAGTCTCATAGAGCAGGGGCATCCATTGTCCTGGTTGCTCAGGCATTTGCTTTTTGTTTTTACATATTTGCCGCTGAAAAGCATGTATTTTATAGCTTATGAAAAAAGTAAAAATCAAATCATCAGGGTCTGTTTTCCCATCAAAGTGCTGGGGGATTTACATGCCAAACTCCCACTAGCCTTAATGAATTACCTGCATAAATTCCCTTTCAATCGATAGTAGAATAGATCCTATTGTGTTATATTAATTATTTTGCACAGAACACTGACATTTTGGCATTAAAGTATTTTTCTTTTTTTTAAGTTCCAATGAATATCTTAAGAAACTTCAAGCCTATTATTTATTTTACAGCCTTATTGTGAGAAAAATTCTGTATCTTTAGTCAGAAAAATGAAAAGCACTGCAATTTACCCATTGATGACCTGGTTCTGGACATTATTGTGTTAGGGCTCAATCTCTCAAAATAGAAAAATAAATAAATAAATAAAGTAGGGGGAAAAAAGCCCTTTTGTAATGAATTGAACATTCTCAATTTTCACCAACAAAAAACATTTGAGTTGAAAAGAACGCTCACCCCAAGCAATATTAAGAGGTTACAAAATCACATAAATTAACTCCGCCAGTGATATTTTACTGAAACTTGTGTGAGTGCAAACCAGAAGCAGGGCTCCCACATGGTCTTTATTAACCGAAGACCACTTAGCAGTAACTGGCCTTCCCTGAGACATGCTGTCCATATGCACATGTACGCCCAGAGTGCAGCTCTGCATATGGCCTTGGAAGACGTGGAGGGGCTGGGAGGGAGCTGGCAGTCAGCAGAGAGTGGAAGTGAGAAGTGTTCGCTCTGTAGTCATGGGCAAGTGCCCTACCCTCTTCATTCCTCACTTTCTCCATCTACACAACTAGGATAATAAAACTTATTGACCTGAAAAAGGAAGTTCTGAGATTTAATTAATGTTTGAAAAGCTTTTTGAGATCGTTTGATACTGAGTAATGTGGAATGAACAATGGGAGCTCTTTGAAACAGGGGCTCTATCTCTCTGTATTTGTGTACTACACCTAGCACAATGGTGCTGTACAGCCACAGAGTCAACCATATCATAAATATTTAAATTAAAACTATGTTAATTATCTTTATCATTCTGTTATTTGCTGATACACCAGTTCAGTATATTTTGAAGCTTGGTCGCATTGAAAAGTACCAAGTGTAATTATTTGCCTGATTGTTATGAAAATGAGGGTTTGTATTTTTAAATATGGTTATGAAAATAGGAAGTACAGGTGAAAATACACTTTTAATTCCTCATCATTCTTCTCCTTAAAGCCACTAAGCTGTAAGATACTCTTCAGGGAATGGGTGAACTTTGCAAAGTCTCTTATTTCACAGGAAGGACAAGGCATGACTGCAGAAACCTCACAAAGAAAATGCATAAAGGGGCTGCAGGAAGACTAGATTTCTTTTTTTTTTTTTTTTCCTTTAATTCACTGACTATGATTACTCCTGTCCTGTGTACACTTGTACCTGGTGCACATTTGCTTGTGTCACTAATTCACAAGGGGAGAGTTTGGTAGACCAATTTGTACTTCAGCAGAGAGAAATAGGTTTAACTCTTTTCCCTCAGAATGAACTCAAGGAAGGTGCAGCAGATGCGACAAGTGTTGACCTTGGTCCGGCTCCTTTCTGAAACTTTTATATAGCTGAAACAGTGAATAGCACGTGTGCAAAAAAGAGCATACCGTGAAATTTATTTGCTCTTCTCAAGCTAGAAAGTCATCAATTCATATTTTATAACTGTTCCATCGTCAGCCAAGGGTGCCTGTCTTCCTTCCCTGGCCAGCCACCCACTTGCTTTGATGAGAGATAACACCTCTCCTCTTCATGTTTCTAGTTGTTGTTCCCTAAGTTTCTAGGAATAAGGCTTTGCTTTTCTCCCTGTTGCTGTCCTGTGTTTGAAGAGAAAGAGCAGTTCACGAGTTGCCTGATTCTAAAGAAAGGTCCAGATTTAGGAAATAATTTCAGGAAATATTCCTTGTTTCTCATGCCTTCAGTCAAGAACTTCTGTTCTTTTCACATACCTGAATCTGGGCATTTTTCTTGGAGCAATATTTGAATGCCCATCCCACACTTTGGGCTGCAATCTCCCACAAGTTCTCTGAGGTTCCCCAGATAGGAATTTGTTGCATAGTCCTTCCATTCTGGGTCTTACTTTTTCCTTTAAATAACTTTTATCTGTTTTATATTTCTTCTTTCATATAAAAGACGTACAGTTTTTAATGTAATCTGTTCTTCTGTCATGTGAAAAAAGGGTTCTTCTGAGCCTAGATTTAGTATGTAAGCCTGCTTGAAATTGCTGATATAACACATAGTTTACTAAGTGAAAATCACATATGTTTCGTACATCTTTCCTCCACCAACTAAAAAAAATAAAAAAAGTTTGCAGACGTCCCCTGCTTAGTATTACTAGATGCTATACTTTAACTTATTTCTGATTTACCCTCAGAATTCTGGGTATGGCTGCTGGACTTGTCATCACATTGTCATTGCTTCCTGCTGTGCAAGCTATTGTGGGCTTCTTTCTATGCTAGGGGTTGTTTTTTTTTTATTTTTTTCAGTCTTTAATAGGTAGAAATTAGTCTATTTAGTTGCATGTAGCTTGTAAGAGCACATGCTTTACAGAATAAAGCTGCTGTGTGTTGCAAGCTTTGAGGGGTGTGTGTGTGCGCTTCAGTTATTCAGCTTGGGTGCTTTTTCTGTTCATAGAGCTGTGGACATGGAGGGAAGGCTGTTTTTCAAAAAAGCTGAAGCATAAATCTTGCAATACTAAATACTTTTCTTAGATAGTATGTTGGTGTTAGTGGGTATGTCTTGGGTAATTAATTCCACTCTTGATGAGGAGCTTATTTCCATTTCCAGGAAAATGGGGACAGTTACTAGTAATGAATTTTGCGAGAGGAAGGCAGTCAGAAAGGAAATCACCATTCTCTCTGTGAAAGGGCAAAAAACCCAAATGGCATCTGAAAATGTCTTGCTGTGCTATATACTTCATGGGAAAAAATAGAGAAAAATATATTAAAAAAAAAAAGAAAGAAAGAAAGAAAAAAAAAGAGCTTCTTGGATTCAAAGGTGAATCAAAAGGAATTGGCTTCTGCCTGGACCAGGCAGCCAGATAGGCCACAGTAACAGATCCACGTGATAGACCAAGAGGCAACTGCAGAGCTCCCCAGACAACTTGCCTGAAGTGCCTGCCAAGGAGGCAGATGCTGCTGCTGGAAGAATATCTTCCACAGTTGGGCATCTGGGTTCAGTGCTTTCCACGTAAGGGAGAGATATGGTTGCGTCAGGCTGGCCCTGTCTTCCCGTTTAATTATTTCAACGTCCATTTTATACTTTTGTAAATAACATGTATTATCCTGCTTTTGTGCAGGAGAATAATAAGCAAGGAGGGGGCTTCTGCCTGCAATTCGTCCCTTTGCAGGGGTGCCCACGTGGACGTGTAAGGGCAGATTCAAGCTTGGCTGCCCTGTGCTCCAGCCTGGTCAGATGTGACACAGCTCGGGCCTGGGAGCCGCAGAGCTGCCTCGCGGTGGCACGGAGCTCAACCTAATAAGCAGAGCAGGCTGAGATTCATTAATTTAACATTAATAAGCACAGCTTATTAGCTCAGGCACAGCGCTGCATAATGCAGGCACACAGCTTCTGGAGCAGAGCTGCGGCCTGTGTGCCAGTTCGGAGCGCGGCCCACAGGGCCCAGCCAGGGCACATGCAGCTGCCACCTCCTCTCCTCTCCTGTGTCTTGCACTGGGGGGAAAAAGGATTTGGGGGCCTCTGCAGAGACTGTGCAAAAAATCCAAAACCCTTCAGGCTGTTTGGTTGTACTGCTGGTTTATGTGGAATCTTGAAGTCATTTAAACTCCTTGTGCCTCAGTTTCCTAATAGGTGTGTGATAGCTGCCTTCTGAAGATGCTGCTGTGAAAGCAGGTTAGGTGCTGGTCATAAAATGCTCTGAGATCTGTGAGTAGGGAATTCCTCTTCCTGACTCACTTGGATTACAGTTGTGAGAGTAAATTATTGAGCACAAATAATGACTTATTGAGCAGGAATGGGTTGTGCACATAGACAAAGCAAGGTTCTGCATCTGCCCCATGTATGCCTGCAAAACAGGACCAGAATGGTTTATCACTTTTATCTGGTAGCTGTGGTTTGCTCACTCTGTTTGGGAGTAGAATTCACTCATAAATAAGTAACACGAAAGATCTGAGTCCTGAGGAAGTGTGGCTCTGTTTTTACAAATGTACAGAACATAAACATATGGGCTGTATACAGCAGGTAAATACTCTAAACATACTCAGCAGAACAGGCTGCTTTTTGTAGCCCTTTATTTGAGACAATCCTTACTCCTTTTTATTGTTTGCTTGGTTTTCATTTCTTTCATGTTTAAGGTATAATGTTTGATTTGGTCATCTTCAAGAAGAGGTATTAAAAACCTAATAGTAATTGGGCTCAATTATATTAATTATAATATAATTAATTATACTATCATAAGTCCTAACAAAACAATTAGTTATTCAGTAAGTCTGTTCAACCTCATATTTTATTTCTTCTTTTTATGTATTATATGAGTAGTAGGATAAACTTCATGCAAAGATGACTAGGACAGTTTTTTCCATCAAATGCAATATGCTTAAAAGAACAGGTACTGCAACCCCAAGCTTTGCAATTAATCCCCCTCCTGTGGGCTTCCTACACTGTGCTGTGACTTCTTGTAACTTCAGAAGGCTTGATTTGAGAAAGATACATGACACTGGTGTTAATCCCTGCTGCCAGGCCTTTCTTGCTTACTCTCTCATCAGCTGCTTTGTCTGGTTTCTAAAGAAGGACCCTTCTGTAGTGCATTTCACATTGTTACGTGTGCTTGATCTGGACTACTCCTGCAGCCTGATACACTGCAGAATAAGCCTATAGTGAAGCCTTGCTGCAACCAGTGATTTAGGATAAATGCAGCATTCTGTGTGAAGGTTGCATTCTCAGGCCGAGCTCCTACAAGTCACAGAAACAGCACAATTGCGTCCTTCAACTTTTCCTACGAGAGACCCCTTGAAGATGAGTTCCACCTTGGGCAAGAACTACCATCTCCACCAGCAAATACAGAAACTGCAGTAATATGCCTCATGAAACTAATGAGTTTACTTAGTTTTATCAAATATTTGACAACTAGAAATTCCTCTGATTTAATAATGTAAATAGCTTTACATTACATCACTCTGTGTGACTGTATCTCATTGGTACACCTCTGGCTTCACTATGATTTCTGCAGTGATACTTGGGTAAGGATGTGCTTATTTACACAGTACATTCACCCTCCCACCACTTCTGCAGAGCTGTAGTCAAGTCAGGTATTGTGATATGCATGACGAAGTATTGGTGACATATTATTTGTACTATAGGTTGTTGTCACCACCACCCAATCCACCCCCTCCCCCAAATAAAAATAAAGAACATAAAAAAAAAA
>VXAV01010887.1:120315-138985 GCA_013399715.1 Alectura lathami
TTGATCTTCGACTCCACAAAAAAGATTAACTGAGGGTCTTGGAGCAGCAAGTTCAGCAAAAGTTTGCCTTTTCTGTAACACCATACTGCTGTTGTCCCCGGGGACCACCGGGATCAGGAAATAGTGCCAGCTGTCACGATTGCTGTCTCTGATAAGATGAGATGACCCACCTTATTACACAGAGACCAGCAGTAGGCCCTTCTGCGAGATGAACTCGGATGTTTATTAAAACTCCAGGCTAAACTGAGGGTCAAATCGTACAGGAGACAGATGCTCATCAATTCCTCCTGGATGCAAGTCTTTATTCGGTATCAAGGGGTGGAGGAATTTCACCGAACTTGGTCTGTCTTGTTGACGACTCTGCCCAATGCGTGATCAAACAGCAGTTGTTTCTGCTGTCCTAATCCAGATGTAAAAATCATCTGAGCATCGCTTACAAGGTCTCAGAAACACTGCCCTTTCTTGCACACGTTTTCTTTTGGAAAGTGGTCTGCATGCATTTTTATATCACACCAGTGTGGAGGCATTTAAAGTTTTATCCAAGTTGCACATACTGTTAATATAGGCTAAAATACAGAAACTTCATTGTCTGAAGAAATTATTGGTATAACCTTGCTATCCTGATTAGTTTGCAAATATTAAAAGTCCCATCAAGACAAATATCAGCAACATGCAAATACCCTTGCAGGTTGTGATTAAGATTTTAAATGTATCCTTTTGCTTTTAGTTAATGAAAAACAAAGTCTTGGAGGATCTAAGTTGTAATTTATTAAACATGAAAGGCTCCTTGATGAAATATAGAAATGAGATATATTTTGCATTTCAAAGATTTAAGCTGACAACTTACTTGCATGCAAATAAGAGCAAGATTTGTAAAAATATTTGAAAAGAAATTATTCCTGAATGTACTTATTACAATAATGTGGCATGTAGATAAGAGAAACACACAGCATTAAAAGACATTCATTTCTCCAAAGTCTTAAAATTAGCTTCTTTCTGCCATTGTGTATTAATGTTCTTCTTCAGGAATGCAGCATATTAAAGAACTGAACAGAATTAGTAATAAATTTGTTAATTACAAATTTAAGCAACACAACTGTGTTGTTTTCCCAATATGTTTTTTTTCAAAAGCAGAATTGCTAATGCATTTTAATCATTTATGTATAAACATTTGAAGATAAAATATTCTGAAGTTTATCAATTTCAAGAGCTGTTTATTTGCTGGCAAAATAGGGCATGTTATACAACATATATCTTATCATTTTTGCTCATCAAATCCCCATTTGCTGAATGCAAATTTCTCTGGTCTAAGTGCTCTTGCACCTCAATTTAAATGAATAATAGGATAGACTCTATTAAAATCGGTTTAAGGTTGCCATGGGTGACATATCAGTAGGGTTAAAATGAGAAAAAAGGTCACAGAGGCAGTCCTTACAACCTGTTTTTTTTATTATTATTATAATGAAGCATATGTAAGTATCTATGTAGGTTTAAACGACAACATATTGATATTGTAGACAATACTTAGTTTGTGAGTCTTTCTCTGTTTTTTTTTTTTTTTTTTTTTTTTTTAAGATGGCATAGTCCAAGCCAAATAAATGTGAAATTATAGTGTCATCAATAACTCTGGGAACATATTCAGTTGCACTGAAAATTAGAGAGTAAAGCGTCAGTGCAATAACACTGTAGACTGACAGATTGTGAATTTGTAGAAATAACAGAGAACTCAGAAAAAGCCTGTACTTTTACTGCAGCAAATCCTTCATTTCAAGGAGCCAGCAAGGTACTGTAATCATATTAACAAAGCAGTCAGAAACTATACCAAAACACCTCACTTAAGAAGAATTTTGAGTCTTCAGCTAACCTGATTTATGGGATTATGCATGCAGTTATTTGATAAGTATTGAAAATACTACCACTTCACACTGAAGGCTTCCTTGATCTATCTTTTTTTGTGTCTGTGTCATAGTCTTATCCTGTTTAAAGCTTAAAAAATACCAAAGAATAAAGTAAAATCACAACTTTCCCAAATTTTTTTTTTTTTTTGGATCCTTTAAAAGTCAAACATAGTTATTACAGTAGTCCCCTTATTGCTCACTTTTTTGTATTATGCATGATTTTCATTTGGATTTCATAGACAGATTTTTGATACAAGTGAATGTTGTATCTCTTTTTTGTAACCTACAATAAGAAGAAAAATCTCCTTATTTGCTAAGGTTAGAGTGTTAGTTTAATTTTCATAGGAGCAGTGGAATATTTTGAAGTGAGTAACATTTACCAAGTCATTAGTTTTATGCAAACTAGGAAGGAAGATGAAAGAAAAAAAATTATCAATTATTTATAGATTGTTAAAATGTATCGTAGTGCAGTGCTACTGTATAGAAATGACAATTAGCCAAACTTACCTTCTATAATTAATAATGCATATATTATGCTCTTTGGGCAACTAATCACCAGTTCTACAAATTTGTTTGACACTGCTGAAGATACCTATCACATGCACGGGTTAAAAAAGGGAAAGCAGAACAATGTTCTCCCATTAATGAACGGCGAGCTTTAAAAGGCTTTCAGCAATACTTAAATTCACACGGCGCTTCCGTTTGACAAAATGGTGGTCTAGAAAGTGCCTGATTGGCACATGTGAAATTAAAATCCAAAGGCTCCTTGTTGAAAAGGTCTCTCAAATCCATGCTGTGAGGCTGGTGATTGACTGAACGCAACCCAACACGCTTGTCACCCCCTTCCTCGACTGGAAATGGCCGAAGAGGGAAGAGCAGTGCTCCTTGTGACCGAGCTCATGGCAGGGTTTGGGAATGGTGGCTGCCGCTCATGAGGGACAGCAGCTTGAGAGGCAACACCCAGCCCTGCTGAGGACACATCACCAGCAAGGGGATGTGGCTTGGTGAGGGGCTCATGCTGCAGCCGCTAGCTCCCCTGAGCATCTCCGTGATAGCTGCAGTGGGATTCAGGCATCTCCTGACACTGGAGAGCCCCTCTTGCATCCAGCCTGTCCTCCAACCGTACCAACAAGTCAGGGGACACACATTGTTCAGCGTCTGAGGTGCTCTAAGGGACATAAAATGGCACTAGATGCATTGTGGTTTGCTACATATATTTACTTGAACTGTGTGAGTGTTTATGTACTTATCTGTTTAGAGGCTGTATTTGTAGGTTTGCAATCTACCTCACTATTGTCCTCAGAGATGGGTCATGGAGACTTCAGTAGTTCCCCCTACTGAAGAGCTGGGAAAGGAGCATGAAGAATTTGGGTGCACACAGGGGACAGCTTCCCATCCCATCGTGACAAAGCCCCTCATTACAGAAATAATTCAATCTGTAACTATAGATCTTTTGAGCTATAGGATACAGCTGCTCCCATCACTGGTGGCTGGTCATGAACATGAACCAGTGCCATGCTGAAAAAAGCCAGGTACATTGTCATTTTGTGTACACATAGCTGTGCCCCACTGATTTGGCTCTAAGATTTTTCAAGAGAAGAATCCAATTGCAAAACTAAATTGTTCCTGTCTTGTGTTAAGCCCTGGTAAGAATTTGTGAAAAGCTTTGATCACTGGCTACCTGTGAATACTCAGAATACTAAAGAGTCCTCCACAACCACAGGGGACAGTACAGAATTATTATTTTTAAAAAAAATTTGTTATAAGCCTAGTATTTGCAATAATTTATGGAAACTCTTGAGTTTATAAATTTTAAGTCTTTGCCAAATATTTTAACTATCCCTCCATGGCAAACTGTCTTTAAATACTGTCAGTTTTTTCTTTTTAACATTTACTTGTGGACCAGAAACACTTGCAGTCTATTGCCCCTGGCCTTCTGTGAGAATGTTAGTTAGCAATGCTCATAAAAACTCAATTCATCAATGTGAACATAATTTGCTATGAACAGAAAGCTCACAAAAGGGTGAATTTGTCAGATAGACAGGTGGCCTGAGATCTCTCCCTGATACTGAACGATATGAATAATAGATTCTGGTAAATGTATGCCAAGACTTGAGCTGTAAACACAGCTGCCTCCATTCCCTTCCAGAATAACAGCTTCGAGAACGAAAGCACAGGAACCACACAGTTCCACCTGAGGACTGAGCCTGTGCACGTACACACACACAAACACACACACACAAATGCAATGTACTTGCAATCTCACAAAGAAAACAAGCCCTGGAAAAAGGACATAGCTCTTTCCAGCTCCTTTCACAGACCCTTGCTATGAATGGATTTTAACATGTGTGGAGAGCAGAAGGAGAGAATAATAGAAAACGTTTAAAATATATTTTAAAATATCTGCAGTCACAGAAATAAATCTTTCTACGATCCAAAGCGGGAAAAAATATCTCAGCTGGCTTTTGTAGGTGAAGGATCCAAATGTAAGATGAAAAAAAGTCATAATGTCACTGTTGAGAATAAATAAACTAAAATTATAGGTTTTTTCTTTTTTTTCTTTTCTTTTTTTTTTTTTTTTTCCTCCAATGCCACTTCCAAAATGTAGTTAACTATAATGATCCTAGCTAGACCTGCACAATGATTTTATTGTTGTTGTTGTAGGCTACTGGTATTTATTTATATTGGATTTGGTTTTACCTGTTCTTATTTGTTTAGTTTTTAAATTGCTGTCCATGGACTAGGTTAGAAAGACATTATATGTGCAAAAATGACCTTTTGGCTTTTCTAATGCACTTTTACCCAACATAACTTCAGACCAGACTGCAGGCTGGGCTAGGCAATCCCAGTGACCGGTGGTACAAAAGGGTCACTGTAATATTTGCTATATAGGGACAGAACCATTCCTGGGTCTGGTATCCTGAGCAGGAGTGTATAGGTGCAAGAAAAGGGACAATGACTTTGTTCTGACGAAACAAAACAAAACAAAACAAACAAGTCTTAAAATGGACTCAGTTGTGGCCAGCCGTGTTCATTTTTGAGAGCGCAGTGACAATGTGGCACAACTGTTTTGGTGCAGTTGACTTTTAAGGGCAGAAGTGTAATGTACTGCAGAGGAGAATGGCTGGCTGGAGTGCTCGTTTCTGTCTATCAGCTGTTTTTGTTTTTGCAATTTTAGCTGAGGACTGAGATCACCAGATCTGTTCTTTGCACGATCAGGGTTTAATATGTTTTCCTCCTTACACATATAAAACAAAAGCCTTTTCCCACACTAGCATGCCTTATTTTAGGGATAAGGCAAGCTCCTTATTTGATCCTTCTTTGGCAGTGATATAACCCAGGAAATGAATTGGGAATTGTATAATCTGAAGTTCATACATGTTTGTTAATATTTGTTATTTAGGGAGGATGCTTCTCTGTAATGAGTTGGCTAAGGTGAGAGCCATGTAGCACTGAACACAGACCCAACACATCCTAAAGCTCCCAAAATGTGACCGCATATGAGATATTAAAGGCAAAATGGAAGTTCTGAACAAATGAAATCACTGTCAGAATAATAAAAGAGAAATGAGCTATGATCTAATCTGTTTTCTAGCAGTGTCACAGAGGAGCTATAATAAAAGCTATTTGCAAAGTTCAGAATCATTTCCCGTGCAAAGCCACTCACACACTATATGGCTCTGGACAAATGGAGGGGGTCTTGGCTTTGCCAAAAAATTGTATGTGGATAGTTTACTATTAGTTTTAAGTTTGTGCACCTAAATTACCCAGTTGGCTGCAATTTTAGCTCCCTCCCTATTTGAGATGGCACAGGAACTTGTGCACCTGGCTTTCTCCCTCTATTTTTGGTGTATCATCTTCACCTCTTTCTGTTTACAAACTGCAAGTGTAAAGGACAAACAGAAAAAGAATAAAGTCACATCACTCCTTTTGCACCATGCACACTATAAATGAGGGTACAGCAAAGATGTATTGTGTCCTCACTGGAAATGCTCACTCTGTTCTTCTCCTTGGAACAATGCATGATCTGCAATCCCAGTTGCAGTGTGCCCCTATTTCTGTGGCATCATCTCTGTTACCAGTGTGTGAGGAAGAGACAAACAAAAGGAACACAAAGAAGTATGAAGTGCCCGTTTCCTCCCTGATCTTCGCAGAGAATATAAAACCAGTGATAAGAAAATGATGGAGATACGCTTGGAGATGCACACAGTGGTAGGGAAGAACTTGCTCTGCATTCTGCTCCTTCTAAAGGAAATAAAACCAACCTAAGGCTGTTCAAAATACTGGTAATATTTAGCCCCACCCCCCCCACCTTATTTTTTTTTTTTTCTTTTTAAGTGGGATATAGGTGGGGCAGCTGGACATGGCAATCAACCAAAAGGAAGAGAACATACAACAGAGCTGACCTATGGAAAGACATATAAAAAGAGGTAAAAACAGAAGAAAAAATTCCCCGTCAACCTGAATGCCGTGTGAGAAATGGCAGTCCTGACCCTCCGTTGATTTCTGCACAAGTGGGATAACAGAAACCAAGCTCTTTGCAAGTTTTGATTTCAGGTCAGTGCCTTTTACCATAAGTACACTAAGGTACTGCAGAAGCAGAAAAAGAAAGGCAAAATACTCTTTATGTAATCTGGCATCCTCTAATTTCAAACCTGTGGACACCTGCAGTAGAGATTTCAGAGCAAAGTGCACCCTATGTATATTTATAAAGACTCCCTGTCGACCAAAGGACTGATGACCCAGAGGTCTCCTACTCATGTGGAAAGAAATGAACTGATTAGCATCAACGGGAAGAGCAGCAATGACAGCTAGCTGTGGGACCTCCCCAGCTCCCTAGTGTCTGACAGTATGGCTGGGAGGATTCCCTCTAAATGCCCTAGTGTAGGCTTATAAGTTAGCTCCTGTCCAGGATGGCATCTATTGGAACTGCAGTTTGATATCCTAGTTATAAGCAAAAGGTCCTTTATTAGTGGTGACTTGGTGACAAGCTACAGTAAAACACCTCTTGGACTTCATGGGGCACTGTTCTCTGACACAGGGGCTCTTTCAGACCTACCCATGTTGCTTGGCAAAGAGCCCTGAAAAAATATACCTAGGATTCATGTATGCAACCTTCATGCAAGACTCAGAATGCAAAAGAGCAAATTACTTTTTTGCACCCAAACCTTTTAGTTGTCTTTTGCACAAATCTCTCCCTTATCCTCTCAGTTCTGTGGTTAAGAGACCTTAATGGTATACTCCACAGTTTACTGCATTATATCTTATCAACATTATTAGCTTTTCCTCTCTGTCCTTCAGGTCTTGCACCCAGCCTGTCATTTCTTAAAGGCTTCCCATTGCCCCCGTCTTCCTTGTCTCTCCTTCCTTTATGCTTGTCAGTCTCTTGCCCTCAAATAAGTGTGATACTCCAAGTAAAAAAGAAATTCAGAAAAAAATTAGAGTGAGAGATTTAGTCAGTAACAATAAATCTATTATTTATTAATAAGGTGAAAAATACAATTCTTTTCGTACTTTACTGGACACAGGAATTACAATGCAAAGGAATTACAATGCAAAGTAGTAAAATAATTCTGCTGCCTGCAAAAGCACCATCACGTAGCCAGTGTGAGTCACCTGCAAAAAGCCAAACAAGTCAAACAAATATATGGTGCATTGCTTCTACGTGGGAAGACCTAATGTGCAGGGAAGAGAAATATTGATGTTTCTGGTGGAAGACAGCTTTGCTGTATTGGTAGAGATGACTGCATAACCAGCTATGAAGAGTCTGCATTTAACAATGTTATCTTCCTGTGGCAAGAAATGGCATGGGATATAACCCAAAAATCTTTTCTGCACTTAGGAGGTGGTCTACTGGCTACAAACATGGAGGTGAGTGTCTTTTATGTGTGTGTCACTTCTGGATCCAGAAATTAGGAAAAAATTCTAGTTTCAGTGTTATTGTGTCTATTTTGGCATTGAAAAGATTAAGATATCTCCTTTCCATTTTTTTTTCTCATTTAAGTATAACAAAAATAAATTATAAAGAGCTCTGAGCACTAATCCTTAAAAAGATGATGCTTAGTGAAGAAGAAAGCCCTTTCCACTTCATGTTAGCATGGAAGTAGCCAAGGCTTGTAATGCAAGGAGCAGAGGAGGACAAGCACCTGAGAACTTAAAACCTCTAACATTTAACTTCAAAGTTTGAGCCAGCAGTGATATAAATATAAAATGAAAGATTCTAACTAGGTGCAATATGTGTGGAGTCTTAACTTTGTTACTCGGGACCTGGTGCATAGGAAGGTAGTCACACACGTGCTATAGGCAACATCCTACAGTTTCACAGCTTGGAAATTCACTATTGACTGACGTTGATAGTAGGTGAAATTGCAAAGAGGAAGTGTTAATTTCTCAGTTATTATTTTAAGGGGGTTGATGAGCTATGGTTATAGCCCTCATGATTGTCAGAGAAAACTTGAAAACATCCACAGCTGGGTGGATTGATGGTACTGTGAACTGAAATATGGAGCTCACCCAGCCAGGCAATTGCATGGTGGACTTCACAGAGTGACTCTGGTAGTTTCTAACATACCAAACGAGAGAGCTAAACAGACAGCATAAAAATAGGAGGTGTGACTGCACCCCTCCCCACCTCTACCTCCACCAAATTATAATGCTGATGTTACTTATCTATACCTTAAAAAAAAATGCAGAATACATGCAATTTTGTGGATTTTTTTTTTTTCAAGTGTTTCAGTTTCATGCTGACTTATGATATAGCTTAAGGTCAGGCTGTTGTAGAAAATACGAGACTACCTATGCACCTAAGCAACTCTATCCTGAAAAAGAAAGTTGATTCATGTTACCTAACTTTGACATTATTGAAACCTGTGTCTGCCTAGACTTCCTGGTCTCCATTCCCAACCGTACTTGAATACAAAATCTTATTTGTGTTTCTACTATAAATTTTTCTTCATAACTGTGCATAGTCCTTTCTGACACAGCCTGTCCTTCCACCTCCACCCTGCTACATGGTTTCCTAATAATGTCTAATTATTGCAATGCCATCGGCAATAACAAAAAAAATGATTTAGTCAGGTAAGCTTGCTGTGTTATTTTTGCATGTGGCACAGCTTACTCTGTTGTTCCCATTGCAAAAGAAAAGAGTGGTATGTGAAGAACAGATTTTATAAGCAAGCAGATGCATTATTATTTATGAAATGGCACATGCTACATAGCTCACAGGGCACAAAGTGATCAAGAGATAGGACCTGTACATGGATTTTCTGATCTTTTGCCTGTTCCCAGAAGTCCCAGTAAAACTACATGGCTCTACAAGTACAAAATGACCTTCAAGCCACAGGAGAATCCCCATGTGTAGGGACGTCCTTTGGTGACTTCCAGCTGCCACCGTGATTCTTCTGAAGTTATGACTTGGAGCTGGCCCAGCTAGACCTCAGCTTTGTGTCCATAAACACACAAGATAGACGTGCCACAATATCCAAGGTCTAATTAGGCACAGACGTTCAGTAGAGTGTTAATAAAATCCATATAAAAAAAAAAAAAAAAAAGCAAATATACTACTTTTTTTTTTATTTATTTATTGGGAAAAGGGATTCCAGGAAATTAAAAATTGCCCTATATATTGGGTATCTCTGGCCAAACAATGTAANAACAACAAAAGGCCAACATTCCTCACAAGGATATGTAACCAACCTGCTGGAAAACACACTTTGATTGCCTGTGTAGAAGAGGTAGGGGGAGCACCAGGGGAGCACTGCACAGCAGCCTCGCGCTGGATGGTTTGCTAACACGCGATAAAGCTCTTAGGAAAGCCTCCGTGATTCTGGATGAAGCATGCTGGTGTTACTTCTGCAGCATGTTGTCTTCAAGTGAACACCTCCTTATGTGGGGAGACACATTGCAGGCGCACAGCTGGGGTAGGGGAGTCTGCGGTCACAGACCTCAAAATAGCTGCTTCTCCCAGGTCACAGTCCCTAAAAATACCTCTGTGCTATTTGGAGATGGCCTCAGCCTGATCTGAATGCATTCTTTAATGGAAAATTTACTCATTCATATACACATTATAATAGGTTACATGAATCAAAGGGTATGAAGGGAAACACCATTAACTCCTTATGTCTCGACTATATATTCAACTTAATTCTTCATTAAAAAAATCCATACCTAATGTAAAATACTTCTCCTACTCCACCAAGCCCCAGTGGTTGGTCATTTTTGGAAGAAAAGTTGCTAAGTACCCCAAGTTACTTCCTATATGTAGTCGGCAAGCCTGAGTGCCCCCGTAAAGTACACAACTCCACTTGAACTATTGCACTAAGCTCAGAGATAGTCCCTTCTTCCCTAAAATGTTCCAGTCCACAAGCTGGATATGTCAGCAATACAGCAGATGGGGAGAATGTATACAAGTATATTAATTTTGTGGCCCAGATTTATGCAGAACACATATCTGCACAGATTTCATATGGGATTTTAAATTTTGGCTTTAACCCTTAATAGATGGATGGGAAACACACGAAAGTACAGCAAAATGGAATGGAAGTGCAAAGTCTGCTGCTGTCCTTGCTTGTTTTGGTACCTGGCTTACACAAGTCGGTTCATGTGCCTCAGTTTCCTCACTGTAACATATTTATACTAATGCTGGCAAGCTCACGGTGACTTTGTGAAGCTTAGTTAATTAGCTCATAATTAATGAGGATCTTAAAGCTTCCTGGATGACAGCAGAGCTGGGTGAATAAAGCAAAAAAATTGAAAGAATATAGCATTTTTTTTTTTTGCTGAAGAAGAGCTGCGGATGTGCCTACATGTTCACAACCATTCAGGTGGATGAATTTCCTTTGCTCAAAATCTCCCAAAGACAAAAGCACTGTGCATGCCAGCGTGGGGAAGTATTCCTGAGGACATTCATACCAGATGTGTGCTCATGACCATCCTGAAAAACTCTCTTCATTGTTTGCACAATGATTTGTCAACGAGTTATAACTGTTCATGAATTATTTGCCAAAGGAAAAAATAAATTCCCTAATGGCTTCACAGGCTGGTCTATACACACTTTTCCAACTGCTTTAACTGCAGCCATTGAGGATCGAATGCAGCCCCGTTGCTGTGGCACCCTGCTGTGGCCAGAGTTGTACCCGCACCTTGGATGGGGCTACCCCATTAATTTTTACTGTGGTCTGCTGAGAAGCTTTAATAAGGGCTGCAAATTTGCACGGAGGGGTTTTGTTTTTGGGTAAAACTTTGAGGCGTCGCTGGGGCTGGCAGTGGTGGGTGGCCCCAGCTGGGCTGGCCGAGCCGGCATCGCCTCGGCAGCTGGGCTCGGGAACGGCTGCTGTGGGGAACAGCCACGTGCGGGGCGGCTCTGCCATGGAGACTGCCTTGGGAAGAGCCTTGTATGGTGGTATAGCTTCTGGGGATGCTGCAGTGGCATACAACGAGCTTTAAAATGAGGGGAAACACATCCTTTTTATTAAGTGGTGGGTGTTACGGGCTTAATTTTTGTGCTCCTGGAGGCCCTCAGCCTGACCCAGGATGCTGAACGCACACCCACGTCCCCAGGCACCCTGACAGCCCCTTTCTATCCCATGGGCTAGGTGACCGTACCCTCTCTGCAGGACAGGACCACGCTGACACCTCATCCCACCCACTGCTTCCAGCAAGGGAGGTGCTCGAATGCTGTGGCACTGAGCTAGTCTGCAATGAGATTTGTGTTACAGGCATTGCTTTAATGCTACTACAAAGTAAATTTGATAGTGAGCATTGTATGCAAATACTAATTTTTACAAAGCTTCTTGATAGGCTCTACAGCGGACCACAGACACTTTCTGTGTTTAAACTTAAGGCATCTTAAGGATTGGCACCTGCCTAACATTCGTCTATTTCTGAAGTTCATCCAGGCAGATCAGCTTTATATGTGGGTCTTTTCCTAGCTATTTATTTTGTGTGTAAATTTATCTTCATGTCACACTACGTGCTCACATTATGGGGCTGTAACTTTTCACTCAAACAAACACAGCCAGGGAAGGATAATGGTTGTAAATCATCCCTTAAATTTAACTCATCCCCAGAACACGGTGCGACTTAGTGACTGACACACAGTAGAAGTGACGGACAGGAAAACCCTGCTAGCCCACAAGTCTGGAAGATAACCTAAACATTTTCAAAGAATTCATCATGTCTGGCATCATAAAGTGGCTCAGTTCATCAGGTGAATGTAATTTCCAATGAATCTTCACTACAGCTTCCATGTAATTAATGCACAAATGGAGACTGGTCTAAGCCATCCATTAAAATATTCTCTGCAGTAAATTTGACAAGCTTAAACGAAAGAAAAAAAAAATGTATCAACAGAAAAGCTTGCATTTACACAGTACCTTACTCAATAACTCAGGAGAACATACAGCATGCTATCTGCAGGATGGATTTTTTTTCCTCCAGATGTCTCTTTTTTCCTTCCAGAAGTTGTAGAGCATTGGACAAGCAGTAACAGATGATAAACACATGCATAACTACAAATGGGCAAGCTGATTGTTTTCAGAATTGGTATAAACATTTGCTCTTGGATTGAGATTTAGCCCATAGCAAATCTTTACATTCTCGTTATAAACCTCTGACAAAAAGAGCTTCTAATGAAAATGCTGACAGTGTGAAAACGTGGTTATGGTCAGGAAAACAAATGGATAAAAAGTGGCATTTCCTACTTCCATATGTATATTTCATCAGAGAGAGATGGGCTCCATCTTTGCTAAGTTTACATTTCAAAGCTAAAGCTTGGTGATAACTGCTTCTCCTACCCTTTCTATTTAGGGACCCCAAAACTACTACTATTACTGCTATCTCCTATGCTGGCATTAAAAAAAATATATGGAGGCTCAGAGGCTAGAATATGAACTTCTCTGAGAGCTCAGCAAGAGAACCAGCAGCTGGAGTTTTAGCATGTCTTTTGTTTTTGATTATAAAAATAATAGTAGAGACCAACAGCCTGAATCAGGATGTGGCCTCACTGCAGCAGGGTGTTAAAGACAGAAAAAGAAAAAAAAGTGCACGTGGAGAAGAGAACTGCATCTCCTGCATTTGCACAGGGGCACAGCAGGAGACAGGGGAGGAGGAAGAGGAGGAGGAAGGGCCCAACAGGATGGGAGCAGTGAGTTAGGCACTTGGGGAAGGCTTCGCAAAAGCTGCTGCTTCACTGGGGTGTAGAAAGGAGCCCCTGGCTCTCTCCTGTCTGAGAAACAGGGTGTCTGCGGGGCTGTGGCATTTCTTCCAAACTTAGGCATGCTGTCATTTTGAGCTGCTAAGGTGGAAGCACCAGTATAGGAAATGAGGAAGATCTCAGTGTAGGGGGGTGTTTCAGTCCTGCACAATGAGAAAAAAAAAAGTCAAAGGAAGAGCTAATTTAGAATGTGTAAGAGATGTGTGGGAGCAATGCATGAGTACAGGACTAGGGAAGAGTTGTATGCTGTTGTACCCACAAAGGGATCTTGGTGGGGAGAAGCTTCAGCAGCTAAAATGTCCCCAGGCATGCAGTGTCTGCAGCCTCACTGGCCATTCCACGGTGCTTGGGGCAGCACAGCAGAAGGGGCAGATGCATACGAAGTCTGCTGAGTATTCTTCTTCACCGCAAAGCACAAGGACAGTGCAGATCAGTGGGTGAGAACTGAAATGTGGGTCTATGTGCCCAGACCATCTGAAAGTTTTGGGGACAAGCCATTGAATTACGTGCTGTCTGACAGAACTGTTAACACTGTGAGGGCTCACTAACCTTCATTTAAACTAGTAACTATAGAATAAAATAAAAATATAAGAAAGTTTATGTAGAAAAAAAAAAAATCCTAAACTCATGTACTTAAGAACCAGGAATGACAAACAAATATGGGGCTGAAATCAACAAGGCATGTAGGGTGGGAAAATCTGGCAGGACGCTGCCAGTGGCATACCTGCTCAGGGTCATGGGTGAGGGTCCTGCCTGGTTCTGGATCCCATTATTATGAGAAAGATACCGAAAATGGACAGGATACTCATGCAGCCCGAAAAATCCCAAAAACCAAGTCCAAAACAGTAAAGCTTGAATACTGTGATAGAAGAAATTATGATTATGGTGTAATGGAAAGGAGCTAAACAAGCTCAGTTAAATTATGCCTGAGGGTGGCAAAGGAATGGCAACGAACCACCAACACCTGAAGGAAGCAGGCATAAAGGACAAGACCACGCATCCTCTGGAGCCAGCGGGCGTTGTGTTAGTGACATCAGTGTGACCCAGATCCTACCACAAGGAGACTGAGGACATGCTAAAAGAGGATGCTGCAAGCAACGCTTTCTCATAAAGCAAATTCGAATGGAGCAGAATTTCAGGAAGACCTCCTGACAGCAAGATTGGAGGTGGAAAGTCCTCACATTGCCACACACTGTAAGCAAAGACACTGAGCAGAAAGACTTCCCTGGCTGGTGGTATAATGAACAGAGAATGATATCATTGCAACAATATACACCCACTGAATTTGACTCCACTTGAAGAGATGAGAGCTCTTAAGTTGAGATGTTGAAAACAATTTAATTGAACCTGGCTAATTAGAATATAACAAGTAGTTAAAAATTATGCAATGCTTTAAAAATCTTTTAATTAGTTTGAAATTCTGGTGGCAAATTAGCAAATGTACGTCAGTAACATCCTGTGCCTGACTCAATACATAGAAAAAAAGAAGATATATTTTGTCAATAGGGGCACTTTGAGCAAAGATACACAAGTAGAAAATAATAATGTAGAGTGAGGAATAATTAATTAATTCAAGCTTCAAGATAAGATCACTGTGTCCTGCTGCCCCTACATGTTAATCAGTTGATTGATTAATTGCTACAATCATAATAATTATAGGGTGTAAATCTAAATATATTTGATGATAGTTTACACTTAGAATAAAAATGTCTTTTATGTCTTCTTATCTTCTTCATTTCTTGCAGCTCTGTCATATTTTTGTTTGCCTTAAATAAACCTGACACATTTTTGTTGCTGTCTTTGTGATGAGGTAGGTTTATACTTTGTTCTTTTCATCAGCAATGATTTTTTTTTTTTTGTGGCCTCTACCTCCTGTCTAATGAAAAATATGTTCCTAGATGGGAAACAATTGATTATGTGCAATAACCAATGCAGCTTCATCAAATGCTCATCCTTAAATGAAGACAAAGGGACACACCAGTAAGCCTATTGTATAGTTACAGACTGCCTTTATCCAGAAAAGCTTCACACGCTGAAAGCTTCTTCCACCACATAAAGTCAGTCTGGGGTGACATGGCAAAGCAGATTAGCAGCACAGAAAAATATTAACCAAAGCAAGCCAAAGAAAATACAGAATTCCTCTGCTGATTTCCTGCTTATAGGCAATGTGAAAGATCTTGACATCTACATCAGCCTGGAGATTGTGCTGTTTCTTATTAAACCTAATTATGCTTTACGGGAGTGATTGCACTAAAAGAAAGATACGGGTCCTTGTGTTAACCGGCATCGCTAAAATACATCTGTTAAAACGTGCATCAAAGAAAGAAACAAGGGTTCCTCTGTTAAATCTGCTGAGTGTCGTTAAAATGCACTATTAAAAGCTAGACCTTCAGTTGCTAAGGTCTCACTGAGACAGTAATAAGGTGTTTTGGTAGGTAGGAGTTGTGGTTGTTGGGAGTCTACATGTCCGGTGGATAAACGCACCTGGTTAATGAGTCCTGCATGGCTGGTCCTGACTTCTACTGAGATTACCCCTCATTTGTGTTCCTCTTGAAGTGGAAAGTGGCCTGAAGAGGGAATTTCCTTTGCTTCAAAAGCAAACAACTTGGTGATTCAAGCAGGTTTTTTTTCTGTTTTTAATATTTTAAAAAGAGATTAGCTTAATTTTAATCTCATTTTCTTTGGCATTGCAAATATTTGAAAGCTTTATATTTCTGAAAAGTATTTACTTATGTCAGTTAAAATATAGACATTCACACCAAATTTCTTAACCATTCTCAATTCTGCAGCTCTGGAAATTTGAGTTCCTCTTTTACAGAGTTAGTATCCATATTCTGCTTTGCAACCCTTGCTTTGTAGTGATATTTGTTAAATAAATAATGCTAGGTTAGAAATCTTAGCATGAATATTTTAAGGAGCCACTAAAACACTTTCAAAAGAAAACCAGGCAAATTCCACCGAGTGAATGAACTTTTGCAGCCTTCAAAGGGTTACCTGACCTTCTACTTTTGCAGCTTGCTTGACTCAAAGTTACAGCATTGGAGGAGATAACAGTGAAACTGTACTATAAAAATAAATTACTATCATGAATATTAAGCAACAAGGATATAATAAACATGACTGCTTACATGATTCTGATTTATTGATACTGATTTGCTAGTAAATTATCACACAAAGTACTCGTTTTAGTTGTTCAGGAACATGTGCAAAATAAAGCTTGGTGGACACTTCCCAAAGACCTTGACATCTGTCACTGAATTCATACTTTGGGATCCTTGGTGCCTGTTTTTCTGGTATGTGATACAGCAGCGTATTTACTTCCCTTTTCCACATACATAGTTTTTTTCTTTGCTGTCTGGCTTCTTTAAACTGTGCTTTTCAGCCCTGCACAGTTTTTAAAACTACTATCATGGAGGTTCAGCTCTGACACAGTGGAACAAATCCAGCTGCAAAATCTCCTACAGGCTGTTCATGCTTGTTCTGTTAAATAGTGCTCACTTTGAGTCAAGAGGTTTCATTACTATATTTATGAACCTCTTGGCACCAGGAGTTGGGATTTCCCAGTGCTAAGCATTAATGCATTTTGCATCACTCTTAAGCATCGGGAACTTGGGATCACTGGTGCTGAGGGGTTAAAGACAGTAAAAAGCAGATCTTTACTTCCAGATAGAAATCTTTAGTGCAAGTGTGCATGCTTGCTGTTCATGTGTGTGCGTGTGAATAGTCTGAGCAACTATCAGATAACAGAGGGAGATAGCAGGCTGCCGCAGCCACTAACAACTTCCAGGAACTGCAGATTTTAAGGGATCTCAGCATTAACAGCCTATATTCTGCATCAGATATTTGTTATCCAAATTGATGGAAAGTATCCCATCTGAAAATAGGATTATTCTCCTTTAAATTTAAAGCCTGCTTTGTGCTTATGTGGTTTATATCACTTCATGACATGGTGTGTTATGTCAAACCTAAGATTATTTTTGGAGATTTCTGAGACAGAATCTACTTCATTTTGCCTGTCATCAGCCTACAGCATGTGCCAAAAGACCCCTTTTTTTGAGGCAGTGATTCACAAATACCATCTGAACTAAAGGACAGCTACAGCTTCAAAGCAAAACACATATCTTGGATCAAATTCCACTAACATTTCATGAAGTGGTCACAGTTTTGATACTTCTTTGCAGAGGATTTGTATCCCAACAGTGGGCTGTTTTTTAAAAGTGTTGATACACTTCAGCTGGCAAGCAGGAAAGCAGCTCATCAGGTGCCCTGAACTGTGTTATAAAGAAAAACATGCAACGAACTCAGCTGGAGAGGGTGTAGGTTAGTTCAGGCTGCATGTGAACATACAGATGCAAATCAAACATGAGTCAAGGAAGAGGCTGTTCTAAAAGTGGCGCTTGATAGCCCAGAGTGGGAGCTGCAGAAGCGTATATAAACCTGCCTGCCAGGCAGCCCTTCCTGCTTCTCCATGTTTGTTTTTGTTAGAAAAAGAAGAAGAAAAGGAAAAAGGAGAATTAAAGAAAAAAGAAAAAAAAAAAAAGGAAGGAAAAAAGGAAAAGGAAAAGGAAAAGGAAAAGGAAAAGGGAAAGGAAAGGAAAGGAAAGGAAAGNGAAAGAAAACACACACGAAGTAAAGAAAGGAAAGGAAAGGAAAGGAAAGGAAAGGAAAGGAAAGGAAAGGAAAGGAAAGGAAAGGGAAAAAAAGAAGATAAAAGGAAAAGAAAAACATAAAAAGAAAAAGGAAATGACTACAGCTTGCACATTCACTTCATCTGTTCTCCCTTATGCAGGTACTAGGCTCTTCCTCCTTGCTTCTTTTACTCCCAGTAGCACTCAAGCAGTGTAGGGGAAGATGCAGGCTGAAGCAAGGCTGGGGTTTAGCCCTGGTCGCCTCAGCTTTCTCTGTGAATTGCCCTTCCCACGACGCTGTAGCAACACCAGCCTGAAAAATGCTTCCCTTGTTCACTGGGGTTGTCCTGACACCAGTTCCAATCACCAGGTATTTCATAAGAGCTTAAGCAGATCTCCACTTCTCAATTACATTTTTTAAAGTGCCCCACCCTCCTGGCTGCTTCACAACTTATATTTTTTCTACGAGTGATGAATACACAGGTTGCTGTTCTAATCATCTAAGTACACGTAAGTGACGAGGTTTTGTGCCCGAATAGCAGTTTTTTCCTAGTGCAACACTATCACTCAAAAGTGCTTAGCAGTGAATGAGTCAGCCCACGAGCTGTCAGTGAATTAGATTGTGCTCCTGATCTTGGTGAGATTATCCCTGTGATATACTACCTTCCCAGGCAATTAAGGCATTAGTGCTTTGGCCAAAATGTAACAATATTCTCCCTGAGTCAAATGGGTTAACAGGCTAATGAATTTTATATTGAAGGGAGTCAAAGGGAGCAGTTTGACTCTCCTGGAAGTGAGACAAATTACATTTTACTTTAAAGTTCCAGGCATTTCAAATTCAATACCTGTACTGCAAGCACAAGGCTGTGGATTGCAGCATTTTTTGTGTCCAAGGCAGCATCCTTAAAGATGAAAGTTGTCTTCCCTGATTT
>VXAV01010887.1:150907-182686 GCA_013399715.1 Alectura lathami
AGTTTGCTTTTTATACATGTGCTGTGAGTCACATTTTTAGAATTTTTTTTTTTTCTGCATGCAAATCAAGGGCCAACCATGAAAACTACTGCACAAATTTAATTTGAAGCAACATAATCCTGAAATGTTTTACTAAATGTCACTGAATTTTCATGTTTAGCAATCCAGTTGGCTTCAAGAGCAGCCTCTTTAGTGAACTGTTGTTAAACAAAATGGTAAAATTATTGGAGACACATGGACACCCACAACTCCAGATCCCTGGTACTTCAATGCAATAGTTTTCTCACTATAGAGTTTACTTTTGGACAGAAAAATCTCTTTCAGAATGGAATCATCTTTCAACTTTTGTGTAAGAAATATTAAATGCTTTTTAAATTTCTGGATTCAGGAAATGTATACAAATGAAGGAATAGACTCTGTGCCTTAACTTGGAGTAACGTGAGACAAAATGGGAACAAAGGCACACTTGTGCATTGCTTTTAGTTGTCTTACTCGCTTCTTTGGTTTCAAGCCCTTTTTTTTTTTTTCTTTTTTTTTGTCTCCATTGCATTACCTCAATCATAAAAGTAATGATTTGATCTCAAACGAGTTAGCAGAAGGGATCTTCTTTAGACTCTGAGATCATATTTGATTGATCGTATTTCAACAATTAGCCTTTTATTTTGCCACACGCTATTGAACTAGATCGACAGCAACTTAGCAGGCCAGCTTTAAACAGTCAACTGTTAACAATAGCATCAAAAAGAGAGACCTGATGGGGTTTACTGTCACTTTAAAGAACAGGGTGGGTTTTCACATTGTTGAAATCTGTCAGATATTTTGAAATGTCCCTCTCACTATGGTGCCACACCCCCTGCGTGCCCTTATAATAAAATTGGTTTTACTCCTGATTAAATCATTTTCTCCCTACCCACTACCATACTTCTCATAATGGACCTGTGTGCTCTACAGCTGGTGTTCTTCCCATGGTACCAATTCTTACTTTATCTTTTAAGCACTTTGCTGCTAAGATCTCATGCAGAGTGCTTATGTTTTGTTAAGAGCTTCATTCTTAGAGAAATAGCTTAACACATGTTCTAAAAATGTTGTACAACTTATTGCTTAAAACACATTTAGAAAATGTATAAGTACTGTAGCTTTGGCACAGAACTTTAAGTAGAAACCTTAAAAAAAAAGCACTTGTTTTTGCCATGCATTTGTCTTAAATGTCTAAAGTGGAATGCTTGACTTCTAAGGCTTTGCAGAGACTTATCTTACCAGATTTTTGCACCATTTCCAGCTCTTCAAGGAAACGTGTTAGGAATGTATCATCGTGAAAGCAAAGGGTGTCAATTTTCCCTCTAGCAATAAGAGAGTTTTAAAAAATGTTTGCTAGGAGGAACAAATGCCAAGTCAGAAAAAGAAAAAAAAAAAAAAAAAAAAAAAAAAAGAAAATAGAAGTCCATTCAGTCTAAGACTCTCGGTTGGTTCCCACTGGTTGGAATCGCTCACATACCATGGCAATAGGGCCATACACAAACACACACACGCATTTCAGGCTAGGTTTAAGGGGAGGACCTGGCTTTTTGGCTTTACTCAGACATATTTCTTATTGGGGTGTTTTGCTTACACAAAGATTAAGTCTCAAATCTGGTATTTAAACTTGACAGTCTAGGACTGCTTTCAGTCAGGAGACACTGTATCTGGGAAGACGCTCAAAATCTCACAGTCCTAAAAATTTGCTTTAACTTGTCAGTAGTATTTGATTAGTTCAACCACCACTGCCAGTTGATATCATATATCTTAGATACAGACAAAAATATGCCCAGAAAATCCCATAAAATTTATGCTAATACTTGGGATGAAAATATAAAGACCACACTAAGAAAAAAAAAAAATAGTGCAGGCACCTGTCAAGGTTATTATCTAAAAAAAAATCAATACACAATACATTTGTGAAGAAAGCATGGGTTTTAGTATATTATTATTGTCAGTAAATCAGTCTTTTCAGCAGTCCACATTTTTAATAGCACTTGCAATGTCTGCAGTAGAACCAAGCAGGAGTTCATCCCTGGTTTATGCATACCATCATGAGGTTATCCTTGTGCAGAAAGGAAGAAGGTAATCCATGGAAAGATCGGCTGAAAACAAAACAAAGAAAATGCAAAAACCAAGCGAGGCAGTACAGAAAGCTTAGTCATGAAAGAAAATGTGGCTCCTCTAACACACGCTTTGTCTTGTATGTAGACTTGTGTCCAAAAGCAAAATGCAATCATGTGAGAACACTGCTGAATTTTATTTATTTATTTCCTTCAGATGACTGATACAAGTATTTTCCCAGCCATATACCGCCTTTTGCTCATGCTGCCATCAAATCCCAGAGCAGCACATTCAGAAGTGCTGGTTCCCTTTGGGTGTTGTATCTTCCTTCAAGTGGTCTCACACTGAAAAATGTTGAAAGCAATTTCCTGCAAGCATGGTTAGCAGAGCCTGGTCTGCTGCGTGGGCTGTGCCCTCCAAAAACTTTCTAGGATAACGCACATCCTATGGGGGTTCATATTGAAATCCTGTCACCAACATCACTGTTTTTCATCATTTTCTTGCTGCTGGTTGCACAGCAGCGTTGGGATGGCAGTGTCCTGCCTGGTGGGCACTCACACACAACCTCCTCTGATCACTAGTTCAGAGACATAGCAGCCTTTTGCAATGATGGGACCTCAAAACTTTTGCAAACTTTTGACGTATAGGAGCAAGCACTCCATTCAGAGCAGCAACAGAGTGCAGAGATGTCTGGAGGCACAGCGGAGGTGGGCAGCTGCGGGGTGCTGTAGGCTCCTGCTCATCATATGACAAGGAACTCACCCCTCGGCGATGCAGCGCATGATACTTCCCCTTCCCATAAATCCTGGCCTGCTACTGCATTTTACATACTCCAAAGTGCACACATTCCCTTGAACTTTGATTAAATAGGGCAGCAGAAGCCTCAGTTCATGCAGAACAACTCTTCCCTCATTCAGCCAGGATTTTGGGAGCTCTCTCCTCACTAAGCGATTCTTCTTCCTCTCTCTCTTGTTAGGTCTGGGAGGTCACTGTCCTACCTGCAGTCAGTGCATTGTGCTTTGCTTCCAAGATTGTTTAAACAAATCAAAGAAAATGACAGATAAGCAAATCACTAAATATGGTCCACCACGTACCTCTGAGTAGTGGTGGTGAACCGATCCAATGCTACTGAATTATCAAGGATATAGTCAGCAAAATAAAACTTTCATATATTACCCTTTCTGTGGTGGAGGAAAATGGAATGCCCTTTTAACAGCAAATTTAAGCCACAATGTTATAATGCCTAAGCATTTGTTTACTATTGGAGCACCCATTTCCATGGTGCCCAGGTGCAAATTACTAACAAACTCCAGCTAAAAAGCAGAACACCTCTGTGTGCACCCAGAGTGCTGTTTACTCCAGTTCTCTGCGACAGTTCGCTGCCCTGGGGGCATGCTGGAACAACCAAGTACTGCTAACTTAAATCCCAGCCTGTGCCAGAAAAACAGAAGATTTCTGTACTTGGGCACACTGGCTCATATTCATCCCCGCATAATTCCACAGAAGTCCAAACCGTAAGCAAGGGATGAACTGTCTCATTGTTTCTGTGGAAAAGATACAGTTCAGCAATGGCATACCATGAAAGCATGCAGAGCAGTTCGAAGGTTTAGAAATGTGGCCAGAGGGTGACTTGTTGTGACAGGGAAGTTTCTACAATGTTTACAACTGCAAGCATAAAACCAGAGAGTGGTACTGCAAGGGGAATCCGTTTGGTGGCCAGAAATAGGTATAATGTCTGTGATGCTCCTGCACATCATTCACTGCCAATACCTGCTACAGGGGTAGATGACAGGGTTATTAGTTGTAACTTAGTATTTTCAATCATTGTGATTTGAAGCAATAATTACTGTAATAGGATTATAATTACAAGTACTTTTAAAATTCATTAAGTTTAACTGAATCAGCTATTCCGTATGGGAAAAAAAAATTGATTTTAAATATAGAATATTTCCTCTCAAAATGCAGCTGAAAGCTCCCTAAGAACAAATAGACTACCTGCCTGCAATCCAACGTCCTTCATGAATTGCTCAGAGGCGACTGGTTAACCCAGAGTGCAAGCAGCCATGTGCACCCAGAGCAACTGAACCCTGCAGGGCCAGACTCACCCTCCTTTCAGAGGCAAAGCAACACCTTGGTATTTCCACAGGTTTAAAGAAAGGTGCACGGGAGGAGCACGGAGTAGTTCCCATTCTGCTCCCAGCCTCTTGAGATACAAAGGCTTCACAGTCCGAGTGCAGGGATGGAGTCTGGCAGAGCTTGAGAAGCTCCCAGAGATTAAATCGCTATAGGGAGTGAAAATTACATTTGTCTTACAGCGTTCTGTCCTCTAACTAATTCACTGTTTTGTTATTGCATGGTAACTTCATTGTGTCTTAGTAGTCAAAGTGCACTTCATTTTGTTTTTCTTTCTCTTTGTTCCTCCCTCTTTCTCTATTATACTGAGCCAGACTGTCTTTCTCATTCTTCTTCATAGAATCAGAGAATGGCTTGGGTTGGAAGGTCCTCAAAGATCATCTAGTTCCACACCAGCTAATGGATTTTATTTTTCTAAGTGGATGCTAGCATTTCTATTTCATATATGCTAGACCGCAAAACACAAATATCAAAGACTTTCTTAGACAAGGAACATACTTCTCCTGATACATTTTACTATTGAAAGGCAAAAGTCCATTCTAACTTCTGCTTTCCACTTCTTCACCATGTGCACATCGTATGTACATATATTAGTCAAGGTAAATATCTCCATACCAACCCCAAATCTACTATTAAAGTTTTTTGCTGTTTAACTGCTCTCCATGAAGCTGCTCCGCAATCTAAACTTAGAGGGTTTTATTTTGTTTGTTTGTTTTTTTCCATTTGCACCCAGATCTTTTATCAGAACTGCATGTATCAGCATCCACAAACCTACATTTTAAACAGATTGAAGGCTCTGAAAATCTAACACAGAGAGGAAGTGGACAATAGTTCTCTGTCCCATTTTCATACTTCAAAAATATGCTCATATTCCTATCTTGTAATTGTACTACTAACTCGGAATGCTTTAGGATTCTGACATATAGCTCTTCTGTTCTTCCCTGTCTCGGCTTCTAACACTGCCTCTATTTCCATTCTTGTCAAAAGCCTTTTCATAGTCCAAAAATCTGTACACAATGTTTTGTAATATTTGGCAGACTTATCTGAAACCTAATTCACTGCCTTCTTGTGATTCATGGGTCATAAATTATTTTATATGTAATGCACCCCAAAGGGTAAAAAATTCTTTGTATTAGATTTCAACCAAACAATTTAAGGGAAAAAAAAAAAAAAAGAAAAAGGAAAAAAGTATTTTTGAGACACTGAAAAGATCTGACCTTAATACACGGTCTAGAGCGTTGTTTCCCACAAATGGTATCTCAATATCTTTTAGCAAATATGAGATTTCAACATGCTACAAGTGAAAACACTTCTGCCGTAATGTGGGCTTACTACAGACAACTGTAGAGGAAACGAGAAATACAAAAAGTGTAGCACAGGATCAGACTGCTGATCCATTAAATCAGCCCTGTCTCCAGTGACTGTTCAACTGAAAGGGTCTGTATGAAAACAGTTCAAAACACAAGCATGCCGCCCAATCCTTACTTCTCGCACATAGCCAAATGCATTATTGGGACTGACCCCAATCACAATAAGCTGGTGCCTTATTTCAGTGAGTTTCCACAATCAAAGGAAAAAAATTTACAAAACAATGAAGATCATTATGACTTCCTCTATGTAAATGACTTCCAAATGTAAATAGATCAAAGCTCGAGCAAAAATTAAGCAATTCTCCCAGTCCACTTGCCATAATAAAAAGAAACATACATATTTGTTTGCAATTATAAGGATTATAAATGAATTATTAGTTTATTGTTCTGTTAGAAAAATAGAAATTCAAACTCGATTCTCAAAATGTTCATATATGTCTTAGTTTAGTAATTACATGGATTTTAATGAGATTGTATACAAGAATAAAGATTACTTGTACATGTAAACAGCTGTTCTCGCACACCGGTACATCGCAGGCCCAGAGAACAAATTCTGGATATATTTTTTAATGAAAGAGCTCTTTGAAAAAAGCCAGCTGAAAAAAGTGCAATCAGGTATATGGAAGCTCTTGTAAATGTCAAGGACAAAATATTTTATTTTGTATAGAATTTATCTTTGGTTCACTAAAGTCAAAACACTTCTGTTCATCAGAACTTTTATAAAAGACTGTTTCATAATATGAATCCATTTGGATTATCTGACCAGAGATAAGACTTCAATGGACTTACTATATCATTCACCACTGTACCAGTGCCACAAAAGGGAATTACAATTAATTGGATTATGTTGGTCTCCACCCGCTGATTGTAGAAGAGAAAGTCTGAAACTGTAACTATTTCAAACAGACCATATCTCTCATCAACCATGGGATTTGGGCTTTAATTTACCAATAAAGCTTAATTTCTTCTCTATATTCTCTTCTGGTTAGGAAGAGGTCATTTAGACACTTTATTCAAGTTATTCAAAAAGAAAGGACTGTTTTGTTAAGTACTTTCAAACTAGCACTTCTTGCACCTTGCCTTTTAAACACACTTATTTTCTCATTTAGCAAAAAAGAACCCGGGCTTGTGTTTGGGTCACAAGAACAATTTTTGCTTCATATTCCTTAGTTTTGTTAATGAAATTTTAGTGGAAAATTTTGAATTAGAAGTGTCAATTTTCTTTCAAATCCATGATGTGTGACACCTTACAGGACAGAGAACGTCACTGTCATTTCACATAGTCTCCTGCACAGAGGTAAGGCAGTCAGAGCTTTCAGTAGCTAGGCTTAGGTTCGTCTGTAAGGAGAAGTTACACTGAGAAAAGCAAAATATAAGCTTGAAACACCCAAACGACTCATTAGATAGTAAAGAGTGAAATCCTGCAATACAAACAACTTAATCTCTTTTAGTTAATGAATTACATGCTAAACAGCAATACTGTTCTTATCCTAGATGTCCATATACAGTATTAGATATATCTAATAATAAACTTATTAATTGGTAATTGCTGAACATTTACAGTACCAAATAAAGCTTGAGACTGGAAGGAAACAAACCACCAAACCCACACCATGCTATGATCAGGATGACGAAGCACAAGCAGCATACGGATTTCCCAGGTTATCAAACTTGGTAGCTCCGTTCTGCAGCAGCCACATTGCTGCCTCCACTGCTGGTGGCTCTAAAAGCAGTCCAGATTTTTCTTCCTGCAGCTAACTGGAAGGTTATTTCAGTGCCTAATTCCTTCCAGCTACCAGCCTAAAATATTCAACTTTATATACTTTCTTAATAATTATTAATATCAGTAATGCTTGCTTTGATTTTTTTTTTTGTGTGTGTCAAACTTTTGCAGTCAGTCTAAGAAATGAAAAATCCTCAGTCAACTTACTTCAAAACCATGTTGCTTAATTCACATTTGCATTACTTTTTGCTAATATCTGAAGCTCTAATTCCGTTCCCTGGATATTAGCAGGACTAGCTATGCTGTTAAAGATAGGAGTGCTTCTAAGTGCTTACTGAATCAGGGCATATGAGATGATAATTGTATGTGTTTAAAACAAAACTTTAAACAGGAGGGGATTATATAAGTTGCTAAAACAAATATATCTTCAAGTGTGTTGAAGGACTTTCAGATGTTAACAAAATGTCCTTTGATAGTAATAGTGTTAATAATCACATGAATTTTCAAATATTTTTATGCGTTTTGAGGATCACCCTGCAAAGGGAAGATTCTCAGGAAGTGCACTTTTTCCATCAAATTCTTCGATGTCTGCAGCCGAGCCAGTGAGGATCTGATGCAGAAATCTGTCCTGGTCCAGGCTAGGGCAGGCTGCTCATTTCAGCTTCTGCTACCAAAGACTGAAAGCTTTATAACACTGGAAGCAGCTTTTGACAGACGAATATTATGCATTTAAATCATGGAAACTCTAAGTATATGATCAAGGCTCCTCATGAAACACACGTGATTGCAGGACAGGTGGAATGAAGAGCTACGTACACAGAAACAGCAGAGCCTTTGCCTTCCACAGCTCTACAGCGTGCTCACCTGGGTCTTTTTAACCAAAAGTTTGAAGTTTCAAGGTCAGTGAGGATATAAAAAGTAACTCTGTCCCCCTTTCCATCATGCCACATGCAATGCCACGTTCGCAGCTGCACTTTCACCCAGAAGATGCACAGTACACCAGGCACTGGGGAGCAACCTCAGCACGTTTGCAATTCGGCTTTGGGGAGAAGGGGTGCAGTGAGACCCCTGTGAGTCAGTGTCACCACGCTGTCCCTTTCTCACACCCACCGCTTGTATATCCCGTGTCTTCTTCCTTCTCTCCATTCTTTGCACCTTCACTTACTCTGTGATAAGACCTGATGCAGATTTCATGCATTAACTTCAATTTTTTGCCCATCTTTCCCTTTTTCTGGGTTTATCTACGCATGTGTTCTAATTCTAATATTCCCAGATCTTTTTTGCTCCAACTAAAAATAATGGCATATCTTTCAGGAGAGAAAAACATATTCTTTGAAGCAATTTTAAAACTTTAAAATACATGGATTTTTTTCTGTGTTCCAAATTAGTCTTGTGAAGGGACTTGTAATAATATTACAATTTAAAATAAAAACATGAAAATTTCATGACTTTGAGATACATGTAGGTCCCTCCCACAAAAAATATATTAAAATATTGATTAGATTAGGGCACCATTTCAAACAAATGAAGATTTATACTTCCTTTTGGATACAGCATCTTATAAAAAGTTTCAAGGCAACACACAACAAAGCAGTTGACAAGAAAGATAGCATCTGCTTTTCTGGCTATTCAAGCTGAAGTTTTTCATTCTAAATGCAAGCAATGTTTCCGAAGTTAACATAATTAACTCACGACAATCCTGAAACATCATAATATAAGATACAGATGGAAATTCAAAGCTTTAAAAATGTCATATAACTGCAAGAGGATTATCATTTTTTAACTGCACAAATCTGAATACTAATTAAAACAGGTGTTTTTATTCCAAACACTGTTGCACACTGCGACATTACTGGGAGGGTTATTTATGTATTAGTCTACAAGAAAGCATATATTGCTCAAAAAATATGATGTGTGATAACGACAAAGTTCTGAGATAAAAGAATGACACTGCACTGCTTTCTGCAACAATAAAAGACCAGTAGTTCAATTAGTTAGTAATTTCCGTGTGACTATTTGACAGATCCTACTAATTGTTAAGCTCCCACTAACTATTGCTTTACATAATTAATTATATTCAAACGTTAACAACAAAGACATGTGGGCCAGTTGCCCTTTTGACAATGTTTTTCGCAAACTGATTTGCTTACCAAAAATATTTTTAGAAGTAAAAGATACTAATCTTAAGTGGAAATACACATCAAAACGTTAAAGCAGCTCTGCATTTCACCATGGTTATGAAAAAAAAGTTGGATTGTTTAACGTATCACTTATGCTACACGCATAATAGCTGAAGTCTTCTAGCAGAGATCTTTCATATTAATTTAGCATTGCATAAAATTCATAGTAACAGGTCCAGGGGTCAAGCATCATTCATCATTAGTTGAAGTGACATTTGCAACCCTTCATATAGCAGCTGCTTGAAAGGGGAGAAAAGGTATTCTTTGGAAGAATAGGGGGTAGCACACAATCCTCGCTCTATCCGCGGAAGCGAAAACAAGGTGCCACTATGTCAGCATGGTAATGTGTTTAAACTCGGTGATGTCATTCCTCCCTAACCCCCACGAGTCACAAGGCACAAGGCAGCTGCATTCCTGAACTTAGTAGTTCGGGTGGAGATAAGTAATAACTAGATGTAAATGAATTACATGACTGTGGTTGTGAACACAGCTCTGTGCATCTAAATTATGATTTATATCAGGATCCTATCTTGTTTTTGAGAGTTTTCTACTTGTTAACAAGGCAGCCCTTGTTCTCATGGCATCCTCCAGGCATAATAGTTTCTGGGAAGCCAAATAAGATCACTTTTGAAACTGCAAGACAGCATTCCAAGACTTTGCAGCAGAACACATTGGCCAAATTAGGACTTCTGAAGACTGTTAACTAACAAATAAAATCTTTTTTTTTTTTTCTTTGTGGCATGTCTTTCCTACTATAAAACATTGAGATCAGAATGGGAAATGTGAGCAATTAATATGAAAATGTAATCATCTGCAAGAAAAGATAAATTTGCATTAAATGGCTAATACTTCACAGCCCTTTTGATATTACAAGTACTTTTTAAGAAAATNTCTTTGTGGCATGTCTTTCCTACTATAAAACATTGAGATCAGAATGGGAAATGTGAGCAATTAATATGAAAATGTAATCATCTGCAAGAAAAGATAAATTTGCATTAAATGGCTAATACTTCACAGCCCTTTTGATATTACAAGTACTTTTTAAGAAAATATATATTTTATGTCACAGCAATTTTTATATGTGAAACATGTGATCTCTTTGGAATTATGCATATTTTTAAACCACAGTCATTAAAGCAGCATGCAACACAAAGTAGTTAGATTTTGGAGCTTTGCTAATATTTGGTGATTTTCCTCAACTTTGCTATTGTACCTGAAAGGTACTTAATTTATTCACGCCACTAATTATCCACTAGCATTTAAAGCATCATGGTGATTACTAACCTAGACTACTACTTCTTTCAAAAGTGTAATGATTTTTACAAGGAGAACCAACGCTTTTTAAAGAGTCACTCAGAAGCCTATGAAAAACGTTCAAGGACATTGGTTATTACACATTGCGATTCTATGAGCCGCTATAAATCCAGCTCCCAGCCAGCGCACTTCGAGCAGGGAGAAGCTGGCTGCCTGTGCATGGCACATGGTGCAATCCAGCTGCAGGTATTTCACAGCGAGGTCGCTTATAACCCACAGCAGCACTGGGTCCCGCATCGCAAGGCAGCTGTGGCCACTCAGCAAACAGCTCTCCATCCCCAAACTAGACAAAATAATTTCCACAAAGATCCAGCGCTGCTGCCCCGTTAGTCTTTTGGCCTCTCACCTTCCCATGGATTTTAATTGCTGCGCAGACGTTAGGCACGTATATAAAGATGTTATAAGGCAGAATGGCTGCAAAAGGAATAGAACAGCAGAGGCAAGATGACTGGCAGATAGGGTTGCCACATCCCCCTTAAAGAGACTGCTCCTTTTCCACACCTTATGTCTCTTGTACCATAAAAATATGCATAGATGTATGTGGGAGCATCATAGCAGATTTCTTGGGATGCGTGCCATGCATCTGAGCTTCGAAGCTGGCTCAACGTTGTCACCATTAAGTCGCAGTGTACACAGCAACACTTCAATCTAATTTCAATTAGGGAAAAGTTACACAGAAACTTCTTGGAGAGCACACATGACCCCATGCATAAATACCAATTAAATTCAGTATCATCGGTGTCTTTGCAGCAAACATTGATACCACTGAGAGGAAGGAATTTGAAATGAGGGAGTGCTTTATGACATTGCCTCCATCGACAAATTCTGCCTGTGTTAACTAGTACGTCAACAATTAGTGAAGCAGTTGAATTCATCTGTGTAGAAATGAGGGTGGAGAGAATTATCTCCATGAAATTTTCAGTGCAGACAGTTTTTATGTGACATCAGGTAGAATGTTGCATCATTATGCAACAGAATTCTACCCCGTAAGCAATAAAAAACTTGATCTGCTGAGCAGCTACAAATATCAGGAGCACTAAGCAGTTGCAACTGTGATAACAAGAGAACCAACTTAAACTGCATCTCCTGCTGGGGACACATGAACTCCACAGAACCGCCGGTCCATGCGATGAACAACTCTTCTGTTCCGAACTTGGGTTTGTGTGTAACGGGAATTCCTGTACCACTAAGTAGGATCAGTGAGCTCATGCTCATATTCCTGTGGATACACAGAGCATGCAGGCATTTAACTTAGCATCGTTCCATTTTCTTTTGTCTGCCCAGTCTTTTATTTCTAAACAATGAAACGACAGCACTAAGTTAGGGCTTTAGCTCTTGACAACCACTTTTTCACTCAAAACTTAGAAGATTCCTCTAAAATGCAGATTATTTGAGGGAGACTTGAACGCACCCTTTAAGCACAAGCAATGGAAGGAAACAACATCGCCACCACAACACCCCCGAACCGGGGAGAGGACCGGGAGGAACAACCCTCCCGACGGCGTGGGGCTACACGCGGGCCGTCGCTCGGTGGTGGCTGGGGACTTTTTACAGTCTTTCAAATCTTCTTTCAATCACAACATGCCTTAAAGGGGCAGAAGGTCTTAAAACATGCTCTCCATCTCCCCAGTTGAGAAAGATATGTTGGGGGGGGAGGGAGCGGGGAGTTGAGCCACAACACAAAAAGCATTAATGCAAAGAACAGTGGGGTCTCTCCCTAATTTGACTTTCTCTACAGGTGGTCTGCAGCTGCATCCAAACAGGTTACACCACCGCCTTCCCATGGGCATCGCAACAAAGTAGTATCTGTATTCACAAGAATACATTTGCTAGCATGGGCTGATTCAGGTCTAAAAATAAGAAAAAAGCATTTTTCAGAATAGCCCGAGGTAAGTCTTCGCGCCAGCAGAAGACAGTAGCACTCTTGTTTTGCTGGCTGTGCGTGATGATAAAGGATATCAGAAACCTACTTCACATGACTCATTGGGGCCCGCAGCCAGCCTCCGATTGATTCATTTTATTTGTATCAGTTTGTTCTCCATTGACTACACAACAGGCCAGCCCAAATCAATAAGCAATATTCTGTTTGCTATCGACTCGGGAGTGATTCGCATTGGGCCCTGCGACTGCGACAGCCGATTTTAGAGCTCTAGACAGCATCATGGAAACAACAGGGCTCAGGGACAGCTCAGTGCAGGAAGAACGGTGAAAAGATTGCCAACACGAGGCGAGATATTGGCTTTTGGCTGCTCCACCTGCAGAAGGAGGCAGGAGTGAGCTGTGCTACAGCTGGATGCCCACAGCGCTGTGTGCTGTGCCCGCAGTGCTCCTGCAAGGGATGCGGGAGGCATTTCAATGTGCTTGAACAGGGATAAAACTAAAAAGAGAAATGAGGCAAAACAAGGCAAAAAGCATACTGCCAAAGTTTTTAACCAGTTTTTGGTTTTTGTCAGCCTTTCCACAGTACCTCGGTGGTGAAATCTGCTAAGTGGATGTCTCTGAATGTCCAATACTTTATCTTTGGCCTGCTCAAAATATTTTTTTCTTTTTTTAAGTGTGTGTTTCTAAGACTACCTCTGCTTGCAGGTAGTGGCTAAGCAGAAAGCAGAGATTTTACCCCAAACTGTCCCACACGTCTTCCACACAAATTTGCTGGCATACTCAGTTGAAGATCAACGCAGTTTTTGTTCCCGCTCCACAAATGAAGACTAAGACACACGCTGCCTGTAATATGCTGCGTCTCCTCTTCCATAACACTTTTGAATCCTCACTCTGCCCAGATCTCATTCTTGTTGAGCTGCTGTGTTGTGCCTTACCGAAACCAGAGAGCTGGCTTTCCAGTGTCTCTGATAACATGAGATTTGCTACCCGAGATAGAAGTAACTTGCTGGATGCTGGGCTGGCTGGATGTAAGGGCTGGCAGAATACGGCCCAGTGTGTTCTTCCTATCAAATACACTTGACAAACTTTAATGAAAAGTCGTCTCTACTTCCTACTAACAGATGTTTCCAATTTTTTCTCTCTCAGCACTTTAAACCACCATCTTTAGTTTTCATGTCTAAGAGACATTATTATAGGATACATCATAATGATATACTGTACATTCATATACAGTATCCCATACAATGACTAGTTGATTTATAATTCAGATCCAATAAAGGGAAAAATTGATTTAACTGATGACTGGTGAAATACTAAATGCATTACAATGTTTGAAAAGAACATCCTTTTCTTGCAATACTAGTGACATAATAAAATTAAATATGGATATAAGATAATGCCCATTATTATTAGGCAAGCAGAATCAAAGGGAGCAGGAAGAAAAGCAATCTCTATGGATCAAGGAATGACTAAATTTCCACTTCAATTGTACACACACATGAACACAAATGAAAAAAAGTCACAAATAAAGTAAATCCAAGCAATCTTACATGACAGTATAACATTACTTTTATTTGACATATTCTTGGTCTACTAGGACTTTCAGTAGCACTGCCTCATTTCAGTACTGTACTGGGGATAACTGTATGAATTCCAAGCATCATCAACTTTTTTCTCTTTTTTTAAAACTCTGTATTAGACACATATTTCCTCAGTATCCCTAGACCCCCATAGCATCCCAAAAACACAATTTAGCTCTGCATCCAAGGACTTTGTGCCCCAGAATGTCTCAGTCATGCCAACTGCCAGCACTTGTGCCCACCACCCTACATGCCCCATCACTTCTCAACTTTGTCCTTCACCCTGCAAAGACTCTGTGGAGGCTCACCCCGTCCCATACAGCCTTTTTCCCAGAATAGTCACACAACTAGCACCGAGGTGATTCAGCTGCCATTTCTATGTCTCACTGAGGAAGCTCTGCAACTGCTGCCTTCTCCCAGCACACCGCCAAGGCAATGGGCATCAGCAGGTAGGGAGCATGAAGCCAAGGGGCCTTCAACAATTTTTTTCATTTGAAAATCAAGGCCAGTCACCCCAATAGTAGTTAAGATTTTAACTTTCTTTAAGCATCTGCTAGAAGTTGCCAACTGAAACATTTGCAAATATCTTTGTTCTCCCAGATGGGTAAATTTCTTCTGATATAAAATAAGACACATTTGGCAGTGGCTCTGATTGCTCACCCAGGCTTAGACCGGTGGTCAATTTCTATAATCCTGGTGCACTAGTTTTTCCTTTAGGAACATATGCATTTTGCTTCTGGAGGAGTGGTGGCAGACAGTAATCTCTCTGGAGCCAGAGCCAATAGTTTATTGCACTGAAAGAATCATATAGTCATAATAACTAAAATAGCACACAAACACGGGCACCAAACCATACCTCTTTTTTTATGCTGCGTCAGTAACATTTTAAACTTCAGTGGTCTCAGATATTTATAGAAATTTTATTATTGTCCTTAAAAATCTTTGAAGATTTTCACCTATATGGTGGAATTCAAGGAAACAGTACTAATCAGCTTGCAAAAATGCACCAGTGAAATCTGTGGGTCAGCTAATTTGTGCTTAAACACCTACGTTTGCACATGCAAAACTGGATAATTATGGTCCTAACTGCCCATTCATGTGTACAGACGGGTGCACCCACACATTTTTGTGGAATAATTTTTAGAAGTCTATAGAAAATATGGACTTTAAAGATTTTAATAAGGTTGGCAAAAATACTTTCTTTGCATAAAATTATGTAGTTCCCAAGTCTAAAATTACTTTGATTTAAAAAATGAAAATTGGCAAGGGATTAATCCATAATATGGTCTAATTACTTTTTTTCTTAAAAATTAAATGGTCAAGATCTTAACTCAGAAGAGTGGTTACTGTTCACGAACTGAAACTAAGAAATAGAACTGAATAAGGATTTTTATTAGGTGTCTAAATATGTAGCTAGCTAACAGAATCCCCTCACCTTTGGCTGAATAACAGGTATAATAATTTAGAAAGCATATTTAATTTATACACCTGAAGCATAAAGCTCTACTAATTATATTTTTATGAGATTGAAAAGCAAACTGGCCAAAGCCTGAAAATAAAAAGGAGAACTGACTTTTTGTCATTAACTTGGTAAAACACATGCGCACAGAAACACACACTTGAAGAAATAAGGAGGGAGAGAAATGCAGACAGACAGACACAGGGAATGCTGAAAGCAGATAATTAACACATATTTTTGTCCTTACATATATTATTCTTGGCTTTCACTTAACTTTTGCATTGCTCAAGATACTGAAAGTTTAATTCTTATTTATCAAAGCAGATTCAGAAACACTCAAATGGTGTTTGCAACGTACAGGGATTGCTAAACGGTGCTCAATACACAGATCAGGTTTTCAGTAAGGAGAGAATTTTCTCTGTCACTTTTAGTAGGAAACAACAATATTAAAACAAAGATACTTCTCTTTGCACTCTGAGATTTTATTATTTCTTTGTTTGCAGAGGTTACTTACATCAGTAAGTAAATATCACTGTGAAATTCTCTTTGTCCTTCATCAATCAAAACCAGTCAATTATAAGACTAGTGCAACTAGATCAAAACTCCAGGCTGTGTAGTCATATTACCACTCATATTATTACTAAAAGCGCATCTATATTCCAAACTGGGATACCATAACCCCTTTGTCATTTTCCAATAAAAAAGACCATACCAAATAGGCAGAGCACACCGTAATTAGCAGCTGGCAGAGAAAGCCGTAAATCTGTATGAGTTCTGAACGATTTGCTTACATTGTTGCTTTGTTGACAAATGATGCTGTACATGTTAATGTTCCTGAAATGTCCCCATTGCACCTGACGTGCCAATAAATGCCAGCCAGCTGTATGAATTATGGAAATAAGATTTTTGTTTATGAAGGTATCCCAGACATTTATTTTACTGCATGCCTCTTGACAGATTTAATGTCTGGAGTTACATTGAGAAGATATTTGCTACCTGACATAATGGATAATGGAAACTTTAAAGGCTTTTTTTAATGATGAGACTAATATATTTTTTTAATTTTACCTTGTGGCTACACATTTACTCTCAATATAAAGCTTGCATATTTTAAATGAAATGATACTAAATTGTTCCTAATATACAATGAGTTGGATGAAAGCAGTGCTTCAGCATATCAAAAAACAGGAAAGGTATCTCTGAGAGCTCCTAAAGCAAGAGTGCTACATGCAAGTTTACCTATTTTCTCTAAGTTTATTTTATCTCCTGTGCATGTTTACTAGTACATCATTAGTGTACACAGATAAATGTTAGGAACCAGGCATTTCAAAGTAGTATAAAAGTCTTGTAACAGATGTATTTATAGCAGGATCTGTAACAGACAAATTTCATGTGCTCAGGCAAGACAGAGTACATAGATACATGTACATCTATGAGCTATATTTAACTATATTAACTGGGTGTTGAACCAAAAGTATCTCTTACTGGACTCCAAATACAAAACAAAACAAAACAAAAACTAAACGAAAAAAAACCACACAAGGTTAATGTTCTTAAATAAGATTTTTACAAATCTCATTAAATAGTATAGAAATGAAAACTTCTATTCTGATGCTGCTTTTAGCAAGCATCCTGGCCAAGGGGAGAGCAATCAGGCAGCCCCTCGCTGCATCCCACACCCAGACCAGGCTCAGCCGAGCTGTCCCACCCGTAGGCAGATGAAGGGTGGTACTCAGGATTCCTTAGGGAATCTGGAGATGCTCAGCAGGTGCCCACGCACGAGCCCTTCACTGCGCTCCTCCTGCCCCACGAGCTGCAGCTCCACAGTGGAAAAATTCAGCCTGGCAGAGGGGATGATGCTACGCAAGCTCCTCAATTCTTCCCTTATTAGCACATGTTAGTGTATTGTCAAGAGGAACAATAGCAACCCCACAAACTATTTGTTCCATGAAGAACAATTTATTGTCTTTTGTAAGTTCATTTCCAGCTTCTGAAGCTCAAGAGGGAAAAATCTGCTGGTTCTTTAAAACTTCAGATGTTAGGGACTATTTGTAGTCATCATATAAATGGGGGTGGTAACCAAATTAACCAAATTCATTTTGCAACCACAAATCATTCCTATTAAAATGCTCCCTTCTCACCCCACCTCAAAAGAAGAATAAGAATAATAAGAAAAAAAGGAGTCCAGATGGTTAAAATTATTTTTAAGCAAATATTTAGTGGTTACAGTTGAATTCTTCTGGCACACATTCTCCACTACAAAAATGACACCCCACATTCACTGTGTTAACCATTTTCCAATGTGCCAGCCAAATGAATGCCTCAGAGAACACACACACACGCGCTATGGAAGCATTATCAGAAATGCTATAAGGCTCCTTTGCAGTTGGGGCAGAAAGGAGGGCTATTTTACACTGTGTAACACTCTTTAGTCTCCAGCTATGACACACAACTCCTCCACAGACAACGGAGTTTCCTAAAGCCTGCCCTTTCTAGAAGCAGAAGTATTTCTAAGCAGATTTCCTTACCACTAATATCACTGAGAGCTCTACTGGGGGAGTGGGGTGGAAGAGAGAAAAGGCTGGCAACTAAAAATTCACAGTAACTCACATCTCCATGTTTCATACATTTTAGAAATGCTTCAGTGCAACACAAAAAGCTCATACCTTTACTTCCCATATCCTAATTCAGGCTGCACAAGAAGATCTCCCTTTGTTGCTGGGACAGTTGCATCGGTTCCCTACTGTGTTTTCTTGGGCTCGTTCACCCCCTGCCCCACACTGCTTGGGGCACACCGCTGTTCCACCCTGGCATTTCCCCAGATCTCGCAGCCAGCACCCCGCATGCATGCCCTGTGTGCAACAGCCCAGGTCACAGAGCAGGAGCCCGGTGGGTGGAAGCAAGAGCACTGGCACCAGCAAGGGGCTGGGACGGGGTCCCCTGGGCAGCACTGCACACTGGTTGCTCCAGTCTGGCATCCCAGGAGGCTTACCAGATGGAGAAACCTTCTCTGCAACAGAACTGCAAGCTGTGCTTCTCAGGAAACTCAAGGCTGTAATCCTTTCCCTCTTCCCCCACACGCCCTGTTGCTACCAGATTTCTCCCGATGCCTACATATAAACAACCCAGACAAAACCTTAATTCTCAGAGACACAAAAACTTAACTTGGTTCTAATCCCTTTTCCAGCAAATTAACCCTAGATAACTTAACATTGTATATATAGCTTTGGGAATAGAAGTTAATTCATTCTAGGTCAGAGCTAAAGCCGTGCATGTGATTCGCATGAAATGGATGCGTGTGTTGTGGTTGCTCATATTTTTTAAGCAGAAGAGATGTATGTTGCGAAGTTGCAGTGCCTGAATAGCATAATGTTTGTCTGGTCTCACTGGGGAGTTATTTCTGTGCAGACATTAAGTTTTGTTCCCTTGTCATCCTCTTTACCTACAGCTGATAGGGCAGAGCTGGTGAAAATTCTGATGGAAACAGCAACTCAAAGTTAATAAAGGCATATTTTGGTAGAGGTTAAGGTCTGAATTATATATGTTTGTTAAACAAAAGGAAATATGTCTTTCTTCATATATACATGTGTATGCACACCTGTTTTACATTGGTGTAACTTCTCTGATCCCAGCATTTTACATCAGGATACTGAAAGGTAAATCTGTGCCATACCATAGAATCTCCAAAGGGCTAGCTCTCATTATTTTTGTTAAAAATGTCTGCATTTTGCCCAGTGAAAGATTAAAGCTAATGTATAGCAGAAAAGCAATGTAAAGAATCCCATGGTAAGTCTCCGTCCTCCTGTCGTACCGAGGCAGTGGGCAATACAGGAACTCGGGCTCCGCTATCCATTTTCCCTTTCACGTGCATGGAATTCATTGAAAGTAATGGGAAGGAAATTACAGGAGTCTCACAGGTCTCCAAGAAGAGATCACTGTGTGGAAAAATGTGACTTGTCAAGAGCTACTTTCTCTGTATAGTTTCATGAGCAAATATACCATAAAGAATAGCTGAAACCTAAAAGCTTTGCATTCCTTTTCCAGTATTAAATCAAACCAGATACTGGTAAAAAGTGCAATCTTACTGGAGACATACCAAAAGGTGATAATATTCCTATTGACTGAGGCTAGCAGTTGACATAAAACATATATTCCAACTCCAGTAAATTATTCCATAAATATTTGCATTTTCCCTCTGCAGCTCACCATTTAAGTAGTCTGTTTACAACAAAGAAAATAAACACAAATATCAAATAAACAAAGGAGAGAGATCTAATTAAGAGCTACACTTACTCACTTTGGGGGAACAATTACTCTCAAGTATTCCAGTTCTTTCCTCATCTAGGTAGATATTCATTACCAAGGAAGAAAAATGCCTCAGTCAAGCCTGAATAATTATTTTCCACACAGGAACAAAACAATACAAGCACTCTGCAAACTTCCACACGTGTAAGCACGCCTACAGAGTGGAGGCTTTGAGCAGCAACCTGCTCCAGCCCTTGCTGCAGTGAAACCAAAGCAGAGCAAACCTGTGTGACGGCAGAGGAGCTCTGGCAGAAAACAGATCATTAGATGGCAATGGGAAGTGGCAGGAGAGCTATCCACCAGTCCCATGGTTTGACTGTTCTGTGCTTTACACTTGAAAAGAGCCCCCAGGAAATGCCCGTGGCACTCTGTTGAGCAATGCCCCAGTCATGCATTTCCCCACTGCACCTCCCCATTGCATCTCCCAGTCATTACCTTGCTCTGCCATTACCTTGTTACAGAAAACATTACCTGCTGTGCTCCCTATTACTTATGTTCTGCGTTGAAGAGTGGCACGTTGATTAATTACTACTCTAAAGTGCTTATAAAGCATCAGTCCCAGGCAGGTTTACTAGGTTGGGGCCTCCCATGATTTATTGACTAAGGGAAAAAAAAGCAAAGGCCATTTGTGAAGGAGCATTTTCGTTAGAGAGGGAAGAAAAAAAAAAAGTAATTTACCCATCCTCTGCTCCCCCACCCAAATTAAAATGTCTAACTCTGAAGAGCAAAGCTAAAGAATATCTTTGTCTGAAACTTATGCAAAGAAAAAACATAACAGTTTTACTCAATTCTTTTCGAAGCACAAATGTTAACAAAACAACCTGAATCGAGTGGTAAGAAAGGTCTGAAATGTTTCCTTTTGCTGATATGGGATGCTGATCAGAGAACATTAAAATAATGAGAGCACCTTCTGTTTTTCAACATTTTTACTGGAAAGGCAGAAGAAAAAAGAAGGACACACAATACACACGTGAGGCATATCCATAGGAAAGATTCATTTGGTTTCACTTCTTCTCTGTTGCTGTTTTACTCTTTTTCTTTTTTACCAGTAGTAAACTGGCACTTTGGGTTTACTGCTCTTCACTTACTGAAACCTTTTAATAGCATATAGTGCAGGAATGAGAGAGGGAAAGATTCCCATATGACAGAGACCCTTTGATATTTTTACTTCAACCAAAACTTTGAAATAGAGTAGCTGCTTTTTTTTTTTTTTTTTTTTTTTTTTTTTTNCAAGTCTTATAAACTTTGATATACTTAACTGCTACCACTGATGTGACTCACAGAGAAAGAAAGCAAAGAGATTGCAAAAGGAAAACAGCTAATGTGTTAGTCTGTTTGATGGCACAGGATTATTTGGTACAATAATTAGTGCAGTGCCTACAAAAAATATCTGTATCAAAGACAAAAAAAGAAGATAATGTCAAATATTTCCAATAATTTTAGCACAGTTTCAATGCGTTATTATGCAGGTTTTCGAATAAAATTTATTTCTGTGTAGAAGTTAGACTAGGCATGAGAGAAAAAGAGAGATATAATTCTGTTCTTGCAGATGGTAATGTGACAACTTGCACTGAATTCAGGGGGACCTTTCACCTGAGGAGCTCGCGCTCATTACCATATCTTCTGCAAGAACCTAGCGTAATACCCTGCTAGCACTGCCTTACAGCATCTAGCTGAATGGGAACATTACAACTGCACAAAGCAGTGACTGAGGGTGGATACCTTTCTCCTGGAAAAGCATAGCACCTGGTGGATAATCTTTAAAAAACATCCTTGTAGTGAGCACACACTTTTCCCACTGTTCGTATCTGACACGTAAATGTTTAACTCACACCACAGCAGAGGTTTTAAATCCAAGAGTCTCAGGAATCCCCTTAGAAATTTCAACTGGGATTGTTAATTCTGTTAACTTTGTTAATTCTGTTAAGAGAAATATAGGTTTTCCCTTGGCAGAATGAAGGCGACTTGGGAATTTTCTCCCTGCTCCATCATCAATGGTCTGCGCAATCCCATCTCTGAAGCAGATTTAGGAGGGCTCTGGAAACAGCTCAGGGAAAGATCCCAAACCTGCTGCCTGCGAGGACACAGTCCTCTCCACAGGCAACTATTCTAACCCAGAAATGACCAAAGCCTGCCATCATACACCCAAAATTTGAAGGTCTACCATGTTCCCTAGGAGGTGTTGATGCCACAAAGCTGAACAAGGGAAGCATTTCCTCCAGAACCTGCTGAGGTGTCTTGTCCTCAGTTTGCATGTTCTGCCTGGGGAAAAGGACTTTCTTCTTACCTCTCCATGGTGAAGCTTACCTATATGTAAAACAAAGACAGTGCTTGCCCTCAAGGGGTATAGAGAAGCTTAATTAAACAAGAGATCCTTAGCCTTAATCAGGCTTCTCTCATTTGCTCAGTACATGGGAAAACCTTCAGTTTGGAAACAAATTTGACACCATGACAAATGAATCAGCCTCCTTACCATTCTGCTACCGGGAATTATTTTCCTTGGAAATAGATATTTATGAAGATATAAAATAAAATATTTCTACCACTGCTGATATTTCTCCTCTGTATTAAATGCTTCTTGAAGTTTTATTTTGTCAGGGATCCTACCTTTGGGAATTGGATCTATCCTTTATCTAAACCTACAGAACATGGCAGACTGAAAAGTGCTGCTGACTTTATTCTAGTGCACGAGTAAGGATGTGTAAAACAGAGGATGTGATGGGTGTGTGTGAGCTGTGTTGTCCGTGAAGAAGTTCTTCCTCACCCCACCTCACCTCTCAACCCCCACCCCTTCCCTCTGTGGATACAGGAGCTTGGGGCAAGAGGGACACCATCACCATGAGTCCAAAAGAACTTGCCAGAAAGAATGAACCGTTGGTCTAGCCAGATGCTGGACATCCTTGGCGACTGACATCCAGTGTCTTCTGTACGTGCATGAACTATAACACGATTTGAGAAGCTCCCGGGTTTTTAGGTGGCACATAAGATCACACCTGTTTTGAAGCTGGGGGAGTTATTTTTAAATAGGAGTTGGTAAAGGCAGGCAAGAAAGTTTTAAAGTAAAATGATTTCACCAAAATATTATCTATTTGTGGAATAAATAGTTGGAGAGCCAAATAATTCTGAAGTATCTAAATTCCACCTCCCTTCTCCCACTCACAGAATCTGCTTTAAAGAAAAATGCCAAATTAATACAAGAAAGAGCGTTCTCACGGTACCTCCTGCCAGTCTAAGAAGGTACAGAGAATATCCTGAGAAACTCAGTTCTCAGAAAATATTAAGTCCCGTTTTGCAAGTTATTAAGGGCCCACAAAATTGAAAGAAATATGCAATGTTTTGGTGTCTTACTTAAATAAAATTTGAACTCTGGCCCTCTGAGAGTAAATCAGTGCTATGAATATGAAATATGTTTTTTTTTCCTCCTAAGCAGAGTATACCAGTGGACGAAGCAGAGGCAGAGCAGTTTTTACACAGACAATGTTTCCTTTTACTGACGGATACTTTGGGTCCAGCTTCCTCTGCTCTAGCACCCATTTGCTGGAAGATCAGTGTCAGGTGCTTCAGGTCAAATGAATCTGGGCCAAGTTTATCCCAGGTTTCCCAGCCATGATGTCTGCAATGACCTTCCACTCCCACTCCTCCTCTCTCATCATCTCTCTTCGCCTTTGGGCGCTGGGGCTTCCCAGCCACACCTCTCCCAGGGTTAGCTCCATGGAGCTTCTCGCTGGCTGTCCCAGTAAGATCTGGCCAACAGGACTGAACTAAAGTTTAGCACAGGAATTGCCTCACCATTTTACCCTTCCCAGACGCAACCCATACTATTTTCTGCCTTTGCTCTATGCTAGCTTGCTGGTCTCCCTGTCAGTCCCCACACAGGCTCCCACTGTTCCTCAGGAAGGGGACAGCTAATCAAGAGACAATTCCAATTAACAGTCTCAGGCAGTTGTTTGGATGGCTTCAACACAGAATTCAATGAGATGTTGCCTTGAGTGCTCAAAGCCTGTTAAAAACGCTCCCAGCCAGCCCTGCCTGCTCACTGTGACTCGCCATGCTGCACATCACTGTCCCCAGCATTGCACCTACACAAGAGTTTGCAAGGCTGCAGTGAAAACTGGGTCACTGAGCCGATCTAGGTTAAAAATATCCCAGATATTCCTTAATGAAGTGTCAACAACTATTCTCAAGCTGAGGAGCGACTGGAATACCTCCTAATAATTGTGCTTACATATGCAAAAAATATGCCCTAATCTAAAATGTATTTATAATATAAAATGGAGTTCAACGTTTGACCTGAGCATATCCCATTCTGTCACATAGACAAAGAAAATAAAAATGTGTTGCTGTAATTTCCTTGACAAAAAAAAAAAAAAAAAAAAAAAACAAGAAACCTCACACATATATGTCTAGGCCAATATATATGGTAATGTGAAACAATGAGTTAGATTTTTCATGGCCACGCTGAAATTCATATTGTTAGTTCTAAAACTGCAGCACATAAATGAGATTATTTTAAAAATTATCAAAATCTAAATAAATACATACGTCCTTAAAACTTAGTTGATGAAAACTTTCCATAGTGACTTTCCATAGGAGTTTGGAATAAGAAGGATTCACACCCAGGGCTATGAGCACTTTGTAGGAAAAATAGCACAATTATGATTGTTTTTATTAGGGGTGGTAGCATAATAATTATATGATTGTTATTAAAAGTGGTAGTATCACCTTCTGAATTATTATAACTGCAGCAGTGACACGGTGCCTAATAAGATCCATGCCCCATTGTGTCAGTCATGATAAAAGCACATAGTGAGAGTGAGAAAAAGTTTGTAATCTAAGCAATTAAGGCAGACAAAAGGTGCAGTGAAAAGCATGGGCACAAAGAGATGAACGGACACAAGAGCCCACACTAAGCCTCAGATATCCGGAGTTAGCATCTACTTAAACACCGGGTTGTTTGTCTATACAAATATGTACATATTAATGCACATCACATTACCCAGCATTAAAAGTGCATATCATGATTAAAAGGACAAAGAAAAAAGTGTTATTTGTACTTTTGTATTTCCTTTTTTTTTCCCCTTAGGTAAAAGATATTTTAATCGAAGATGGACACACTAAAAGCAGTGCAAACATGAGATTTAAATTGCTTTGACTGAAGTTAGTCACCAGCAAATGTTCAAACCGCAACCCATTAAAAAAAAATTGTGAGAACAACTGTTTGCAGGATCTGATCGTGATTCCAATAAGCGATGGTTATGTACTTCCTACTGGGATATGGGCAGCAAGAAACTTGGTGGCATTCCAGCTGAGGAAGACTCTGGTTGATAGAAGGCAGACAGTGAGCATTTTCTAACACAGAGAAATTTCTTTCAGCTCTTGCAACTGATCATTATGCTTCTGAGTTCAGATAACCTCTCCTGTATTTGACATATGTGATGAGTTATTTCAATAAGAAATAAACAGGAATATTATCTTTTATTATTATTTTTCTATTATAGAAATTTTGATTTGTATTATTATTTAGATACTCCAGATACTTTGCATTAAGTACTTTACATTGCAAGAGCCCTACAACAACAGTTTTATTGGTAGAGCTGCTATACTTTTTAAATTCAAAATATTTTAGATGTGTCCAGGTTTATTCAGATCAGATATTTCACACTCATCTGAAGATATGGCCATGCCCCTAATATTTCAGCAGCTTAAACCTTTCTTTTTCTTGTGCGCTGCATTTAAACAGGCAATTTTTGAAAGCTGCTTTTTGTTTTGGGAGTATTTGGAGTCTTACTGGGTTATACTACAAGTAATCCACAGTTCAGGTTCACATGTGACAGTTAATAATTTTAAACTCTAGAACAGAATAATTCAAAATTCACCTTCATATTGCATCAAAAAAAAAAGTCATTTCAAAAAAAAAAAAAAAAAAAAAAAAAAACTAGCCCAAAGCACTGTGAGGTTTTTAGCCAACAAGTTATTGTTCTAATCTAAATTTTATCTAAAAGATAAAATTCATAAAAAACAAATGCACAAAGTGGCACTTAGCTGCAAGATCACATTTCAGTAAAGAAAACCTGTAAGCTCTGCACAGCCAATGCTACCAAACACTGTTTACCCGAGCTTTAAATTCTACTCCCAAATTTGAATAGACTGCAGAGCTAGCAGTGTTGCTGAGGAGCAATATCAAAATATGTGCCTCCTGGGTCTAAAAACCACAAGTTATTTCAGCTTCTCCTAAGAACTGAGAGATTTTTTAAAAAGTTGAGTACAGTAAGTAAATAAATAAATACATTATCTACCTTCATGACCTTTCTTTTCCTGAAAGCAAACAGCGTCCATCATTTGTAATTTGACTTTCCATAAAAGTAACAGTTCATAAAAATCTGTGAAACTACTACCGGGAACAAACAAATTAAACAATGACAATGTAATAAAATAAAACTGCTGTTATACTCCTATAGCAGAAGAATTGCTTCTTCGCTGGGATTAATACGTCTTGCAGAAAACAATTTTAAATAATGTGTAACATATGGATTCGGCTTTTATTATTCTTCTAAAAGAAGACAATTATATTTATGTGATAAACTGTTCAGTGTTAGTAGCAGAATGTTTATATTACTGGCCACTTAAATAGTCTTTGGCATAGTTTTATAAGGAACAGCAGCCTCCAGATCTTTTGAAATCCATCTTACAAAGTAAGTCCTGTCTGTTACTGGAATGCAATAGTCTTGCATAGTTTTCTGGCTGGAAAAAGATGTTTTCCAGGTAATCTCATTGTTAAAATGCATGTATAAAAATCTTTCTGATGTTTTAGCCACGATTCATACAACACTTTAGGGCTTTCTAATGAAAAGTACAAAAGCCATGTAGCTGTCGGGAGATAGAGGAGGAAAAAAAAAGCAGCTTTCAATTTTAACTTTTTGGAAATGAATGATTGTGATGCATTGTTTTCTGTAGTAAACCTCTTCAAGGTGTTTTGGTAATCTGCTCACTTTTATGAGCAGCCAGTTCTTACGCTCTCTTATTTTGCTGGGAGATTACATTTAAGAAAAGAGTGAGTTCTGGGTAGTTTTCAAGGAGCTGCTTTTGTCTCCATTATATTCCAGATAATTTTCCAATGAATTACACAGAAATCATGGAAGTATTTATCTCGATATCTTCCAGTGCTTCTGAGTCTAAACGGCGTGCATTTCAAAGGGGAATATGAACGTGTTACCAAATAAATATTTTCGGTTGCTGCTGCGTACATAGATTTTATTGTGAGCATTGCCGGCAACAGCCTTTCTGCACTGCTGGGATTCTGCTCTCCTGTTTGTCATTCACATAACATGATAATTTGGAAAAATTATGCTGAGTGAGTGAGTGGATTTATTTAGGATTATCAAAAAAAAAAAAAAAAAGAATAAAAAAATATTAAATAGCCAGGCACAATTGACTTACACAGNTCAGTTTGAGGGCTGTTACTGTCCTCATTTTTCATTCCTGAAGTTTAGTATTTTCAATTCTCCACTTCTCAACTGCTTTAAAAGTTGGGGTAGTTAACAAAAGATAAAGTGAAGGGTATGTCAATTTAAAGAGTGTAACCTAATGGAAGGGAATCTGCATATTCAGTTAATTTGGGATTTATTATCCCAGTAACTAGACTTGCAACTGTTCTAAAACCGTGTTGACTGAAGTCTTGAGAACAGTACGAAAGGATGGCTACCCCCACCCCCATTCTTAAAAGAAAACCTGTGCCTGCTGCTTCCAATTTAGTGCAATCATGCCTCTTACTGGCCAATACAAGATGCAGCATTAGCTGTCACATGCAAATGAGTATTCATGGGGACTTTGAAATGTGCAATAAAGAATAAAGACATGCATTCTGTGAATAATTGTTTTCTTTTATAAAACTGGATCCAAAAGGGAGTGCCATTTCACCCAGAGTCTATAGCTCTTCTATGGTTACAATCTGCTGTTGAAGCCAGATATTAGAAATGAAGTGTGGATAAATGGATAGAAATGAAGTGTGGATAAATGGAGGACTCTAGTTTCCCGTGCTGTCAATCTTTCACAGTACTACATTTGCTTAACAAGAAATAATCCAACACATATTTGTGTTTCTTGTTATCTTGCTTTCTTTTCCAACTGGGCTTTTAAATGCACAGGGATGTAAAATGAAGTTGTCCATCTTATATTAGCTTTTTTATACAAAGCCCAACCTGAATTCTTCATTTTCAACTGCATAGATACAGAAAATTACACAGAAGTACAAGCTGCATTGCAAACCAAAAGTCTTCCAAATCTTTCTGATGTCACTGACCAGGATGAGAGAGAAAGAACAGCTTGGATTTTAAGGCCTATTTAGAAATGGGGTGGGATTAAAAAAAAAAAAAAATACACCACCACAGCAAGCTGCATGCAGATACACACACATATTTTTGGAGTTGTGACCAGGCAAGCTCAGTTCAGACATACACACACCTATTCACTGAGACTGCAACCAGAATGTCTGCTAGAGAGCCAACAGCCATCAACTAATATATATATATATAAATGTTAAATCAAGGCATTGCATGGCCCTGTCTTCTGCTGGCAGAATCCCACATGCTGAGTCCAATAGTGGGAAGCAAGTAAGCCAATGCCTTAACCTTTGTAGTGAACTGCGCTAGGTGGACTGCAGGAAGCATCCCGGAGTTCAGACTTGCTCAGGACGGAAATGGGTGGGGATAGAAGTGCTCAGCCGGTGGGGAGAGCAAATGCTGAATGTAAATGCTGCCTGTGGCATCAGGTCTGAGAGGTGCAGGCATGCCTGGGGGCTCAGCACCGGGAAACACCCCTTACTTGCTTAATTTGAAGGCAGGAGGTCTCCCGATGAGGCAGAGCTGCTCAACAGGCAGGATGTGGCCCTGCAGGAGTCCCAGAAAGGCAAGTAGAGGGCTGGGAGCCATTTCAGCCTAATGAAAAACACATAGCAACTCCTTGTTACCCTGTTTACTGCATACCTTTGCTCATCAAGGGCAGTGTTTTGAAATACAGGCACACACATGCAAACACACCAAAGAAAGGAATCACCCATGGTACCATTACAGCCAATAGAATTGCGGCAAACGGGCACAAAGAGGGGGGATCCAAAGGTATTTCCCTCCTGTTGGGACAGATGCCCACCTCCAAGGGCTGAGCATGTTGACTACTCTTTGGCTGCCTGCTTGGCCTGTGATCCATGGTGGCAGAAAGACCGTGGTAGCTTTTGGTCCATACTGTGCCTCTTAAGAGAGCTGCAAAGAGCATCGTCTTGGGGATGGGACAAGGGATGTGGATCAAGGAGATTTGGTTTTTATTCCTGAATCATCAAAAAACTTCCCTACAAGTGTTACTCAGCTACTCTGCTCCTTATTTTACCACTTGCCAAAAATAGCTAGTAATATTTTGGTATCTCAGAGATCTTAGTACAAGCCCTCCAATATACATATCTGCTTGTATATTTGCTCCATGTAGCTGTTTTAAAAGCATCTACAAAACACTCAGCGCAAACACAGAGCTCCACAAGGCTTAGTCATGCCAAATGCAATCTGTGGAGACCTCAGGAACAACACCCAGGACCTCACTTGCATGTGAAGCCTTCTTGCAGTTCCTCAAGGATGAGTCCTTTCTCTCTGTAGCCCCATAGCAGAGTAATTTAAAGCTCATTTTTTGTGACTCCATCCATTGCACAGGTGGCCCTACACTTGGAGGTTCGTTGCATGGCAGACCCCCATGTGAAGGTCTAATTTGGCTTTGCATTGTTCTGAGCCTCAAATCCAAGTTTCAGTGGGCGACCGCAGCCTTATCTGCAGTCTCTGTGTGCAGTGAGGACTTGGCAAATGGAGTTTGGTGAAATGGCACGGCATGCCACATAGGAGACTGACTATAAATCAACAGATTTTGGCTCTGCTCCTGGCTCTGTCACTGATTTACCATGGAAACTTGGGCAAATCTTCTACTCTCCCTATCCTTCATTTTCCGTACCCATAATGTAAAGATAATGATGCTGCTTTGCAAGCTCTTTTGAGATTTCAAGATGTTAAGTGCTGAGAGCACTTTATTAACATTAATAGCACCCAACCAAGAGGATGCTGCATAGCCCTAGCCCGGCTGTCCCCAGAAAACAGATTGGTGTGGGGAAAGTGCACATTTGTTAAGCAGCTTAGACATTGCTCATTCCCATAATACTTCCACAGTACACAGGAACTAGATCTGACCTACTAAAACAAAAAGTGCCATAAGGAGAAAATTTCTAATGTGACCTGTCTGTCATCTTATTTCAAGCCCAGAAAAACTTTGGGATTTGCTAGGGATTATCAGCAGTTCTGCGTGTGGTTACTATACATGGCCACAACCACACTGCTCCCAACTTGTGGTGGAGACCACTTCCATTAGGAGGCATTAATCACCGTTTCATACACTCCGCTTCGGCTATCGCTAAAAAGACATTTAATAGATGTACTTAGTTGTATCCTATCACACTTTATATGTTACTCAGTTTTAAAAGAAGTTAATTGTACTCAATTATATTCCAGCTCTTGTATGTACAGGACCACAGTATTTTACAACGTATTTTTTTAAAATGCCATCTAGCATGATTTGCTATTTTATGCTTCAGTTTCCAATATTTCTGTTCAAATATGTATCACAACATACACAGTAGAAAGAGTTATGAAAAATTTATTATTAATGCATGTTTTTTCCTCTGCTGGAGATAGAAGAACTTTGTTGTGCATGTTATAAAATGTTAAATATTAGAATTATTTAAAGTTAATAGGATGCCAAAGAAAATGACTAATAATACATTATACAATTAGATGCCTTTCATATTAGTGAATCCATTAACAAAATAAAATACATTCAAACAGAAGAGTTCTGATTTGCAATTTTTAGCAAGGATTGCCCATGTGTAAAGCTAAATTATTTATTNTTATGTTTGAATGCTTTATCATGTGGCTCTGATTCAAAAATACGCATCTCTAAGTTGCTAAAGCATCTTCATTTGTGCAAATCGTTAAACACGAGGCGGGGGAGGCGGGGAACAACAGAAGTACCAGTTTCTTTCTCCAGACTCAGCAGGACAGCCGATGATACCACAAGCCCTTGGTATTGTTCTGTCAGCTCTTTCAGGTGTCTGTTTGTTATCACTCTCTAGCCCAGATGTCTTCACTTAGGAGTTTCACATATCTGCTTTGCCCTCCCAAATGTGCCCTTTTTTCTAGATACAGTCAAATTCCTCTTCTTCTGCCTATACAGGTCTGAAGCCAGGAATCATGCAGCTTTGCCTCAAGTTATTCAGATACCATAGTGAACAATTTTTCAGAGCAATGGCTACAAGTTATTTTGAAACTAGTTATTCTGTCTCCTCAGCTAATACCTACATCATCCTAGAACAAAAGTTAGCAAACTCTGAGATTTTCTTACAGAAAGAACCAGCTTTTCGCACCGCTTTTAGCAAAGTGAATTAATCTTCCAGGCATTTTTCTCCTGCATTTTGCTCTTCTCTTTGTGTCAGTGCTGTCTCGAGAAAGGTATCTGACACCAACAAAGTTCCACCAAGAACAAGTAACCTCCTCCTCCTCACATCCATCCTCTCTTCACTGCTGCTATCCATTTAATTAAGTCATTGTCAACCTTCTGTATCATAAACACATAATGTTGGTTGATGGAAAAGTGTTTTGAAACCCCTGTTTGTTTGTTTTTTAATTATCTGATTATACCAGGAAGAAAGATCTCTCTGGTATATTGCAAAAAA
>VXAV01010887.1:182708-195899 GCA_013399715.1 Alectura lathami
CCTGGTAAATTAAAAAAAAAAAAAAAAAAAAAAAAAAGTAAAAATCCAGCAATAGCACTATCTTTTTCTCTTTCAAGAGATTTTTCTGACCTTCTAACACCCAACCCAGTCCAGTCTCTACTGCTTGTGGGATTTTAAAAATGTGATGAAACCAATTGTGGCTAAAGTTTGGTTACATCATTTAAAAACTTTTTTCAGGTTAGAGATGCCCCTTACTACGATTTTTACTCACCTTATGAGAGGTGAGGAATGCTCAGGCTGCTGAGCCTTAGAACAAAAATTTTGGTATACCCTGACCCCAGGCTACTATCACCCCCCAAAATATCTCCTCCCCATACACATCACAATGTCAGCCCAGGCTGCAGCTCATGTTGGAGCTAGACCTTCCATGTTATGTCAGCTGGTAATAGAGAAAAAAAAAAAAAAAAAAAAAAAGGGNTAGCAAACGATTGCAAGCTAACACACTTGGCCACTGCTTGTGAAGTAGGAAGGCAAAAACGTTATAAAATATTTGTCCAATTATATTCAACACTGCATATCTTGACTATCTCAAATTTTTCCTACAGTTATCTTGTATTAATAATAACAGAAATTATACAAAGAGATGATGCACACAGATCCATAGGTGGATTTCAAAAGGCATCATTCTCAAATCACCCTGAGGTGTTTGTCCACACCAAGGGTTTTGATTAGGCTTGGATTATTACTGAAGTTGGGGGGAAAAAAAAAACCCTTTGATCTCAAGAGATCTGAACAATCTTTGTTACTTTCACTGACAACAGACATGCTGCAGACTGAATAGTGTTAATATTCAGATGAGAGCTGAAAGCTCAAGTGAGAGCTATGCAATGTTCTCACTTTCGAGACTCTGGTACCACGCATAACTTTGAAATTAAAATACAGTGTGACTACCTCTCTAAGTATTTAAATTAATATATGTAACAATCCCTATAATAATAAGCCTAAAGTGAAAAAATAAGGCTTGGGGAAGAAGGAGTAGGGAATGACTTTTTAAATATATGTGCTATATGTATTTACAGAACAGCTGGGTACACTTTGTCTACACCAGGATTTCTAAAAGCTCATTTTAAAAAAATGTTTTGTCCACTAAATATACATAATATGCACAGTATTTATAACAGATTTATTTACTTTTTTAAAGGAAAAGGCAAGTGGTTTAGTCAAGAAGATTTAATTCCTTTGCCTAAGTTCAGGAGTGTAATGCTGTTTCTAGTACCCAGTCCCCAAGTACACAACTCTGTCAGCCTTGTGAGGGTCAGCCTGATATTCAGCATCCTCCCAAATGGCACTAGAAACCAATGAATAGCTAATTAATTGAGCCCAAGATGTCCAAAGAATATCTTAAGGGAAGATGTTTTCCAGGACCATTTGCTCCTGCAAAAATTCCAAAGTTACACAATAATGTTTAAAAAAACAAAAAGACACAAATATTTCATTTTAAATTCATATAAAATGATGAGATGTGATTTGAGAATTTCTTAATAGAACTAATTTATTTACAGCAGGAATATATTTCTAAGAAAGATTGTGTCCACAAATGAGACAGAATGAGACAGTCAATAAAAGAGCCTATCCACAAACGAGACAGTCAATAAAAGTGCATGTTTCTTCTTAAAAGCAATAGTTTCCAAGGATTTTAGAAGAGAGACATTAGATTTTTCTATATTTCCTTCCTAGATAGTTTTCCTAAAAGTTTTCCAAACTCGCCTCAGTGCTGTTGTCAGCACTCTTAGCTCTCACTACAAGAGCTAATGGAGTTCACCACTGAAATGCATTCCCAAAGTGTGCCCCTGCTTCCCCGCTCCCCAGATCACTCACTATTTACATCAGTTGTATCTAACACAGTATTTATGGTTTTCCCCATTCTCAGCAGACCACAAACAGCATGACAAAGCCTAATTCTATGATGCGGTAACTTCTCACCCCATACCACCCTGCTTATCATTATGTAACGTACACCCACAAACGCCCTTTTCATTGCAGACCCTATTGCAAGGCCATATTTGTCAGCCACTGTTCCATACAAACCACAGAATCACAGCCAATGACCACAGGGGAGAAAACCATCCCAAATGTTAGGCCACCCCATGATCTTGTAAGTTCTTGATCATGACCAATTTAATTAGGAATTATGCAGTTGAGTTCTCCGGGACTTCCATCTCCCTGCAGCACAAGATCATCTCCTTTAAAATACTTTTGCCACTTTGGTCAGTTTATGCATAAATATGCCTGGCAGACCCCAGCTTCTGGAGATTTTGCACAGATCATGCAGTCGGTAGGTTTTCTTGTTATAAATTTTTAACAAATTATTTGAATAATTACATTTTTTCATTGTTGTTTTCAAGTTCCATGTAATGGTGTTTCCTATATCCTATGGCATTATTATCAGAACAACAAACCCAAACAGAAAGTCACCCACAACAACTATGAATACTCCAAGAAAAAAAAAAAAGAGGGGGGGGGGGGGGCAAACCAGCACTACAGTCCTTCTCAATGCCTAAATAATACCTTGATAGCCCCTCAGAACTTCTTCAACTTCTTGAAGTGGAACTGAGAAAAAGGTATTGTAATGCAAATAGCGCTGAGGTCAGAAAAGAAATAAGAGGTGTGTCTTAAATGCTTAATCACACAATACATGCCGTAAAATCCATGGTGGGTTTCTAGTTTACTGCCTCTTCTGCCCCCATTCTACCAACTTATTCATCACACTGTTGAAAAGAAAGCACATGACAATACCTTGGGTAGAGGCAACTGTGCTGTGTCTAGGGCTACAGATTGGGAAACTAAGACTTGCCAATCTGATTTTATTTATTTCACACATTGAGAACAAAATAAATTATAGTGGAGGAATATGATGCATAATATCAACACAAGAGTGCAAAGCATTGGTTGCAAAATTAGTGTTCCCATCAGGTTTCATCACGTGGCTCGCGTTTACAAACCAATGTTTGGGTACTATAGTTATTTTCTTCCCCTCCCAGTCCTCTGGAAGAAGAAAGGTAAGTTGTGGAAACCACACCTTTAAAACCACCTTAAAAAAAAGGAAACTACCTTTTGAAAGTGGAAAAAAAAAAAAAAGCATATTGAAATAGACATTCAAACACAGAGGGAAAAGGGAAGAGCCCACACAAGTACCATGCATGTATTAATTGATTTCCCCAGTACTGTGGGCTCAGTTATAGTATTTTGTTGTCAGAGCTTTAAAGCTTGGAAAAAAGAAAAAAAAAAAAAAAAAAAAAGAAGTTTTGGCGGTTTTTTTATCTCTCCATTTNTCTTGGCTACAGCTTGGCATATGCAGGTCTTAACCCAGAAACAAGCTGTTTTATAATTATTTCTGAAAATTGCTTCAGTCCATTTTATTTTCTGTGCTTGCCTGGGAAGTGTGAAAAAGAAAGAAAAAAACTATTTTTGACTCAAGGCTTTCAAGACATTTTGGTTCTCAGCTAGCAAGTAACCCAGTTTGAGCCTGATATTTCTGACGTGAACTCTGGACCACTCTGCTGGCTTCACACTGAGCCTGGCTGCAGGAAGAGCTGCTTGCAGAAGTGAGGAAGGCTTTGCTGCCTGGGCAGTGCCTGGTCACACAGACTGGCCAAAGCAGAACGTCACCAGCGCTCTAAGGCTAGGGCCTAATCCAGACACATTCGCGGATTTCTAGGTGTTCTCACGTATGCCTGAAAAATGCTATCAATTTCCTAAAACTTCTGAAAATGCATGAGATGGCAGGATACAGTGGGAAATCTCACTGATGCATACGCTCAAGAAATTAAGGACCCACAAAAAAAGAAAGTGTCTGCAAGAGAGAACCAATCCCTCTTTCCCCACCCCCAGAGATCCTTGTTGCTAGTTTAAAAATAAAGCACACAATGATCCTGTCGGACCTTCATATCCAACAGGACCAGAGCTGCTGGCTGCCTTTGAAATGGATATGCTAGGCTAGTGTGAACAGTTGGGCATTTCTGAATGAGGAGATTATTTCTTTAATAAAAGAAAATTTAGCGCAAAAAGGACCTGCTTCTCTTCCCCTAGCCACTACCCCACCCCACACCCTTGTCTTTTTTCCTTCCTCCCCACTCCCCCTTCTCCATGCTCTCTTCAAACCCACCCAGCCCATTTGCGCTGACCCAGCAGGTCCATTTCCACGGCAGCACCAGTCCCAAGGCAGAGCCAGCCGGGAAACTGCCCCGGTTCCTGATAGCCCAGGCTCAGACATATGGTCCCTCCAAGCTCATATAATCAGTAATAGTTTAAAAAATAAAATCCCAAGATTTTGTTCCTCTTTTCTCATAGTTCATTGATAAAGAACATGTCACTACAGCTGAAGAATCCTGCTGGTTAAAGGTATCATCCTTCGCTGCTCATATGGTCTGGGCTCTTACTTGTCAATTAGATTAATCCAAGCCATTTTAGAACAATAAATATAAGTACAGATGGAATATAAGCATATTGAAGATTACTGTTTTTGATGGCTGTTGTTTATTAAATCAAAAATAATGTTGCAATGACGATTTTGTTGATATTTCAAATGGAAAGGAAAAGTAAATAGGAATTAGATACTCCTTCAGGAAAAAACAACCTTCCAAAACAGCCCATGGGTAGTAAAAAGGCAATGATTTTTCTTACAATGCCACCTATGAGCTACCTTTAGAGAGCGGATATGGCACCTATAAACTCAAAACACTAGGTATGTTGAAATCCATAAAATTTCCAATTACTGCTTCAGAATTTATTGTGCACATATGGAAAATAATACTTGTAAAAGAGAAAGGGGTCTGTGCCTGGTGCTGTCAATACTGTGAAGGATGGGGTGATTATAAAGCAAATTAACAATACTTTTAAATGTGCATTCACTTATCTTTCCAATTAAATCCTTGTTAAACAACTGCACAGACAGTAATGGTGCTTCTGCAAAGCACTGATCAAGACAGTTTTATTGTAATTTTTACTCTGTAACAATTAATCAAGTAGGCATTTTCTTTATTATTAAATTATTTAGTTAATAAATATTCACAATCAATTCACATATTTGTGGTTTACATTTTACTTTTAATTTTTATTAAGCTGAATTATATTCTAGGATATTCTTATAGAAGAAACAGCAGAAATATTTCCATTCTCTTTGCCAAAATGTTGTTTGTTAACCAAGGTGGTGTCAGGGTAAGAGCATATTCACCTTTTCTCCCTCAATATAGTCACAAATTCAGATACTTTCAGCTTTCTTTCACATATTCCATACGAAATATGCCTCTATTCAATAACAATTTCCAGCCTCTGTAAAAATTCATACTTTCCTCCTTTGATACATAAGTATAGTAACCGAGCAGTAAAAACACAGTAATTGACCTTTGGATGGTACATGGTGTTTTGCAGTTAATGCATAAGGTATTGCAAATGAAATAAGGGGATACAAAGGTCATCTGTACTGCAAATACCAGGCATTTTGCAAACAAAGCACTGGATATAAAGACAATTAGGAGCTCTCTTGTATTATGTATGAACCAACACTTGCTGAATGAACCAATAAGTATTGGAATTTGTATTTCTATGGTTAGTTTCACAGCTTTAAACTAGATGCGATGGGGGAAGGGGATGCACTGCGTGACTGATCGGCAGCAGTAGGGGAAAACCCCAGATTTGTCCCACAGGTATTAGGGAGGGCTCCTCCAAGAAGGTAAAGAGGCAAGTAGCCCAGCTGAAGTGCCTCTATTCACGCAGCATGGGAAATAAACAGGAGCAGTTGGAAAGTGTGGTGCAGTTAGGAAAGTGTGGCCTAATTGCTAGCACAGAAACATGGTAGGACGAATCTCATGGCTGGAGTACTGTGATGGAGGGCTGCAGGCTTTTCAGAAGGGATAGACAGGGCAAGAGGGGAGGGGGAGTTGTCCTCTATGTTAGGAAATAGATTGTGAAGAGCTGCATCTGAGAAACAGCCATGAGAAGGTTGAGAGTTAATGGGTTAAAATCAAGGATCAGTCCAGTGAAAGACATCTAGTGGTTAGGGTCTACTACAGACCACCTGATCAGGGAGAAGCTGTTGATGAGGCCTTCTTGCTTCAGCTGCAAGAAGCATCACACTCACAGGCTCTTCTCCTGATGGGGGATTTCAACCACCCGGACATCTGCTGAGACAGCAACACAGAGGGCTGCAGACAATCCACAAAACTCCTAGAAACTGTTGAGGACAATGTCCTGGTCCAGTAAGATGGACCAACCCAAGGTGAAGCGTTAGTGGACCTGGTGCTCACCTATGCAAGGAGAGCATTAGAGGTGGTTAAGACTGCGGGCAGCCTGGGATGTGGCAATGCCCTGTGGAGTTTGTGATCTTGAGGGTTATGGGCCTGGCAAAAAGCAGTCAGGACCCTGAAATTCAGGAGCGGTGTCCCCCAGGGGTCCGTCTTGGGACCGGTGCTCTTCAACATCTTTATTACACTGTGGGATCAAGTGCCCCCTCAGCAAGTGTGCTGATGACACCAAGCTGAGTGGTGCAGCTGATACCCCTGAAGGAAGGGATGCCATCCAGAGGGACCTGGACAGGCTGGAAAAGTGGGGCCACGAGAACCTGATGAGGTTCAACAGGGCCAAGTGCAAGGTGTGGCACTTGGGCCGGGGCAATCCCAGGTATGTGTACACACTGGGAGAAGAACTCCTTGAGAGCAGCTCTGCGGAGAAGGACTCGGGCATTGTGATGGACGAAAAGCTGGCCATGAGGCGGCAGTGCGCTCCTGCAGCCAGGAAGGCCAACGGCATCCTGGGCTGCATCAAGAGAGGGGTGGCCAGCAGGGAGAGGGAGGGGATCGTCCCCCTCTACTCTGCCCTTGGAAGGCCTCACCTGGAGTGCTGTGTCCAGGCCTGGGGCCCCCAGTACAGAGGGGATGTGGAGCTGTTGGAGCGGGTCCAGAGGAGGGCCACCAAAATGATCAGAGGGCTGGAGCACCTCTCCTGTGAGGAAAGGTTGAGGCAGTTGGGACTGTTCAGCTTGGAAAAGAGAAGGCTCCGGGGAGACCTCATTGCAGCCTTCCAATACTTGAAAGGAGCTCACAGGCAGGAGGGGGACCGACTTTTTGCACAGGTGGATAATGGTAGGAGAAGAGGGAATGGGCTAAAACTGAAAGAGGGGAGGTTTACGTTGGACATCAGGAAGAAATTCTTCACTGGGAGAGTGGTGAGGCGCTGGCACAGGCTGCCCAGAGAAGCTGTGGATGCCCCATCCCTGGCTGTGTTCAAGGCCAGGCTGGATGGGTTCCTGGGCAGTTTGATCTCATGAGCTAGTGGCTGGCAGCCCTGTCCACGGCAGGGGGGTTGGAACTAGATGATCTCTGAGGTCCCTTCCAACCCAAGCCATTCTATGATTCTATGATGATTCCCTGAACATATATGCATTAGGATAGAATCCCAGTGTTTCAGCAATGCCTTATGAACACCTTATAGCTCTGTTTTCTTTCAGTTAATTTAGTAGTCATGAAAATTACTTGTTCGACAGTCCTAGAAATAGAGTACCTTTCCGGCTACCCAGTAGACTGGTGCAGGAGGCATACAGAGCTCAGCTTCTATCTCCTCACTCACCAAATGTCTTAAAAAACAGAGGTCAATGGAGGATGTGCTGGGACAGAGATGTGGGACAGCAATCCACAGGATTTAACACAAGGAAGGTCCTACTCCATTATATCACCATGTGCATCAGCATGACAGCTTAGACCAGAGCACACCCTTCCATACTAACACCCTTATAGATGAAGTACCTTTTTTTTTTTTTTTCCCCCCTCTTGCTTTTCTCAGGCACTTTCTGCATCACTGTTAACATTCCTGATTGGATCAGAAGCTGACTTTTGAAAGGCATCTCCCAGCTGGCCCCACTTTTTATTGTGCTGCTATCTTGATTACTAACATGCTTTCAAGGGTTCTAATGAGCCTGAGCAACCCCACCTAGGCCCAGAGCTCATCTCAGCCCCACTGTTTGGGCCAAAGAAATTGCTATGTTCAGTGGCATCCTTGTATCCTGGAAATGCCACCATGTTCTACATGGTTTAACAGGCCTATCTTCAGTACCTCATTCCTTCTCCTACAGATGTGAATTAGAGGAATAGTCTTATTATAGACAAGCATCTATAATGGCTTTTAAATTACTGAGCTGCACAAAAAAAAAAAAAAAAAGCAAATGTCCTCCATTTTTTTCATTAAATCCCCAAAGAATTGCTGAGTAGTACCAAAAATGTATATATATATACACATTTCTAAGGTTGTAGCTATTAAACTTAACAACATGAAAAGTTGAAGAACCGACATCTCTCACTCTTATACAAACCCTTGCCATGGGTTTACAGCTAGAAATATTAAATTACAGCTAATCCAGTTTCTATTCTTTCACAATTCTTTCAGCACTTTTGGACTGAGAAAAGTATGAATGTCCTGATGTCACCAGTGGTCCAAACAGCTTGTACTGCCTTGATTCACTGATTTGAAAAATGATGACTTTGAGTTTCAAAAGTGCTGAGGGATGTTATAGCCTGGTCCTCTTATGATCAACTGATCTTTTCAGCTCTTAATGGGAAGATAAATCATAGACAAAAGATAATCCTGTTGCACAGAAGCAAAAAAGGTGCGATACCAAGAGACTTCTATAGAAAAAGAAAACTCTGCGAAAGGGATAAAGTAAATAAGGTAGTTTGTTCTGCTGATGTTCTTGTTGGCAAGGTCAAAGCCCTCTTCAGGAGCTGCATACCTCAAGAAATGAGAAGAAACAAACTATATTCAGAGAATTTTAACAGTGGTAAAGATATGAGGCATGGTTTTTATTACAAACCCCTTCCCATCCCCCAGAAATGTAGAATTTCAAGGTTCCTTTTAGAATTTTACTGTTCTTATTTCTGCTTTAATAATAAAGCTGTCGGTTGCTAGTTTGTTTTCCTTTCATATTCACCGGTTTTCTCTTAGTTCATTTTTGATACTGCAGATGACATTAACAGTGTAGAAAAAGGAGCCAAATAAAGCTTTGCTATACTCTAATTAATGACTATTCTAATAAAAAGTGCTTTGATATGGCAGCCAGCCTAGAGTCTCTTCTATGATCTTTAATTTTCAATATGATACATATTATTTATATCCTATAAATGTAGGTGTAACACAATAGCAGAGCAAGCAGGAAGAAACAACCCATTAAGTATTTGGCCTGTATAAGAACTGACTGCACAGTCGATCTCTGCAATGTAAATAGGGTTTTTTAGAACATTTGTTTGCATTTATAATTAAATTAGACTTGCACTAAAATGAAGATTCTCTATCGGAATGTTAACCAGAAAACCTTATTAAAAAAAATATTGCTTTCCTAGTTACTTTTGTGAGTTCATGAAACACCATCTGAAATTAGTGCTGCCCTCTGCATCAGATCAACATTGGGGTTCATCCGCAGGAGGCTGTTATTGCCCTCCCAAGCACACGTGAAGTGAACCCTGTTCCCCCATCTCCCCACAGAGTTTTTGCAGGTACAGATTGCTCCTGAGCCATGTCTAATCCCCTGCAGGAAAGCTGATTAGATCCCCTCCTCCCTCGGTTCCACAGCCCTTTGAGTCACCTAACCAACTCTTTGCACCTACAACTTTCCACTGCTGCCTGATGGGCCTCCCAGGTAATCTGTGGATCTGGCTGTTCTGAAATCCATTTAGGGCTTAGGAGGGACTATGAAGTGGGAACATATCTGCCAGTCAGCAGCCTAGAAGCCAAGGTAATATCAGTAGAATGCTAACACACACAAACATCCATGTCTGTAGAGGCACACCGTGACTTAATGGGCTATTCCCTGGCTGCAGCTTCCCACCTAGCAGAGAGAAATGATGTTATTTAAACAAATGAAACAGTGACCTGTGTTTTGAAAGCCATTCTTTGTGCCTTCATTTCTTCTTGAATGTTCTGATTAACAACTACTGGATTATTCTTTGGGGGCTGAAATGCTGGACTCCCTCCTTTCCCCTCCTATGGTGTATGCAAATGTGGTGTTGGGGCTTACTGCAGAGCATCTTTGGCATGTCTGTATGCATCTACCTGAGGAGAGACTAACTACAGACCTGGCCAGATGTTTGCAGAGCTGAGATTTTAAAGGACATGGAAGGGATCTCGGATGGATAATTTCACTTACCATTGGAAATCTATTTGATGATGATGTAAAATGCATGACTGCCTTAGTTGTATCAACAAAGACTAACACAAGAAACAATAATTACTGCAACAGATAACACGATAACATAGTGCTCCAGGAGCACTATTTCTCTTTGAATTTTCTTTGGTCACTCAACCGACAGATTTATTGCAGGTGCCCTAAGCAGCCAGTGTCAGAGTGGCTTTAATGTTCCATTAACTTCACCTTTACATATTCATTTCTCACAGTGGTATAAACCAGAAGGAAAAGGTGCCTGGAACCTCTGCACTGCAAAAAGACAGCTTAGACTTGTTTTTAGCTTTGCAGTATCAACCCATCTGGTTTAGGTGAAAACTTGAGCGGTAAAGTTAACCTCAAGTACGTTAACCTTTGGATGTCATGAGACATGAAAGGCAGGACCATTATTTTTATGGCACAGTTTTTCCTGAGCAAAGATCCTGGGGACTGAAGAAGGATAGAAAGTCCTGTCTTTGCTGCTCTGTCTCCAAACAAAATACAGTGCAGAGTCACTTGGAAGCCAAGACAGACTACATTATCGACACACAAATACCCAACAACTATAAATCTAAGGGAACCCAAGTAACGAGTCAAAAGCATGAGGCTGATGATTTATTCAGTCTCACTGAATTTACTGGCATAAATACTGATTCCTCATAAAGCAGAGTTCACCCTCCAGTTTCAGCTGAAGACAAGACTGGGCTGTAGCAGCTGAGAAGATGGCCCCGAAACCTTCCTTCATTAGAGCTGTAAATGCAGGCTTGAAGGTGGGAATATTATGTGCCACCACAAAAATCATCAGAATTTGTGAGCCAAAAGTTTATGGGTAGTACAAAACTAATAGAGGAGGTTGTTCTCCAACAATTACCATTTCCAAGAATAAATAAATAAATAGCAAAATATACATTGCACAGTATTTAGCAGTTCTGGAAATAGTCTTCTGACAACTGTGAAAGAGTGAAGAAAAGGCAGGAGAAAAAGTCACAGCAGCTTTGCATATGTACTTGATGAATTCAAAAATATGTAAAGCCCTGAATGCAATTTAAGACTTGTTTATTTTCCTAATTTCTAAAAAGCTTCATTTGTTTTTGTCATTAAGTAGGATCAGGAGGTTCACTGTCAATGATATTTGCTAAGCTATTAAATGTGGATGTGTTTAGTCTTTGCTGGGAGTAGTACACTGTTCAGAGAGGTCAATGTATTGGCCATATATCCTAATTAGCAACCAATAACAGCTTCCACACCTGTAACAGTATTTATTGATCAATTTTAGATTTATTCAGCTACATCTGTGAAAAATGTTATTTTGTATTTGTAGAAATGTGTTCCTTATATGTGGAATCTGTGGCAACACATTCAATAAAACCATAACACAATGGTTCATTCTAATTCTTGTTCTAAAGTTCCCCAGACATTCATCTTGCCTCTTCTCATTTCCTGGGATCAATTACTTGCCTTATTGAAATCAGGGGTAAATCTTCCACTGACTCTGACAGAGCCAGGACTCTAGTTGTAGCATTTCCTTTTCAGTTCTTTTAAACACCTTTTTCTCTTTGTCTGTTTTCTTTTGTATCTCTGTTCTATTTTTGGTTTTGTTTTAACTTTCAACATACAAACAATCTGCTATTTTTTCTTTTATTCTTTTTTTTTTTCCCCTCACTTTGAATCTTTGGTTTCTATATATGCTTTGTTTTTGCCACCTTATTTCACTTATCCATTTCCTCCTTTTTCTGTTTGTTTCTCATCTCCTGTTTAACTACTATTTTCCTCTGCTTACTGTGTTGTTTTTCCTTTCTCCTAACTGACATTTCCCTCTGTGCAATATCTTTCTACCTTCCCTTTCCTCTGTTTTCCAAAACACAACTCATCATTCTATGCCACTAATGTATAGCAGATTCTGAAATTCTGTCATCTGAGACAGTTAAATACTAAACAAAACATTACCAGGGTGGAGGAATCACTTACCCTGATTGACAACAAATCGTAACTTCTGTATTGTTGCCAGATTGCCGCTAACTCTGTATATTCCATCAACTTCTAGACCTGAAAGAGAAACACATATTTCATTTTAGATCATATAAGTATTTTTCTTTGTATGTCTGTCAAGAAGCCAGAAGTACCCTAACAAGTATGAAGAAGTGCAGTGTAGTGAAAGACTGAAAAATAATCCACCTGACAAACCCAAAGAGCCCCCTGCATGATTACAACAACAATGAGAAATAAAAGCGGTAGATTAACCTAAGTGAATACAAAACACCTGACTGTAATTATCTTGTTATCCTGTCAGCAAAGATTCTGCAAAGGTATTTGAGCGTGATGGGAAAGGAAGACTGAATTAGCTTTTGTGTTCATAGAGGAGGACAGTTTGGGATATGAGCAGCCCTGCTGAAATGCAGGGCTTATGCTAATGGTGTGTTGTAATAGGGGACGCTTCTCAGGAGGAGATCTGAGTTTTTCAGATGTGAATTTCTGAGGATGTGACCTTTCTGAAATAAAGTAGTGAGATGCTCACTCTAAAATCACAATGTGTGTGAGACTATACACAACTAGCTTCTCTACTATATTCTTCATAGCAGATCAGACAAGTTGGAAGCTGAAATTAAATATCCCGAATAGCATATGCCCTGGAGTACATTTCTTCATTAATATAGGCCATCTTTTTCAAGGACAACCTGACAGTCTTGTTTCTCCCTGCATATCTACTCAAGGTTTATCTTCTAGGTGAAACTAGATGTCATACTCCCTTTTGTGACATATTATCTCCTACAGCAAGCTCTGCTGATATGACTGTTTAAAATAGCACTTCCAGCCCTAGTTGCATAGCTGTAGCATTTCAAAGCATGTGGGAACTGCTCTCCTTTCCTTGGAGATTTAGCTATTGTGCAAACAATGACTGAAATTACATGCTTAAAAATTAAAAACACAAAACTGTACATTGTCATTCCACATTTAAGACTTGCAAGTAAACAGGAAGCTAAGAGAATCTACACAATTTTTTTTTTTTTTTTTTTTTTAAGGCTACT
>VXAV01010887.1:220813-239149 GCA_013399715.1 Alectura lathami
AGAAGAGTTCATTTGAATTCAAGGAGAGTGAGGTTGCCCTACTCCTTCTTAAAGTAGGTCTCAAAAATGAGATATTTTAAAATTATGTGACTGATTTCTGACCATTATGTCATGATTACAGTAGCGTCAATGGAAGTATCGCTTTGTCTGGTGTTTGGTCATCCAGTGGGTTTGGAAAATGATCAGAAAGCCCATGTAGTGGAGAAAGAAAGAAACATTCTTGTGACCCACTGTCCCTGCAAGACAAAGGAAACATTTCCTAACTTTTTCCTGAGTCATTATGGGTATGAAATNCATGAGCATTACACTCATTATGTTGAAGTACTCCAAGGTCCATTGAGACATATAAGACAATTAGGATGTTTTCCCTTGTCTGGAAATAAAATAACTGGTGATCTTTGTGCTGCTATCTGCACAACAACCAACATATGTTCAGCCTTGTACTATAGGCTATCAAGCCAAATCAGAGCTAGTTGCTTTCACCAGCAATTGAATGGCTTTTGAATTTATCTTGAAAGATTTGTAACTGTTCCAATTTCTATGCTGTTTTTTTTTTCTTTAACTGAACTTACAAAATAAGTCCCATGAAGTTCTTTCAGTATCTATGCTTTGAAATAAGAAGTCCAAAACAGCAACAACAGAACCCTAGGTGAGTTTCTAGCCAGCTGCATTTTCCTCATTTCCCATAGTGTCATAAGTTGTTACTCATGTTTTTATTTTTATTTTTTAACCATTTACTGAAAGTGTATTTTGTGATAGTCTATTGCCAGCACAACCACCACGGCGCTGAAATCACATTTTCATAGAGAAGGTTTTTTTTTTTTTTTCTTGAGTAGAGAGGCTCAGAAATTAGGAAGTTAGCCGGCTAATATCAAGTTGAAGGTTGGCAATTCATTTTGGGGTAATATTAAATCATGACAATGCTCAAACATAAAGATCAAAGTTCAATTATAGACTATAAAGTAGTTCTAAAAGAGAAGATTTATATATTATTTTTCTAGCATATTAGTGCAGATTCTGTAAATTCTGAGAATATTTCAGTGCCAAGGAAATGAGGACCCCTGCCCTAGCATATAAATTTGAACACAGTTATTCTTGAAATAACATTGTTAAAATGGCAAACGTGGAACATGCCTCATTATTTCTAGGTTTGTTCACACGTGTTGGTATACACAATCAAAAGGGTGCATACAGCCCATTGCATGTTACACAAAAATACTGCATTCTGCATCATCTCAGAAATGATTCAGCATTCTCCTAAACTAAAGATATGTTGTGTAAGATGGAACTGAGTGCTGGCAGTCTTCATTAGAGCATCGCTGGAGCATGGAAAGCCCCATGTACCAGCCCATTGCTACAAATGGAGCCAATGTGCTGTGCATGGTCTGGCTTCTCAAAGGTGAAAGACTAGAAAGCGAATGGGACTGTGATGACAAAAGTAACTTTTTGTCATGTAAAGCATCGTTATACCTTCATTTTCAGATCACCATTCCTCTAATACTTACTCTTTGGTCACATTGCCTTGTTTGGTTATCATTCTTCTATTTCTTATTCTTCCCATTTGCTAAATACTTTATTTACTGCAGATACTTGCTACATCCTACACGAACAAAGTTTTGTTAATAGTTAAATGACAATCATGTAATTCCTAGATTTTCTGATAATAGTGTTGGCAGAACAAAGTACCCCAGGAGATCAAACTGCTATTTAATTTTGAAGCTTGTATTCCCAAATTTGGTTAATGTGGAGAAATGTGTCGAGTCTTCTGGCCAAGTATGTACACATACTAACATAGTCACTAACAGTGACTAACAGCTCGCAGAGCTGTGTTTAAGTGAACTTACCACCTTAAAATGTATTTACTCATGACTATAATTTACGTGTTAAATTTATTGGAGTTTTGGTTCCAATGTGACATACAATGTAAAAAATCAATATAGATTTGAGAGCTTTATAGTGCCCCTGGCAAATATGAATAGCACTTGATGAAAAGTGAAGGTTTTCACAGCACCTACAGTGCCACTGCTTTAGAGTAATTAACACCACACGCTTCATAGATATTTATATCAATTTTTCACTAGCACACAGAATAGTTCTTTGTCAGAAATTTGGTACCGAGATGTCCTGCAAGGCTTTAGACACACTTTTATTATGAGCCCCTATTTTAAGGGCTTTACAGTTCTGACAGAAACATTTCCCTACGGGATAAAAGTTAGTATGCATGTTCTCAGAGCTGGAGGAATTTTTTTCTTGTAAAAATTGGTTAACATTTTTTTCCCTTAAGAAACAGGAAAATAAATAATTTTGAGAGGTTTCTGCAACCATTCCATTCACCTATAGAAAAATAAATAGATGCATCTTGTAATAAAAACTTTGGCAAGCTTTTAGTTTTTAATCTGGATGGTTGTATTTTGTGACTTTAAAAACGTTCTAATGTAAGTCTAAAAATTAACATTTAAAAGTGGTCTATGTATAAGCACTGCAACTGCATTTTCATAACATTTTAACAGATTAAGGGATAAACTCTGGTGAAGACAATGAAGGAACCTTATCAAATGTGCATTTCACATAGACTTACTGTAGATTGGAATTAAGCCATGCTAACGAATCCTGCCTCATTTGCATGGCCAAAACCTAATCCTAATGAAACTGCATGGTACATAACTAACATGTTTCCTTTACAGTAACAGTAGTTTGGTAATACAACTGTGCCAAGTACCAATTCTGAGCTACTGTGCCAGAGATCATGCATCTTGGTTTTCCGTAGAAGAGTATTCCAGGTAGAACCTAGCTATGTTTACGAATCAAGATCTTAATGCAAGTGTAGCCAAAACCAAATGCATCTGGCTTTCCTAGAGAGATATATTAGAGGATGGATTTGAGTTATGCTAATGAATCTGGATTTGTTAGCAGGGATCACATCTGATCCCTATGCAACACCACAGGAGATTCATCAGCCACACTTTATTAAACTAAAAAACCCACCCTCAAATCCAGAAATTAAAAGACTATAAATTTCTACTTTGTTACTGTAACAACTGAAATAAACTAATGTGATACATTCAAATCCCACCCTCAACCCACAGTATAATTCAAAGAGGCAAAACCCTCTCATGTACTGAAATCAGACACTATGAACGTTTAAGGACAGATCCTGAAAGTTTGGTGTGTGAGAGTGTGAGCCCACTCACACCCATGTGTATGTATCTATGACATTTTTTAAAGTGTCTGAGGAATTTAGGAGCAGAAGCCCACAATTAAGACACATAATGGTTTTAGACGCTGAAGACAGCCTTAGAGGAAGCAACATCTTGCTGAACACTTTTGCATGTACCTAAAATGTTCAGAGTTAATTCATAAATTCTCCGCTTTCTCTTCAGACAAGGGGCCCAGCTGGTGTATAACTCTTGTGGCTGCTTCAGACTGTGCTGGCTGGGGTCAGTCTCTTGGCTCAGGACGGACAAGTTTAATACACACTAGCAACACCCCTTGCCATTTTTGACATACTGCTGGAAAACTCACACTCCAGAGACTGACAGGGGCTGCTGGCAAAATGCCTTTTTCTAGTCAATTTGCATGTGCAGTTGTGGGTTTCACACATAATAAGTTGGGAGTGTGTAAATTTTTAAAACATTATTTCAGACAATATTTGAAAACATGACTTTGCTTGATTATTAGTGGTCAGCATGCTACTGCCTTCAAGTTAACTACCAGCTTCTTAGGAAAATACTTCTTGGATAATCTAGCAAACATTTTTTTTATCCAAGAAACCATTTTTTAAGGGTATGTGAAAGTGATGTTTGACCAACTCAGCAAGAAACTGGAGCAGGAAACTATCACCAATTTAAAGCATTTATAATTCTCTGGCATATGTTTAAAGTTGTTTAAAAGTATTTTGTTGGCCAGTTAGAAAAATAATGAGAAGACAGAAGAAAGTATTCCAGCCTACCCTAGAAAACAAACTAGCCAGCACAGTATCCGAAGTTCCTGTTGCTTATTCTAAATACCAAACAATATCAGCATTCTTCTCTTAAAAAGAAATGGAGCTGTGCAGCATGCTGATTTGCATGGCGCACGGTGAGTGACTACGTTAAGTGAAGAGGCTCCTACCACAAGCAAGGCAGAGCAGAAAAATTGAAGTATTCATATAGCACAGATATAAGTAACCATACGCTGATACTGTCTTTACAGTTCAGGAGTGTAAATTTTCTGAGAAACGGCAACAAAACCTTTTGTCTAATGTACATATGCATGTAGGTGAGGACGACAGAGACAAATTAATCTGTAAATTTTAACTTTTAAATCTAAAAAGTGTAAAAGAGAACACACCTTTAATTAGTCCCTTTTCTTGCAACGTTTTCAAGGAGGGTCTTCGGGAAATAAACTTCTTTAATCTGCTTTTAACTCGGTTTCTGTCATTTGAGTCAGAAGCACTGTAGTTCAGTCTGAAAACTAAAGGAAAACAACAGAAAAAGCTTCAGTGAAATTTTATTTCTAAAGTAATAACACTTTGCTCAAGTATCCTTGGAAAATAATGGCCCAAACCACCCTAGTAAAGTCATGCGGTAGGTCAGCAGTGTAGCTGGTTGGATAGTACAGTGTGTCTGATTAATATTTTTGTGAATAAACATGATGAGTTCACTCTGCTGGTTAGTTACAGAGTCGTATTATTTATTGCCCATAAGTATTTGGATGGCTACCAGTTTACTCATGAAATGTTCAGGAATCCCACAAGTTTCACATGGATGATTTTTCAGCTAGGATTTTGGAGTCAAAGTGTGCTATGCACTATTAGCTATACACCGCTTGCTGTAAGAAAGGATGGATGGTTACACCACTAGTGAAGGACTGAGTTCTCCTGCCAAGATGGATTAAGCGTTATATATATATTTAATGCAGTTATAGAAAACATGGCTGTGTGCCACGAAATGTGTGCAAGATGCATTAATTTCTGGAAAGAAAAGTATTCCCGTCCTAATGATTATATTTTATTATATTTAGGCATTTACCAAACTGAGAAACATTTGAGCTCAATTTATTCCTGCTCTGTGTCAAAAAGACATAGAACCCAGCTGCAGAAAATTCCCTGGAGGATGTTTCAAAGGCATAAATTTAACTTCTTCTCTGCTGAGGTGCTTACAGGGCACTGCCGTAGCTATGAAAATAGGCAGTATTAGTAGCCAGGAGAAAGTCTGCTCAAGGCTGGATGCTCCAGAAGAGCAGGGATGCCACGGGAAGACATTCTCCAAAGGTTTCCCTGAACAGGAAGATTTTTAAACCAACCTGACTAACCCTTGTCACGGGCTCTCTTGCCCCAGCGCTGGGTAGGCCAAGAGGGCAGCCAGAGATGTGCAGCCTCTCTGGGCAAGGACCCCCAGATGAGAGAGGGGTGGCTTTTGGTTACTGAGGGAAGAATATATTTCTGTCTTCTCTTGAAAATAGAGATGAAAATAAATAAACAAATAGAGAGATAGACACATCAAAAAACCACCAAAGCAGAGCTTCTCCACAAGCTGATCTTGCAGGAGTTGATCCATTGTCCCCTTCGTAGAAATTCCAAGAAGTACCCTGGATAATGTAGCTGCAGCTACAGAGATACTCCCTAATCTCCCCTGCTCAGAGTGAATATCCTCTGTAAGGCAGTGATCGTCACATAGAGGATCCAGGGAAGAGATTTGCAGAAAGCAAATTATGATCAAAATGATTGGGCTATTTTTTGCTAAAAAGTTTTGCATAAGGTATAAACAAAACCAGAATGTTTAAAGGTGCACAATTATAAAACAATAGCAAGCTAAAATAACTGGTTAAGCAACAGTAACAACCCTGGAATATTGTGGTTTACGTTACAAATCTGATTTTAACGGCCAAACTTATAAAATGGTTTACGCTTTGCTGTTGTCAAGGGAGAAAAACTTGCCAAATTGTTCATTTTAAGTAAATAGAACATAGCCAATTAAGGAAAGCAATATTTAAACACATGCCTATGATGATCAGAGAATAGTTCGCTTCTGATTTCACTACTGATTTTAACAGAAGAGTGCTCCATTTTCCCACAGCACTAAAATGACCCCACACATACTTCCACAAACTAGTAATCACACAGGACAAATAAAAGGACACTTTACTGGAAAATACACAGCTTGGTACAATAATCCATCACTTATGAAAAATAGAATTCACATTTTTTTAATGGTAGCATTCTTGCAGTGATGTATCATAGAATATAAAGATTAGCATTCAATTGATGGCTGGTGCTTTTTTAACATTATAGTTGAGGACTTTTTGTTCAAAATTGAGCAATTCTTGGCAGGAACAAGCTAAAATTCCAAGTCACTTGGCTGTGCTATAAAAAGAACAACAAATGGATGTTTCTAATTCTGCATCTTAATGGTACTTTGAAACAGTGAAGTAAATTGTATTTACTTTCGGGACTCTCTTGCTGCTTTGGGTCATTCTGTCCACAGCAATTCATATGTAGGTTTGCTTTTTCCTGTCTTAACAGTGTGAAGCTTCCTAATTCCAAATGATTCAGGAGTGAAAATGTCTCTGGAGTCACTTAAGATGCCTGCCACATTTCCCATTCTGCAGGACTCTGAAAAGCTTTATCCCCACTTTAAGTACATTCTTACCTCTAAGTTTAAGATATTTTAATCGAAGTGAATATGGTAATACTGCAAACAGTAGGACAGGGGAATCTAGGGTTTGACAACAGGGTAAAGATCCCTCTGCTTAGAAAGATGCATTAACACAGCCAGAAGTTTTATACCTTAAACAGCAATTATGGTGTTAAAACTACATCTAGAGGTAGGAATAATTATTGTCATGGATGTTTTGCATGTTATATGTTGGACGATATAGCACATAGCTAAAAACAGCAGCAAAGCCAATTTTAATGAATTTCTTATTTTATTCTGTTATTCATGAGTCACCAAAGGGAAACTCCAAATCTCCCAGAAATGCAAGGGTTTAGATAGCATGTTCCAAAACCACGCAAAGCCAGAAATATTCTTGTTAGGATCTCATTTAGAAATAGCCCTTCCCTTGCCAAACCATTCTTCTCGCGATATCCCCACATTAAAATTACTTTGTTATTATATTTGGAAATATAAAGAGGACCAAATGTTACTTCCTAAAGAAAAAATCTGCTGTTATAAAACTGAAAAAACCACAACAGATATTATTTTCTTTTGTAGTACCTTCCTTTCTAAATTTCAGGATCAGGATTTGGCCAGAAGATTCCCCCATGCAGACAACATAGAAAAGTGGAAAGCAATTCGATTCAGAAGAAAAATCACACTGTAGGCTCTAAGTATAAAATAATAGGAAATAACTCTACTGCTTGTTTTCAAATCCCCTGGCATAAACTACATAGGTGTGCCATTTGATTCATTGCACTGAATAAACCCATATCCTCAATTTCTAAAGCTACTCACACTGACAGAGCCACATAAGTGTCTCAAAACCAATACAGAACAGAAGCACAATTCCCCTTCCTTTACACAGACTCTTCACTTAAGAATTTTTTATATCTGACTAATAACTTTTGAGAAAGAAAATGAAAACTTTTGCTTGCTCTTGCCAAGCCAAGGCATTTTTACAGTACACATAGAGGGGAACCCAACAGCAAGTATAATATTATGCTTTCTTCTGCTGGAAATGGGTGCAGGACACTTCAACCCAGCAGCTAAAATGTAAACAGAGAACAGGCTGGTTTTCACATTTGGCTTGGAATAAACTAGGTTCCTTGTGAGATATATATATATAAATAATCCTTACAACTTTGGTCACTTTATGAGGTATTTAGTTATTCCATAGGTGTTAAGAGATAAATGGAAAAAGAAAGCGAGTTCTCTTCCTGGGGCAAATTGCTATCTGCTGTAGAATTAACATACATTAAATCACAACAGGTTATCACATTAAAGAAGCGTAGTACAGAACGGGTACAAAAAGAAAATGTTATAAGCAGAGTATTAGGCATAAAAGAAAGAACTTATTTGTGGTTCTTGATGTTAAATAGCATTGTAAGAGCATTGACTGAATTAGGAAGGATAACTAGAGGCTAAATTCTCTGCAAAAAATATTAAATCAAGATAAAAACTGACCTGTCTTTTGGGGGGCCTATATAAATCATTGGAATACTTATTCAACTCCAAAAATCTAGCCTTAACATTCCTAATAATATATACAGCTTTTACACAGGAAGACAGGCGGAAGGAAAGAATTAATGCGTTGCACATGAATCACATCATTCTGCAAAAAATAGCACTATTGGAGTCAATGGATGTTTTGAGATGTACAGACGAAGGACTGCGTGTCATATTTGAATGCCCTAAATTGTCCATATGATGCAATGATCATAAGCAAATTACAGCTTCAGTCGGCTGAAGAAATGGATAACATGAAGTAATGTTACAAAAGCCTTTCTCTAGGATTTTGGTATGGACACAGCTAGTCAAGGCTCTAACCCTTTCAGGGCAAGGATCAAAATTTTTTACTGATTTCTTTCTGTGAATTTAGTAGAGAAAACACAAACGACGTACCTAGAAAATTTATTTCCAGCGGACTGTTTTTCCTGGGTGTGACATTCTGGGCAGATCCTGAATAGTTCAGAAAGTAAAATGTTCTAATATGTCCTAAACAGCCTCATATTTTATGGGCAAGATTTTCTAACTACATGTAACATTATCTCTCACTCCTTCCAATGACTTTTCTTTCACTTTTAATTTAAAAAACATTCATAATAAATCCCAAGGGTTTACCTATGATTAATTCCTGCCAGGTACAGTATATCTGAACACTTCTAACATGTGTTGAAAGCATTGCTGTTTGAAGAACTATCCATTAATGACTTTCTGAACTGTGACAATGGATATTGACAGTGCTTGTCAGACTAAAGCACTATTGATTGTCTCACATCATGTGTATAGCAAAACCAATTTCTTTCAAGTACCTCTTCCTAACTGAAATACATTATTATGATGTCTATCTGTTTATTATAACACTCAAAATTACTGCAAGTAATTCATTTGGATGGAAAGGACTCATACAGATTGAAGAGCTGTAGTGAGAGTGGGTAAGGCATTAAGGAATTCAGAGAGCTTCACATTAGTGTCTTCTGTCCCATTAGTCTTGTTCTGCGGGTTAAAACAGGACAACTAGTCTGGGCTCTGCACAACTTTTTAATACTCTTGAGGGCTTCAAAACATCAAGCAGTTCTTAGAAAGGGAGATGACTTGTAGCCAACACCCACAGTTAGGATCTAATAACTATTTTCCCAAGATGAATAGAAAAAGGGACAAGCTTGACCATTGGAAATCCAGAACACACCAATCAAATCCTAAACACATCTACCTTAAAACACATATGAACTGATCCATAGGCTTAACTGTGATTTCACATATGTTGAACTATTAATTTGTTCTAATGCTTTACAGAGTCTTGTCCAGAATCCTCATCAATATCTTGTAGATCTGAATCAAACCTAAGAAAGGAAAATGAAGGTAGAGCTGGGTCTCCACACCTTTGGCTAATGAAAGTCTCACAGTGGTACTATTACATATGTGAAAAATATTATTTTAAAGGAGTTAATTAATTATCTAATTTCAAGGAAATTGAATGCTTAATCACTGAAGGTGTCTTGTCCTTCTCAAGAATTATATCAGTAACATGCAGAGGCGTATGACTGTGCCTACATTCCAGAAGACACTGTAATTTAAGAATATATAATGACTCATGACTTTAACTTTTATTGGACTTCACTGGAACTCAGAATTCAATATTTTATCATAATTTCTTGGCCTGCAGCAGAGGTAAAACCACTGCTAGTCCTTTAGGAGAGGAGTAGCATGCATTATTGCCGGTATAAATGGTCAGTGTTTCAGCCAGTAACAAAGTTTTGAGGCTAACAAAACCAAGTCACTGCCTACTTTCTATTCTTTGTGATCCTCCGAGGTGGAGTCAATAAAGCCTGTTCACTAAGGATAAAGAATTCACTTCACCTACTTTATTGAGCTAAAGACTTTTGTCAGTCATCCTTTTTTATTCCTTGGGGAAGTTCCCAGGCAGGTCTCACGAGTTATTCCCACACTATAATTACTATATCCTTTTTCCAGAAGAGCAAAATGAGAGATAAAAACATAGTCTGCTTAGAGGCATTACCCAAATGATTGCTGGTGAAAATACAGAAATCAGGCATTACTCCTAATCCCTATGTTTATGATAAGCTTTAAAATTACAGGTTTTGTGACTACACAGCGTAGATTCAAGAGCTGCAGCATCAGATGACAGACTGGCCATCACTGGCCAGGAGATGCTAGGAAGATTTTGTTTTCATGGGCACCAAAGGACCTGGAGTCATTCAAGTTTATGGTCTTAAAACACATATTTGCCACAGCAACTATATCTGCATTTGCAAATGTTTATGAAGCACACTCAGAAATAAACAATAGGAAAAGGAAAACAGTGATTATATAGCGCAAATAATTTTGCTGTAATATGACAGCCTAACAACTTAAGTGCTCAGTATTGTCATTACACTTTGTGAAATTTGTGTGCATTAGCAGTAAAGATTCAATAAAATGGCTGTATAACTCATATTTTGCATCATGCTCTGATGCATATAAACTTTTTTAAAATTTTGTCTCTTGCTAATAATAAATGGAAATAAATGAATAGTGTGTATAAAAATATCATTACACATTTACATCGTGAAACAAAATGGCAATCCCTATGCAGATTTTCTTAATAGCCTTTGTAGCATAAATATTTAGAAAAGGCAGTATTTCTGAGCGTGTCTTGGACTTATAAAAGGAGATCATACCAGACTAAGCTAATGTCTTTCTTTGATAAAATAGCTGTGTGGTTTTTAGTTTGTTTATTTGGTTTTGTTTGCTTGTTTGTTTTTATAAAAGTGAACTGCAATAAACCAAATCTATCTGGGCTTCAGTTGTACATCTAATATGATGCCAAATGGGAAATTATTAGTTAAACTAGAGAAGATATAGAGAACTAAATCACTAAATGAAGTGAAGCAACTAAACAAGGTACAGGTTGCTAGTGCAAGTCCTTAAATATTCTTGGAATTGATCTTTGTATTTTCATTAAAAGCTTCAATATAAAAAGTAAGAGCATTCAAAAGTACTTGTGGGTGACTCAAAGCTGGGAAGTATAATCAGTTCAGACATGGACTAGGTACATCAGACAAAATCTTAGTGACCTTGAGACAGGAAGCTGGAGAAATGGATTAGACCTAACAGCACCAAATGCACTGTCAAAGAGAGATTAATACAAAATATTTCTGTTACAAACTGGAAACTCAGCTATTGGAAACATGAAAATAAGTGAAACACCTGGGTAGATTAATTGGTCATAAGTTCACAGAGCTATTTATGAAAAGTGGCCATAAATAAAGGCAGTGAGAGAACTGAAAGAACAAACTCACTGCTCAACAACCTGATGAACCTTCACCTGGATCGCTGGGTGCAACCTTAGGTGCTGACATGTGAGGTGGGAATTCAAGCCAGACAAGGTGTAGGCAATGTCGTGGGAATCACCAGGAGAACAAGAAAGTGGATGGGGATCTTGGCATACTTGTCCAGTGAGAAAATGGCAGAGAAGGGCTGCGATTGTTCTCTACAGATTTCTTTGTGGGGGTAGGAAAAGGAGCAGGAGATGAGAACAGGACAGCAGGGAGGGAGAAGAGCTGTTTAAACTGAAGAACAATGTTGGCATGAGAATAAATGAGTATAAACTGGCCCTAATATGAAGTTCTAAAACACTCTTTCAAAGAAGCCATCGTGGCTAATAAAACTAGAAGAATTTAAGATGTAGCTTAATAAATTATGGAAGGAACACAGAACACGGTACCTTGTGACAGGAGGGACTGGACTAGATCACCCAGGACACAACAATTATTTCCACAGTTTTTTTGGTATTGTCACATTATTAGAAATGCTATTATGCACACTTACTTGAATATAAAAGCCACAATGCCAGAAATCAATGAGTTTGCTTTATTCATACAGTACGACCAGTTTATGTTCATCTAATGTAAAACATATGGGACTTGCATGAAAGCTGCTGCTGCAGCACACAAAGTCAGGCTGCTCAGGCTCTAGGAAGAGAGAGTGCAGCATGCTTGGGAAGGGGAAACTGCTCTCGCCAAGCCAGAGATTAGGACTCTTGGCACAGCCAATCTGCAAGAAGTTGCTGCAGTCCTATATTCTGATGCAGTCCTCATGCACAGGGGTGTGCAGTTTGGTAGAAGCCCAGACAGCTACGGACACATCAGGTCTCGAGCACCCTTTGATAATCACTTTCTGTATCCAGGTAAAGAGTCGTTCAGCTACAGACAAATACAGGCAAAAGCCGGGAGAGCAATGGAGTAGCTTCTTGCAGTCCCCTTGACAGAGGACTGCTAAATTTCCCAGGAAAATAATAATTTGCATGCTCCAACACATAGGACCTGAATAGCAGCCTTGCGCTTCACAACCTGGGTGGTTCAGTGCTGCTTATTTCCAGTGTTTTCAGCTTTAGAATCTCACCCAACTCTTATATAAAATGCAACTGTTTTAGAGAAAAAAAAAAAAAAAAGGCAGTATTTGATTTAATTACTTTTGAAGTTGAAATATATAACATAAAAATATTGTTTAAGCAGGCTTCCCAGAAGAAAACAAGCTTGCAATTAAAGGTTGAGGAAGAGAGAGCAAGGAACTGAAGATTATTTCCAGATCAAGTTGAACAAGTCATTTACAACAAGCAATGCATTCAGAGTGGTTTTTTTTTTTTTAATACAAAGTTTTATTTGTTTTCTTCAATTGTGGAATATATGACAATTGTCAGTAACTTTCAAGTCTTTAAGCTTACCTCTTGACTTAGTCTGACAAAAAAACCTTTTCAACCTTTTGCACGTAATATGAATAGCCACCATTTACATTAAATTGCTCATTCAAAAGGACAAGGAAGTTATAAGGTTTCTTTCTCTACAAGAAGCACCAGAGAGTGTTATGGCAAAAGAAAACCCTTCTGAGTGGCTGGGCATCAGTACTGGGTGGCTGGATACTGGTACTGCCAGTCATGTGTGCACTTTTAACTTCAAAACCTACATACAATTCTGCCTTATGCTTTGGAGAACAAACTGATTATCTGTAAAGAACAAGGGAGAATTGCACTGCTGTGTTTGTATCACCCTTGCTAAGAGCTGTACAGATTATTCGTATATTTAAATTTCAAAACATACTTCAATACTTTCCTCTATCTTTTTTTCAGATCTGATCTTACGGGATCTCTCCAGAAAGAATATCATACAAATAATTTCCTATCTATTAAGAATCCTGCCAATTATATTTCATACTTCCAAATTTTAAAATACAAATTATTTTGAAATGTAATTATATTTCCGTTACACCCAACTTCCAATTATATTCATAACTTTATATTTTTAACCCTTGATGAACTTCTATTGATTCTCATGCAATAAAGGATAGTATTAATTTATAGTGTGTAGCTTATGGCAACTTATTAAAATTGCTTTTTCCAACAAGAAGCAGTAGCAACAATCATCTGTACATTTGTTGTTTCAAACTACAAGTTCCAGTATATTTTTCGCTTCTAATATAGTAAGTTGAGTATGTTCCAGTGACTATAGAATTGATATTTTATGAAGGAGAAAGGCACACCGATTATCTTTAAAGTAATCAAAGAATATCTAGTCGAGGTTCTGAAATCCATTTGCCGTACTCCATACATCCACTCTATCAAATTATCTCTACTTCAATTAAGTCATTAGAGTAAGTAAAACAGAAAAAAGGATCACCCATGAGCTCATTTTTTCGAACAGAATAATCCAGTGAATTTAAGAATCTTTTTCACTTCCCACCTGACGTGAAAGTTCTAGCAGGAATCTCCTACATCTGTATGAAGATAAAGGTAAAACTTAGAGTGAACTTTCCTGCCGTTAACTTCATTAAGTGTTCCAGATAAGTGATTTCAGTATGTTAAAGCACAACTGATTCTCAAACTTTTCAGCAGTTACAGCACTTTTTTTTGGCTTACATGGTAGTGTCAGAGCTGCACAGGAAGAAATGCCATTAGAGGTGTTTTAAGATCTACATAAAATAGAAATGAAAACATAAAGCAGATCCAACAGAGAGGGTTATGGCTTTTGTGTGATCCTGCCATACAGATTCTGTTTTTTCATTTCTTTGTTTGTTTTTCCGTTAACTATCATAAATTTCTAATAAAGATCAAGTCATAAAAGACTACATTTCAGATTTGTCATGGCTTATAGAAACTATATGTTGCCTTCTCTCACTTGTGCCAATGAGCATCATTTTGGCCAGGGTGTGTGGTTGTCCTGGAACAATTCTTGTGGCTTTCTACGCCATGCATCCGCTCTCCCTTACAAAGGCACCTACAGTCTGATGGTACTGTCTGACAGTGGCTAATTACCATCACACAGGCAGCAGGAGGGCAAAGATTTGGGTTGGTACAGTCAAGACTTGACTCAAAAGAAGGCACACAGGTGTGGTCAGCTGAAGGCATGAGTGACTGGGACCCCAGAAATGACCATCTCCTACACTGCTAGCACAAGGGTTTTGCTGCAGCAGGTAGCTGGGACCCCAAGTCTGCCTGCCTCTTGCATAGGTGCTTGGAGGAGAATAGACCTCCAGAGGCACAGTGTGGCATCCAGTGACATTCGGTAGTTCATCCAGTCTTCAGAACAGCTGCACTGGAACGTTTGTCTGGGCAGGCAAATGATTGTTATATATCACAATCTTTTCCTGAAATAAAATCAGGCCAGCAAGCAGAATAACTTTGAGACACTTCAATCAACTACTTGTGGGGTTGTCATGGGTGCACTGACCCTTACTTTGACCAGCCATGGCTAAAACTAAGACAAAATGTTAAGAAGTTACACCAGAATACTGTTTTAGCTTTAAAATTAATGTTCCAGCTGACAAACTGCACAGGGACTTAACCTACTTTAGAACATATTTAATAGCATAATTTAGTCTCTAAAACGAAAAGCCAAATAACTAATGATGGACAAATTTAGAGGTCGAATCTAGTTCAGATAAACATTCAAAAGTTCAGATGTTTAACCAAACCTTATCTTGTCCATGAAAAGCCTCAGCCAAAGAACTCTATCAAATATAAGCAAAGCCTGGAAGATTGTGGAAACTTTTCCTTACAGAAGGAAAACTCTATTATCAGGAATGAGCACCTTATAGCAGTGCTCACGTGTTAAGCAGTTAAGCATCAAAGCAAAAGCAAAACATTTTCAGAAAACTGCTTCATGGAAACAGCAATATTTGGATGAAATCCAATACAGAGAAAAGAAAATAATATTAAGGGAAAAGATAATACAAATGCAATTAGACTATCAACCAATAAAACTTAATCTGTGTTTGATAGATGAAACCTTCCAAGCTTAGAATGAATAAGAAAACCAGAGATCAGAGGATTCTGCCTTTTGAAGTCTTGCTGTCCAGATCCTGGGGACCATTATCTAGCTGAGTATTTTAAAGGCATTATGAATATTCTGTCTCAGAATAAGAAAGCTTTATTAGTGCAATGACCTGTAGTTTGAGCAGCAAAGATGAATTCTAAGTAAACAACCATTTGAAAAAGGTAAATTCTGCTTAGTTTTCTGGACTAATACTTGCAAAATGAAAGATATGCTTTCAAAGAATATTTTCACTTGTTTGCCATTAGTAACAGAAAGCATCAGTCCGAGGGACCCTCGCCATCCTCACATTCAACAGTCTTTAAATGGGTTTTAAACAAAAAAATCTCAGTGCCAGCTGAGGTGAGGCCATTGCTGTGGCACTATTTCTCATGCAGCACGCCATATCTGCTACAGCACCCCAGAGGAAAGTATCTTCAGACAAATGATGCAGCAAACCAACGGTGTTTCACCATCCCTTCGTTGTTCTTTCCATTTCCTCATGTCACACCATGACTCCTCTTTGCTCAAGCCTGCCCTTCAACTTTTTCGTCTGTCTCTCTCCCCCAAGCCACTTTGGCAATTTTATTCAATTAGCAGACAAATTTACTTTTCTCATAATTGAGCCTCAAATTCAAGCTATCAGATGCCTAAAATCTGGAACCTAGCAGAAGACAACCACAAATTTTGGCTAGCTTAGTCTAGCAAAACAAGCAGTAGAAGGAGTATGATGGCCGTCCGTAGCTCTATTTGGGATGGTAAGCCTGAGATGGAAAAGAACTACTGAAAATAAAGAGCTAGCTAAATGCTGACCTGAGAACACATTCCCACCAGAAGTCCATTTATGCTAAAAATTAGAAGAATGTTTCCAGCTTGAAAACAGTGAAGTTTTGGAACATTCTTCCAGCATGAGCACAGAGGCAAAAGCATTACTACTGAATTTCATTAATTATGAAAGGAATCAAATGAAGTACTTGTTTTCAAGAACTGGGGAATTGATTCAATGCTACAAAAAGTCTGTCTGAGGCAGATAATGCCATGTTACACTTTTCAGTAATAGTAACGCAAGTGAATTCCTCTTGGGTGAATCCTGGGCACACTTAAGACAATGGCCAATGGAATTAATTAAATGGAGCCAAATATCCTTGGTGGCGAGGGGAGGTGCTCATCTGTCATAGTGCTCACTTCACCGTCAATATTTAAAGCCAGCTAGTTGGAACCTTTTACTTAATTGAGAAACAATACGGAATTTAACCCTTCAGTGGCATTCCACTGGTCTTTCAGAGGCACAGCTGCAGTAGCTATGTGCTAAGTGGTGAGCATGCTCTGCTCCAGACCTGCCCGTGTCTGTAACTTATTACAAACTGCACCCACCTAGGAACCTGCCCTTAATCAGGAAGCTCCCTCATCCCTTACATAAGGGTATGTATCCCACCTACTGATGCAGGAAATGGGCTCGTGTATCACATGGGCTCCATTACCTACAGAAGATTCTCTGGTTAAAAAGCAGTACTAGTTATACAGGAACCCATGTTTTGAAGAGCGCATATTTGAAAAATATTTCATGCCAGTGGAAGTTTTTAAGTGCTCCAACTACACGTGTCTTTTATGTGTTTGTCCTCAAATTGGCACATCAGCAGGCAGCTGGTGGAACAAATAGGAGAGCCTACCAAGCACATTCATTTTTAAAGCATTAATATACCCAATCTAGGAGACACTAATGTGCTTCCATCCGTTAAACTCGCCTTTAAATATTTGGGATTAGAGGTCATAATTTAAATGAAATTCATCCTCCAACCTGTAAGGTACAAACACTGAAATGATTTCTCCATTGGGAAAAAGGTGAGTCTGGGCAGTAAGTAATCCTATCTAGAGCCTGATTTATGGTGTCTCTAATTGAGCTTAATTTAGATTTTTATAACCTAAAAACCTCCTTATTTCTGTCATATTCCTCCCAAAGTACCAGGAGGATTGCATCTGGATTAGTTATATATAACAGTGAAACCTCAGAATACAGTGTAGTCGGAGAAGCATTTTTCTGGCTACAGACTTGCAATCGGGATAGTCATTTCAATAATTACAATGACAAGTATCAGAATTAGGCTCACAGGAGCGACACAAAGCTGTGCTGCCTCTTTCTTCCCAGAGAACAAAGCTCGGTCGGTCCCTCTCACTTGCTGTCTCCAAAGACAGTAGCCTAAGGTATTCCCTATTGCAGTGAAAATGCCTACATCTGTTTCACTGTACCCAGTTATCAGGCTACGTTCTCCCCCCTTGTGGAGGTGAAATATGAAGGTGTAAAAAAATGGAGGAATACTGATGACTACTGATGACACAGGCGATGGTAGGTCAAGCTGATGTAACTGTATGTATTGTCTATTGCTATGAACAAAAACCACACTATTTTTCACAGCACTCGCCAAACTTTAGTTTTACTTACAATGTAAATAAATGTTAACTTAATAGGGAATTAAGAGACAGCACCAAAACAGTGAAAGCCACTTTGGACAGTTGGGCTTAAAAGTGATAAGAGCCAGAGTGAATATCTTTTCTGCACATCATAGGAGCTGACCTCAATAGTAGAAGATGGGAGGGGCCAAACTGCTTCACTCCCAGTACCTAAAATGCTGATGTGCTGACCATAATTTCTTTGTGATTCCTTTTTCTGAATAAACTGGTTGTTTGAAAAAACCTGTACACGTTTTTCCAAACTGTAACTTTACTAAACACTGAGTCAAGTATGTGTAGTTCAGTGGGAAAAAAAGAGTAATCATTACTATCCAATCTCTACTTGCCCCTATATCAAATTTGTTTTCAATGCACACGTAGGAGTCTATTTTGTCAAGAAAAAATGTAAGGTGTCTCTCTCTCCTTTTGAACAAAGAAGAAAT
>VXAV01010887.1:239206-255788 GCA_013399715.1 Alectura lathami
TTTTTTTTTTAAACTTAAGTCCTTCAATAGTGTTTTGAACAAACCTAAAGAGATTTTAAGACAAACGTTCTGTATTATAACATTCCCATAGGTCACATGTGTGATCGTCTTTACTAAAGCTCCTTTCAGTCCCAGTTGAATAAATATGCATTTTATTTCACTAATCTTGAAACAACAGGAATAAAGTTTACCCAGGTCTTTTATACCTCAGAGAACAAAACAAATACTACAAATCTTCAGAGAGAAAGGATATACAAAAGGGCTTGAGGTGAATGTTTCAAAGTAAATACTCTTTAAATGATGTGCAAATTATTTCAGCACTTGAACATGATTTATGAAAGGGGATTAGTCCACTGAAACAGGAGCCCAGTTTAAACTGTTGGGTTTCAAAGTCAAAGACGAGAAGTGTTTGCTGGAAAAGGCAGAAGAAACCAGATAGTGATCTGTAGTGAGGATTTCTGATTGATTCTCTTTAACTAACTCAATCTTCCATTAGCTATCACTGTCATTCATACTTAACGGTGGTGGACAGTATAAAATTCCTTCTTTTATGATATAGTTCTCCATAAAAATGAAGTATGTAATAGCGATAAGTAATAATGGGGTAATTAATAACTCAGTGAGTAGCTCTCTATTTACTAGTATGCCCCATAAATGAGCACAAGGAATATGAAACAATTGAAGATTATCCAAACTCAAACAGATAACTTTTACAGAGATATGTGTCAGCGGGCAGACCAATGAGTCACAGGTCACATCTATAATAATACATTATATTATATTGTAATATTCCCACATACTCTTCATGTAATGGGTAAGAGCTACTCTTAAGTACTATAAAAATGATCACTTTTATGTAATTGTAAAGATTAATAAGTGAGCTAACTTCTCATGGTTCTATAATGACCCTGCTGTTCTAGTAGGTAAAGGAAAATTTAATGATCCTGCTCAAATATGATTAATATCTAACTTTTTCCTGACTAAAAATCTGGACTTGGTTCAATAAAAATGAATTAAGTGAACATGCACCGATTTCCCTGCCAAACGTTTATATGGAACTCAGTTATGCCCAATTTAAAAATATGCTTTTTCAACCCAAATAGTAAACTCTGGAAGGATTTTGGAAAGTGAAGTAGAAATAAAGCAAAGAATTAAGGAAACATATAATCATTGATGGTAAAAGGATATTCAAATTCAGGAAAAGTCCATATTTATATGAGAACTAGTCACACTCAGTTATAATTTTGGATGCAACATAACCTCCTATTGTCAGCAATAGTGACACAATTTGTTTCCGAATTTGGAGTGTTTTGTTTCCAAAATGCTAATATTACTACATCTTTGTTGCTGAACCAGTCTTTTCCTAAGTCTTAAGAAAACACCATACCTATAGTAACTGTTGCAGAGAAACCTGAAACTAAAAATAAGCCAAAAAATAAGTTTAATCTCTCTAGTCCAAATGAATGTTCCCACCTGCCCTAAAATAGCATGTTGCATTTTCTTTCTGTGGTCATGTTCAGTGTCTGAAGCTGACTGCAGTCTTGGTGATGCAGTAAAAATAAATGTCAAACATATACGATGTAGAGTGACAAATTAACATTGCAGTAGAAGCTGCATATTTGCATACAGTTCGAATTTTGCTATTTTAATTGTTGTTGGCAATGCAGCACTAAAATACATTGCTATTTTATATGTCTTGGTTTTATTAAAAATAATAAAACTGACCTATACATAATGCTACCACAGTAAATTTATAACACTCCTTAACTAGGCTTTGAATTTCACATCTAACTAAAATGGGCTGGGATTGGGAAACAAGCAAGCACTGCGCTGAGGAAGAAAGGGTTAAAGCTTTGGAGACTTCTCTAGTTCTTTGCTCAAGTCCACTGAAAAAAATAAAATGGTTTTCTTTTGTTTTGTTTTTGGTTTTGTGTTTTTTTTTTTTTTTTTTTTCCCTCACATTGTACAGTCTTAATTATCTAACAAGCTGCATTCAGAGATGATTCTGGATATATTAGCAGTTATTTAAGAATATTTCCATGCTCTGCTTCGAGTTTCAAAATTCATCCTTCTGAAGCAGGGAAATGAAATGAGTAAAGCAACTTCAGGCAATTTTAGAGCACACACAACGCCTGGTTAAATAACAGGAATCATGTGCCTGACTTAAATTTTACCTTTTAAGAAACCAAAGCAGAATTCAGAGACCAAACGACTTTGTACTGAATAACTCTGAATGCAAAACAAAATTATAATCCAGGAGATATTATAATATATATATTTTTTTTATTATGAAAAATGTGCTGGGTGCAGTTACACAGGCATTCCCCTGAGTTCATTCCGCGGGGAAGCCCGCGGGTGCTGTAGCAGCGCAGAGCAATGCTTTGCCCTTTGGGACTCAAAGGCCCATGGCTCCCTGTTGAAAGCACAAGAGGAATTTAGGTAAGCAAAATATCATTATTTGAGTTGGCCTGTGGCCAGGGTGGCTAACACCCTGATCCTAACGAAGAAGGGAAAAGAATCCCAAGCCTGCTATTTAATATGCATGACATGTCGGCTTTGCTGTCAACTTTTCCTTCCACCCCCTGCTTTTGTCCGCTTTTTCCACCTGTTGCAACTTGTCCTTATTCAGGCTGAGAGCTCGCCGCGGCAGGAATTTTCTTACTTCGGTGTCGCATTGTGTCTGGCACACTGATGCCGTGATCCCCCACTACTCCTATGGAGACTCTAAAGACATCATGAATAACGCTGACACCACGCAACACATCAAGACTTTCCTTTTCACAGACATATAAAATAGCATATAAATATATATATATATAAAGTCTTGATGCTATAATTGTGGTTCCCCAAGCTAGAATTCAAATATGGAGGAGGTTTTTATGGGATTCGTTGCACGGCTGCATGACTAACCACCGGATTTTCAGTAAAGTGTTCTTGAAGATAAGAAAAATATGCAAGTAGAAACAATAAAAATAATGCAATTCAATCTTATCAATTCAGGCAGTTCCAGCTTTTATGTGGCAAACAAGGAGATCAAATTGCATTTATCTAATATCACAGATTTTTTAAATGTCTAAAATATTTAATTATTTTGCTTTGGCAACCTAAAGCTGAGGAACAGATTACTGTTCCCACTACATAAGGAAATAACTGACAACAATTAGTATTTATTCTTGTTGCTTTTGTAATAAAAATAGAATTCCATCACTTTCAAGGAAACCTAAAATATTAATAAGAATGTGATGAACTGAGTAAATGTGACGCCATAAGGAAATGATGGAGAACAGGTTGGAAATATAGTGCTTTGGGAATACATTGCATTATCAAGCTTGTGATTGTGCATTTTGACAAGAGCCGCCTCAGATTGATAGGGTAGCCAAAGGGCACTCTTCCGACTGCAAAGCCGTTTGTTTCCGTCTGGAAAAGGGGGAGTAGAAGAGAATTGATCCCCTCTGACAATCGATAGGGACTCAGGCCCAGGCTCTTCCACAAGAGGTCACTGCTGAGTGACAAAATTCCCAGATAATGGCCAAAACGCCAACCAGAAAGTGACCCTGGACAGAAAAAGCAGCAGTGAGCATAACAGCACAGTGTTGGATTTGCCACCTACAACATCCCGTTAGATGCTCTGACAGATCCTATAAGCCATACACATAGTAAGGTCTCTTGTTTTCCGGATACCTGCACAGTGTCTGGGAACCTTGTGACAGACAGACACTTTCCCTACCTACCTTGTGCAGTGATAACATCTCTATTCTCAGCTTAACCCTAATGTCTTGTTTTCGTGTGACAAAAAATTAACATGGCGGGCTACTCACAAGACCCAACTATAATTGGTACTAATTAAGTGGGGGGTTGGCAACCAAAGGAAAAGAAAAATTCTACAGTGTGAATGATAATGGAATTACTTAGAAATTATGAGAACTACCACTAATTTTAACAGCTGACAAGGAGCAGACTTGTTCACGTGGAAAGGAGTGGTGGAGCAAGGCAGGTTTTTGCACCAAACATAGGCATCCTCTAATGGTGGAAATAGCTGGGTGAAAAGTACGTTTTTCCTGACCAAGCGTTCTCTGCATAAATTGAATCAGTGAAATAGCTGTCATCATAAAATAAAGAACAGTCTACTTCCATGTATCTGAGAGCAGGATTGTAGTTTTACATATTTTGGTGACAATTCCCAAGGCCATCTTTGGTTATTTCTTAGCTCAAGAAAGCTTCAATTAAAACAGGAGTTGAATCCACACTGGATGAGAAGATACTGAAAAGCTGCATGACCAAGAGGACAGTCATTGTGTGAACTTTGGAAATTGAGTCTGGCAGTCGAAGCCTGATTTTCAATGAAATTGGTGTCTACAAGTCAAAAAGCATAACTGAGAATTACCATTCGTCCTTGTAGTGTGAGCAGAAGCAATTAGGATTACACATGAAAACCAAACTCCTGCTCCTTGGTCTCTTGGAGCAGTCTTCCCAGTTTTAAATTACAGTGTAAATCATTGGAATACTTTGAGTGGAACATACCTGTCCTTTATATCCCTGTGCTGCTAAAAGGACCGACATCACAGTAGTCCTTATTATAAAACTGTATGTTTTGTGCAGCCCATGAAATACAGAGAAGGAAAATTTGAACCATCTGAATATTTCATTAAAGATTATTGGAGGTGCTGGTAGCCTGCTAACACACATCAGTTACTTGTCTTCCACGTCAAACTGGAGGAGTTTTAAGTCATCTTTAAAAAATCTCCTTTGTTTGGATTCAACACTGGCAGCAGTCAATAATATAAGTGTACTCAAAAATCATAAAATCGTTAAACTTTGCAAGAACTTTATAAACACACTTGCAGATATTGCACATATCTTCTCTGTGCTCTGCAGTCAAACTGGACAATGAAACGACCACCTGTTAACTGCTAACAATGTGTCATTACCAGTTCTCATGCCTTTTTAAAGCAATTTTGGCTCTCGCTGCCGATAATTCTGGCTACGATACTTGTGTGAACATTAAGGGCACAGAAAGCCAAAGGCAGAAAACTGACAATACAGTTTGTGCTTAGACTACCAATAAGTAAGTGAATAATATGATTTTTCTAATTCCACATAATTACTTCGTCTCAAGGGGCCAAAAAAAGTTCTGAATACATATTTTAGAAGCAATCCAAGCTACAGTATTTAGATACAAGCTTCGATTCACTGAGATTTCACAGCAGATATTTTCACATTTTTTTAATAGATTAAATAGCCTTGAACAAAACAAAGGTTACTCAAATCTCTAAGGTTGGAAAAGAAATGTAGAGTAAGTCTATGTCACTGCTCATATTCACTTCATCTGTTTTGTCTGACAAATTATCATTTAAAGATATGTGAGAAGTCAAAATAAACAAATGAAATTTCCCCAAGTGATAAGACAGTTTATGGGCATTTTGGTATTAGCTACAATGAGAGCAGAATCAGGTCCTTAAAAGTTACCACTCTCTCAGTCCTAATTTTTCTTCCTCTGAGAAATACGATGTAATACACAGCACAAAGATATTGGGACAATTTTTCACACACACATTCAGGCTACTTTATATTTTATAACAGGAAGAAAAATCTTAAATAAAAAATAAAAAAATCTCAATGACAGGAAAACAACAACAAAAGGCTTTGGTCTGCAAAAAGAGACTATTTAATGAACCTCTGTATTTGTGTTTGTGTGAGCGCATGCATGTGTGCATATATTTATGAACATGTGGATAATTACCATTAAAAATAGCTATGTTGGGTCTTTTTAATGTAACTCCTTTCTTAATATCTAAGGCTTTGATCCCATGCTGAAATGTGCGCAGGCAAATTCCTGCACAGACCTTCAGCACCCATAGGTATCTCGTAGCAGCACGCAGGGCTGAAGCTGTCACGGTACTCAGATTAGCAGCAGTATGCGACTGCTGCCAGACAAAGAAGACAAAGATTCAGGAGAGAGGGTGAAATTTTAAAAAGCTGACTGAGGGATTTGGGGTCACCACCAGCTCCTGCTGCTCACAGTACCACGGACATCTCAGCACAGGCTAGAACAGGAAAGGCTCAGTGGACCGAAGCACACTCCTACTAGTTTCAGATCACTTGCTTTTCCAATCACACCAAGAAAAAACAGCCTCAGTCCCTGAACTTTTCTTTCCATAAAGTTATAGATACATCCTTGAATGCTGTCTCGAGAGGATATGCCAGGTCTTTCAGCAAATCAGTGTATAAATATATAACAGACAAAATTACTCTAGCAATTTGAGGTATTTTACTAAAATGGAAACAAAGCAACTGCAATAGACCATTAGCATAGGACTCACGTTGCTTATTTTCAAAAATAAATGGCTTGAATAAATGTCTTTTCTCCTAAACAAATTTATTTTGTTTAGGAGGGAATGTCACCCTTTAAAAGTGTGGAGCTAGTAACTGTCTTTACTTAAATGCAAGTTATGTGTATCTGCACGGAACACATTCAGCTTTACAATTCTCAGTGATCTTCCTTACATTCTGTATGTAATAAAAAATATCCTTTAATGGCACAGTTATTTTAAAAGGGGGAAAGAGAGGAAAAATATCAGAAAGGAAAAAAATCTTACTTAAAGATTTTCTGTGTTCAGGCTTTGATTCTTTGGATTCAGTGTCTAAGCTATTCAGTAATTCAATGCTGGAGGATCTTCTGAGTTTCAACTCCGAATTTCTCGATGTACAACTCCGCTCTTTTGGCTGAGGAAAGAATATATATATATTTATATGTATGTGTGCTTTTAATAAAATTATTATTTGTATGAATGCAGCAGGAGATTGCAGAATGCCAGTACAGAATCAGAAGCTAATAGACACAGCAAGTGACGCAGTGAGTATATTATTTAAGGGAAGCATAATGCAAAATTTGTCATATGGCAGAGCTTTTATGCCCCTGACAGACTGATCTTAATTTCTGAGATAAATTCCCATTTAAGTAAGGAAAACAAAGGCATGCTTCCTTAGGCCTTAGAGAGCAAAATGATTTCCACATTGTAGGCTATTTCCAAATTATTGCAAAAAGGGAGGTTGTTTAAGTAGCCTTTCTGGTTTAGATATTTGCAGTAAATTGCCTTTCAAACACAATTGTTTCAAACATCTGTACGGATTTGGGGTTGAACTGTGCCGGTAGGGGAAGAACAAGGGTCTTTTTCTGCTTCTCTAATTAACTGGAATACAAAGTGACAATTAGGGACCATTAGTGGTCCCAATTTTTGCCACGAGCAGGAAAAAGAATAAGGAGGGAAACACTTTTTTGGGTAATCACACACCTCTTCCCATGGCATGTGGTCAGGTGAGAGTTGATATCCCAATGGCCAGGCAAGTTTTAAAACTGGAACGAATGGGTGTAGCTGGGTGGCATCCTGACCTGGACATGCAGGCAGGGTTCAAGCCCTACCCTCTGGTACCGTCACTTTCCTACATGATGCAGTGGCTCATGGTGTGCTCCGAGATGCTGAAACCAAGATTTTACCTCTTTGCAGAGTTGTGTTAAAATAATTTTTGAGTCTATTAGATATTTAGCTGAATAACTTACCAGAAAAAAAAAAAAAAAAAAAAAAAAAGCTCGTAGTCTCCGTGGAAAACTCCACCCCAAAATCTTCAGTGGGATATCAATATCTTCGCATACCCAATGAAATGTATGGTATGAAGACATACATCATCGGATCAAACTTTTCTTGGCTGATTATAGCCTGAGGGTAATATAATGTTTGCAGCTCTTTAAGGAAACAGTAGCCCTGCTCACATTAACCCTTTCCAAGAGACTGACTCTGCCCTGTCTGCCAGTTCCATTTCAGTAAAACCTTTGAAAAATGCAAGGACTGGAGTATTTTTCACTCACCAAATTCTGCAGTGAACAGGGGAAGTCAAAGCCCCTGAAAAATATGATCTTGGAGCAGGCAGGGAAGGGAGACATTTGGAATTTGTACTGAGAGTGGCAAAAAAAAGAAAGAAAAAGCTACAGCTGAATCTGGTTTAGTAATTAAAAACTGTTTTAACAAAACGCAGCCCTGCTTACTTCTCGTAGAAAACCCCCAGCCTTCCTGGGAGAATAACAGCAATCAGTTACAAAGGAATATTATTTGCTAGTGTTATTTTTGTGAATAAGTAATACAAAAATTCATAAAAGGATCAAATGTAGTAATAGTTCTATTGAAGATTATATACTGTAGGCTGCATAAACAGAAAATGCAGAAATTCATTAGTTATTAAGTGCTTGTGTGCTTTTACAACCCTCAGCAAACCAGTGTCCTTGTTATTTCAGAGAAATAAATGTAGCGTTGCATTTCAAGGCAAGAATCAAATGACATTTTAGTTCAACAACCTTGTTTATCTGACATTTTTCAGTAGATTTGCATATTTTTGTATCCTTCGGATAAAGGAATGTCTAGCTAGCTGCCTAAAACCTGCAGAGATGCCTAGGCAAATGAAGTTGAAATTGCTACATCTTAATTAATAAAGGTAACAGCCAAAACAAATACATACCAATCTGTCAATTGCATTTTTGATAGCGTGGAACCAATCCAATATGAGAAAGTCGATATCCGACTGGAGAAGGAACTCATTTCCTGACACTGTCGTGATCTGGGGGAGGACATGGACAGTGGCAGGTAAGTAAAGTGCACAGCACAGGCAATTTTCTGCTACTTTCCCTGTTATGCACCCAAATGCTTCTCTTCCTATCAGTAATTATCCTTCAGAGTTATTGAGGAGTTTTGAACCTCTGTCTGAAAGCTGTGTAGGATATGTCACAACAAACACGATATTGTCTCAGCATTGCAACCACCAAACACAAATAGTGCAAAAATAATGATAATGTGACAAAAAGTTAAGAAAAGCCAGGAAACTCAATATGATAGACAGCTCACGTGTAAATCAAAGCATCCTGAAAACAAACGAATGCAATGTGAGGATTAGTTCCTGTTATTTTCAGCTTGCATTTCTATTCTGGTATTATTATTTTAATATCTGATTCCTCTATCCTTGAATTTACACATTTATTATATACCTGTGATCCCAGAGTCCACTTCCAAGAATTTTGATAAAATTAATAGTCACTGTTTTTCACATAAAGAAAATTGCCATAAAAGATGGCTGTAGCAAAGTAATTAGAAGCCCATTTATCAGGGAAATAATCCCCAGTTTGTCTAAATAGAAGTGTATTTACATTTTTGACCCCCACACTGGGAATATTTATCAAAAGAGTATTCACTCCCCTGATAACGTTGTTTCACTGTATAACAATATTTGGTGGAAATATTTTGCTGGTCTGAAACTCCGCAAACCACTGTGAAAATAATGATATATCACTTTTTTTTTTTTTTTTTTTTTAATGAGTTTTTACCACAGAACTTCTCCACATATTTTGTGAAGCAGTTTGAAAGGACTGTCTTACAGACAGCAAAACTGAGGCATGGAGCTGCACTGTGGGTTATTCAGAAGTGCCCTGGTCATGAATCCGGGGCAGAGCAGCTCTGCCCACCTGCAGACAAGTGACCGGAGGGTCACATCTCCACCACGTTCTGCAAGATGCAGGATCTCATCCTGTGCATGCTCCAGACCAGCTGGGCACCCACCTGCAGTGAAGCCAAAGCTGTCTTTTTTTTTTTTTTTTTTTTTTTTTTTTTTTTTAAAANTTTTTTTTTTTTTTTTTTTGATGTTATTAAGAGATGCCTGTGGAAAACTATGTAGCATCCAGTTGTGGGAATTGTACACCCAGGATGCAGACTCAGTCCACACATTAAGTTGTTCATGGGTCTACGTTACTTCTTTGGACCAAAACCTCTTCAAGTCTTTCTCACGGAATGGCTGAAAACAGGTTTCTCTCTGAACAGAGTGTGAGGAAAAGCAGAACAGAGCTGTCAAAACCTGGCACAGCCTATTTAATCCAGTGACCTGAAGTGCTGCTGTTTCGCTGCATCTGCCCGTGTAAAGAGTTTTTACTAAAGCATAAAATAAACAACCAGCTCAGATGCTCTCCGCATCTTTCTTAAAACAGAAATACTACCAGGAACAAAAATAAAAAATAAAAAAGACAAAACAGCTTAATGTTTTATTAATTGTTCTCTAACCCTCCCGTTATTGAGGAAATGCCTGTAAGGAAGGTTTCCAAAGTCATCAGCATTAAGGAAAATCCCATCAGCGCAGCTCCAAACGGAGACATCCTGTGAGAGCACTGGAGAGAATGTGGGAATGGGCTCCCAGCGCTGGCCCGGGAGCCTGCCTGCCTGCCTGCAGATGTTCCCAGCTCCATCCAGCCCCACGCTGGCCCTTCAGGAGCAGACCTCCAGCCTCTCCATTGTTCACCACGCTCGGGGAGAGCTAGCGGCTGGGGAAGCTGGAATCCTGTTATTAGTCCACTGCTGGGATGCTAACCACTGCTCATATGCTACCCATTCTCTTTATCAAAAAAAAAAAAAAAAAGCCCAAATTCAACTTAAGGTAAATACTTCAAAGAGATGACCTCCAGCGCTCTGCCCAGTTCACACTGCAAGTTTCGGGATCAAAATGTATTACGTTATATCACAATTTATTAATGTATATATGCAGATATGAATTAGACTAAACACAGGCAACAATTCAATCTAATGCCTCTCTCCCAGTATAAACAAATCATTATTAAAATTATAAAATGGAATAACAGTTTCAAAGAGCAACTTATAAATTAGATTTACTGTATTTTGAAGGCTTAAAAGGGACACGACATAGTTCAGTCTTCCGTTCAGTAAATTCAGGCTTTATGAAAATATAAGTATTCAGCATTGCATAAACATTTGTACTGTATGATATGCAAAAGAGATACTCCATTGCTAACAAGACCAAAGCAAAATACATGTTGAAAGTTTCTTTGTCTGAATGTGTTATTTTGATAATCATATATTATCAGTGGTTTATGAGTAAATCTGTAAAAACAGATCATAGTGTTGAGGGAAGAGAATTCATTTAAAATATACTTTCTGTAAGATATAGTTCAAGTCCTTTTCTTTCTTTCCTCAGACTAATCTTCAGAGTAACTAGACAGTTTCAAGAAGACTGCTACTGCTCTCTACAGTTTAAATGCATCCACTCCTTAATTACAGTCAGTAATTGACTTTGTTCTGCTCCATTCCAGCCATTCACAGGAAAGCAGTTCCAAAGGCTTTGGCTGGTAAATCCCATTTAATGTGCAGGTTTCCTATCCCACTTTTATATATTACCTCCTTAGGATTTCTGATAAATGGTTCTTGGAAGGGATTGCTAAACCATATTTGCACTTTGAACAATCGAATTTTCAACACCCTTGGGAAAAGACATCAGTAAAGAATGCTAGCTTTGAGTAAACCTTGTGATTGAACAATTTATGATCACAGCCCTAAATGATGTATAACTAACAACAAGCATAAATTGCTCAATATTAAGGCATGCTAACACACCGTCCTTGTATCAGGCACTGCTGAAATAAATTGAAGGACCGGAGAAAAAATGAAAAAAAGGAAAAGAAAATGAAGTGTTCTAAACAGAGCTGCCAGTCTCCATTGTGCCAGGTGCTTTACTGTTTTAAATATTTCCTGAAATCTCTCTCACATCATTTTTGCAAAGGCTCCAGTCTAGAATTAGCACGGCCTTACCAGGCAGAATTGTGATGCTGCTGTCAGCAATAAACACCAGGAACAACTGTCATCAGACCTCTTGTTTTCCAAGGGTGTGTCCTTCAGGTTGTTTATAGTGGAGCCAGGACTCCCAGAGTCCTTCTTTTGTTTTGCTACAATACCTTGGAAAAATCCCTTCACAGGCTGAATCATTCATTCTGAACAGTTTTACCGTAAGCTGCAGTACAGTCCTGCTGTTCAGCATTGATCTTCTGAACATATCGGCTCACCACAGGTAAATGCGTGTTAAATTCAAGGCACTGCTGGGCTGCCAACAAAGTGTGGAAAGTGGGGGGCAGGTGTGAAACAATTTTGTTGTAATGTTCTATTTGTGGCTTATTAAGGATTTCTCTTTTCATGTTATACAGATGCAAATGGAGGGGTGAACTTGTTTTGCATGTCACCACAATGCTGTGCCAAGCCTGTATTCAACACAATCCTATGTCACTAAACAAAAAGATGCCCATATAGCACCAATACTGCATTTTATTAATAGCATTACCATTAAAATATGTAAATACACCAGATCCTATCCAGGATCATCATTTCCTAAAGATCCCACAAACCCTACGTTTTTCCTGTGCTAGGTGTAGTCTAGGACATGTTATGTGCTTTGCACGGCTGCTTTTCTCCAGGACTTCCAAACCTTTACAGCCTTTTACCTTTTAAAACATCTCAGAGATTCTCCCTTTTCATGGTATACCCACAGAACACAATAGATCAAAGACATTAAAATGCCATGAAATGAGCCCAGGGGTTTTTGTCCATAGGCTTCTTAAAAATGTTGGACCAGGGACTATTGCATTGTTGTGAAAAAAAAAAAAAATACATCCTTCATGGCATCCCTCTGGTTCTTTACCAGCATACATTTCTACAGCCATTTGTTTCTTACATTTATTTTAGCTGCAGAGCAGGGATGGAGGCAATTTCAGCAATCCTACTGATAGGTACTCTATGGAGATACGGAAAAGTGCGAGAAAATCACACAGCAAAACAAAAATACAAAACCGTATTATTGATTCACTCACTTCAAAGAGTACTTATGCATCTCTGGTGACTACAACTATTATTTGCAGTGATGAACTCTTTTCAGACAATGCCGAGCACAAACTTTAATACAGGAAGCGGAGAACCCTATGGGGAATGAGAAACACAGCAAAAACACTTCAGAATCTCTGCTCTGCAATGGGAGAGCATAGAGCAAGTGGCTTGGGAAGTGTATGTTTCACATACAGCTCATGTATGGCTCATGTATGGCCACCAAGAAACCCCTACACAGTTCTTATTTCAGGCAAATACTGAAACAAAGCAATGTTCAATTCCCTCTGATTGAGGGACATCCTGAAAAAATCCTGAACTATTGTGGTATCTCCTCATAAACCCACCCCAGTAGTCCTGTGCTGGATTATTGGACACTTCTGGACCATGGAAACCCTACACAGACGCCAAATCCAGTGCAGAATTCAGTGCCGAGAACCTAAATTTTGATATCACCTGGGACTCCCACGGCCTGTGGTGAACACTAAGTGATTTAAACTTGGATTGACAGATACCTCTGCGTGCAGAAACTCAATAAAATGTGTTCCTCTTGTTGCACTGTGCATTGGGATTTCTGCCCTTGATATATGTAGGAAAAAAAGGAAATGTGAGTCGCTGGAGCATTTCTAGCTCAAAAGCTAACACTCTCCCCCTTCCCACTGCTTCCTTCATCTCACCTTGCTTCTCACAAGTTTTGTTTTCTGAACATGTTATCCACTCTGATTCACTTAAAGAAGAGGAATCTAGGTTTTTCCTCTACTTTTCTGAGATAATTTTGCAGCATGGGATCTAGCTACCCAGCCACATAACACAGGACACACCACTCTCTATCTGCATGGCAGCCACCAGGCCTGTGAAAAACAAAACAAAACACACACACAAAAAAAAAAAAAAAAAAAAGGGATTTTTGTTTTTTTCCCTAAATGTTATTACAAAAATAAGAAAGGAATATCATTAGAATATAATATAGCTTGAGAATAAATACATAAAAGATAGAAACTCAAGTGTCCACACCCACAGCAGAAGTAGCATTAATTAAAGTTGGGAGACACTATGCTCCTTAGTGGTTTAATTAACTGGATTTGAATTAAACAGGGACAGAGATATGTAAGTTTTTAAAAACATGTCAGAAGTCTAATGGCATTTCTGAAAGTTGATCTCAAATTCTTTCTCACAGATAATGCAGTCTCTTGGCCATGTTTATGCTGAATGAGTGAGCAGCAGAGGATAAATAAAATATCGCTCTATGCTGTACTGTAGTGATCTGAGACTCTAATATTTAAGAGATGCAAATAAAAGAAAACAAAAGGATCAGCATTCAGTTGCATTATATCCATATTGCATCACATATCCATTATATGATTCAGCCTCTCTAACAGAGGTAGTCATGGTTATGCTGCTAGTTAAATTACTTAAAGAACTCTAAGATGTTTATGACTACCAAAGAAATTTCATTATCAAGCAGATTGTCTGTCTCATATTACAGTCTGGCTTTACCAAGCTAGCAGTCCTCTGCATGTCGAGCAAAGTTAACACTGAAGTGAGGGAGAAATATCAGCTTGGAAGAAGAGGTCTTCAACCAATGTTTCCAAAAAACTGATATTTGTTAAAAACATTTTGTGAGAAAGTATCTGCCTTGTGTTCCCAATGTTGCTAGATGTTAAGTAAATATATGCTGATTGCAAAAAAGTTGCTTTGGCAACTCTCTTATTAAAATGCATTTGTAACCCCCATCTGTCATGAAAGTTTTGAAAAGTTTGTTTACTTTGGATAGCCGCCTTATCCAGGGTTACCCCAGCATACAATGATAGCAGTCTTCAGAAGTTGTGTGAGGAACAAGCCACTGGGGATCCATTTTTGTTTTAATTGGCACACACAAACACTTTTCTGGTCTGTCAAAAAGATCAAGCTAATATGCATGGCGGGTGTTATATTCTCAGCTTTTGGGAGTAGTAAAGCTCCCTTTATTTAAGTAATTTAAATGATAGACTGCAAAAACTTTGCAAGTCAGAAAAATGTTTTATACTTTCTTTGGGAATATTTGTTTTAAGCAACAGAAAATGTTCTACATATCTAAAGATGTTGAACCTTATGTTATAATTACCCTGTTTCTTCTGACTCTGTAAAACTTGCTGTGAAAACCAAGTATTGCAAAGAGGCAACAAACAGATCCTGTGTTTTCACAACTTCCACAATATTAGCAATTGTAAGACCACTTGCTGCCAGATGTTTACAAGATTTGTCTTCAACTGTGTTGCCTTGTGGCATGACTGATTTGCACATCCATTCTCTGGAAACCTTAATGGGGTCATCATACCAAAGCGATCTGCTTATACGAATAATTTTCTTTTCAGTGAGGTCTAATGTGTCGGGTATTTACATCAGCGGCTTGGAAGTGAATTCGACGCTTTAAATGCCAGGGGCTGACGTCCACAAAAGAAGAACCTCAGAAGCACAGGAATGGATTTACACAATTTGTAAGGAAGATACTGAGCAGAAAGGAGCTCATGATTAAAGCTGATTAGACCCCAACAGACCAAGATTCCTCCGTGATTTTGGAAAGGAGATGACACTGGGGAGTCCACAGAACATCTCCAGAGGGAGAAAGGTCCCATTCTGTGCTGGGCGCATGGGGACACTTCCACTTATTTGAAGGAATGGGTAGCCATTCTCCCTTTTTCACCTATGGAAGAGAAAGGAGACGGAAGTCACCACAGAAATGGGAAACGAGAAGGATATACGCCAAAAGTGGTTATAGCTGAAAAGCAAGAGAGAATAATTAAGACACAACTCATGTCTTGCATAGGGGGAAGTAGGGGAATAGACAATTGTGCATTTTGTCCACAGATGAAGACTAAAGGCTCTGTATGAATACCTACTGCAAGCTACTTTTCTCCTTGGGGTAATATTTTACTGTTATTGCTTTTACAATCTGAAGTCATATATTACACAGCCACATACAGAGATATTGGTGATGGTTTCTTAGAGAAGTCCCCGTCTTTCTTAGTTTTACCAGCTGGACAAGACCCAGTGATGAATGGTCCTCCTGCCCAATTTTGTATGCACGTTATAACACTTTATGACATATGCGAGAGAAACTCAACATGATAAGTCCTTCTAACAAACCAAAAAATGAAAGGGAGAATGAATGCTTTAGTTTCAGTACAAGCAAAGATATATATTTAAAATATATATGTGCTATGTGTGAAGATTTCATTTTGTTGACTCTTATTTTAGCAAGAAATTTATTCATCAGTAGCAGAGCATTTTACAGCTATGTTATTTGCAGGCAGAAGCCTGTACTGGCTTTGAGTATTTCATTTACTGACACATGTCTCCTATTAATAAGTGCTGAGATTGCACAATAAGAAAAAAAAGATGTTGCTGTAAGTATCTTTATACTTACAGTAATGTATTTGGCCATGATTATAAGTGTTTATAAAACATTCAAGAATCGTTCCTTGTCTACTTACACTAATGAGAACACCTGTTAACTTTAGAGCTGCACAGACTTATTTGCATTGAATTCAAGTTTTTGCATACTGTACATCACTTTTTGAAACAATTAGATGTTTACAGAGAAATATAGCTAAAAGAAGAACAGCAGCTTGAATGCCCTCCAGCCCAAGTCAATGCTAATCCTGGTTTGAGTGAAAAGCAGAAATCTGCTGAATTATAATACTGACACAAATTCAGTTAGCAGTGAACAAAGGTGTACCTGCAAATCCTCTGATAGCAGATGTTACTTGTGGGGATTGATACCCACTGTTGAATAAAGCGTCTCTTAGAGATGAAACAGCACTACTGAATGCGATTTTTCATTGTTATATTTACCATGTCTCTTTTATTCATCTCTCTCTCTCTTTTTTTTTCTTTTTTTTTTTTTCTTTTTT
>VXAV01010887.1:303127-315517 GCA_013399715.1 Alectura lathami
CCTCTTAAATGTTTCCTTTTTTTTGATATTCAAAAAGATTAATGAGGGTAGAAAAGGAAAAAAAAAAAAAAAAAAACAAGCTTTAATATTTACATACTAAAACCAATGAATTATTTGTGGGGCATACGAGTTTGTAACTTTGTGTATGAAACTTCTCCACGAATTAATGTATGATACACAGGCTAAGAAGCTGTATGAAAGCATGCATTTTGCTCCTTTCCTGTTCAGGCATTGCTCCCCTTATCCTTCTCTCCCTTATCATCCATGTTCCTACTCTTTTCTTTCTGTTAATAAGGTTCCCTGTGTCCTTTCCCTAAACTTTACATTATCCCCAGAATAAAGGATTTAAAAAACAATGCAGCAAAAGTATACATCTACAAAGACTGATGTCTTCAATTGTAAAAGTTTTTCCTTTGTCTTCCTTTACATATACAGCTCTCTTCAGATGGCAATTACTCAGGGCAAGTCCCCAGGCTCTAGATGTGTATCTTGGAAGTGCCTGGCATATTTTTGCTGTTACTATTGCATAAAAAACACATAGCAATAATAGACAGTTTGTTTGGTTTTATTTCCCATGTTATGCATGCAACTATTACTTGTGTGAATGTGTTGCTATGACAAAAGGTTTTCCCCTGTGCTACAAAATTTGCCTTTGACAGCTACTGCAGTGGTTGGAGAGGACCATCAATTGATCAGGTTGCCTTATTTGATAGCCTCCTGTACATCACTCTAAGACAATCCACTTTAAAATATTATCTACAATGTTTGTCACCTGCTCCTCATGTTTTACGACATTGATGGAACATAGCAAAGAATACGCGTTATGGACATTTTCGGGGTGATTGGTGAATTTTTGTTTTATATTATAAGTGTTGGAAAAGTGTAGTGCATTTGCTAGACATTCTTTTGTTTATCTTCTTTCTACACAAAATCAAAAGTTTTATTTCTTTCTCTTCTAGGAGAAGGCTGGCCTCAGAGGCAACATATAGTGTAATATGTCTAAGACACTCCAGCACAATATCTGATTTGTATGTAGTTCTTAAATGTTATATNCAGAGATGCTATATAGACATGCCATATAGATTTATCACACATACGTGGTCTCCCTCCACACCCAGAAGAAGAAACAGGACCAGCATCATGCCTTATCCTTTCCAGCTTCTCTATTCGTGTATGCCAACAGCCATTCCCAGTTTTTTGCTCTGAACTTACCTCTACATATGTTCCTTTGTTCTGATATTCAAAAAGATTAATTAGGGTAGGAAAGGAAAAAAAAAAAAAAAAAAAAAAAAANCTTATCATCCATGTTCCTACTCTTTTCTTTCTGTTAATAAGGTTCCCTGTGTCCTTTCCCTAAACTTTACATTATCCCCAGAATAAAGGATTTAAAAAACAATGCAGCAAAAGTATACATCTACAAAGACTGATGTCTTCAATTGTAAAAGTTTTTCCTTTGTCTTCCTTTACATATACAGCTCTCTTCAGATGGCAATTACTCAGGGCAAGTCCCCAGGCTCTAGATGTGTATCTTGGAAGTGCCTGGCATATTTTTGCTGTTACTATTGCATAAAAAACACATAGCAATAATAGACAGTTTGTTTGGTTTTATTTCCCATGTTATGCATGCAACTATTACTTGTGTGAATGTGTTGCTATGACAAAAGGTTTTCCCCTGTGCTACAAAATTTGCCTTTGACAGCTACTGCAGTGGTTGGAGAGGACCATCAATTGATCAGGTTGCCTTATTTGATAGCCTCCTGTACATCACTCTAAGACAATCCACTTTAAAATATTATCTACAATGTTTGTCACCTGCTCCTCATGTTTTACGACATTGATGGAACATAGCAAAGAATACGCGTTATGGACATTTTCGGGGTGATTGGTGAATTTTTGTTTTATATTATAAGTGTTGGAAAAGTGTAGTGCATTTGCTAGACATTCTTTTGTTTATCTTCTTTCTACACAAAATCAAAAGTTTTATTTCTTTCTCTTCTAGGAGAAGGCTGGCCTCAGAGGCAACATATAGTGTAATATGTCTAAGACACTCCAGCACAATATCTGATTTGTATGTAGTTCTTAAATGTTATATTGCTTAAAAGAAAAAAAAAAAAAAAACTTGAAAACCTATTACAGCCTAACACAATAGTACAGCCTTGAGGAGGGTCTGATAATAACGGTTGTAAACACAGTGAATCTTCACTCAAGATAGCATTCAGGGCTCAAAATCAGAGGTATTGCAAGCTAGAACTATATTTTTGGATTTTGTTTTGCAATGAATAGGATAACTGACTTTTATTTTTTTTCAAGACAAGCATTTGTGCTTGAGAAAGAAGTTCAGAAAATGTGAAAACAAGATCAATCCACAAAGCATCGTCTGCCCAAATTCATGGGGAAACTCAGAGACTAGACCTAATAAGGTCACCAGATTACCCCTTCTGGCATTTACTCATAAGCAATTTAGACATCTAATAAGAACGATGAAATTGTAACATTATTATCCTTTTCACTGCTATCAGAAAAATTTCAAAAGGAGGTAAAGGCTCTCAGGCCTGCAGATTCTCTAGGTCTGGTACAGCATTCTTAACAGACCAGGATGACTTTGGAAGAAATTGCCTGCTTCTTCTTCTGTAAAAATCCAACGTAGTTCTGCACTCTATCCAAAGGTCCAGCCTCTCTCTTTCCATCCCACATGGAGCACTAAAGACAGTTCTGCTCTGGCCATGCCATAGGACTGCTCCCCTGGCCCGGGTGATGGCTCTTTTTTCTCTTCCAACTCTACCTATGGATGGAGGCAGCATGATGTCAGCCACAGATCATTAGATCTGCTTACATTTCCACATTGCCCACAAACAGTGAAATTTCCTTTCCTTGAAGTACAGGACTCTGGCATTTACATGCCAACCTGCTGCCGTTATAACCTCTCCCTATCACAGTGGTGGCTCAGCTGAGCTCCAGCGATGGGAGCTGAGCCTGGAGTGTCTATCAGGGACTGCTCGCTCACCAAAACTGCATTCCCAATCTACTGCCAGTACAATCTCATTTTGGTTCTCCAAATATCAAGCTTTGCCTTCTGGAAAGCAAGTAATATCATTTCTTGTCTGTCTTAATTTTAGTCCTGATACTGTTAGAGATAACTTGAAATAGGAATAGAAATGGGACAAAACAGAATCTCAGCCTCGGATATCTCAAACTTTCAGTTGCTCTAAAGCCACCCTTGAGTCCAAACATGAATGTCCAGAGAAGCTGTTAATTATTTACTGACATGTACACGATACAGGGAGTACAGGTTTACTCCCATTCCTAGGAGTCCCACAACAGAGGATTTGACAAGATACATCATGGCTCTCAGGAGTCCATTTACAGGTTATAAAGGAATGTAAAGAATTTTACAGGAGTTTGAACTTCTAAATTACTAAACCTTCTAGTCTCCATGTTTCCTTAGATGTACAAGGAGACCTAATACATTCGGATTAAAATAATGGAAGATGGTATTAATTACCGTTTGAATGTTAACATCATATTTTTCTCATTACTTTTTCAAGCATTATTTCTTACAAGCAATACATTGTCAATACAAATTCTCAATAGGAATGTGGCTTAATACCATACAATTGGCTTTTTATCAAATTCCGCTGGAGCAACTTCTCTGCCATCTGAGCAGGTTTTTTGCTAAATGCCACTGAAGTGGCATCACTTCAAAACAACACTAGGGAAGGTTTTGTTTGGTTTTGTGCTTTGTTTTTAGCACATTATTGACTTCAGCAGAAAGCACCACTGTCCGAAAATCACAATACTGAGACATGGTACCTAAGAACTACCATGGCCAGAGAGTGAGTGGGTCATGAGGTATATTCTTTTTCTGGTATAAAAATGCAGTGTATTTGGGATTGACATCCATGTAATACTGTTAAATACTCAATAAAAACAAACTACCATATGTCATGCAACCCTGCCTACGCTATTTGGAAACCAGCTAATACTTCTTCATTTACTACTTTACACATGAAAGAAGAGGCTGTAAGTATGAAGTTCCTTTCTCTATTCCTTGAAAAACTTCAGGTTGCTGTAGTATGAAACACAGCAACATTTATCCATGAGTACATCCGAAAATAACCTACAGACTTCAGCTGCTTTACCATGTAGCTAAACATGAAGTGCCCTCACACAGAGCTGCATCCCTAGTTTCCTTTGCATGTATTGGTGCACACTTAGTTTGAGCTAACCATAGTGATTCATATATAAATTAAATTTCCTATCCATAAATTTTAAAATATTTGACATAATCCATAAAGTTAGCAGATATTACGATACCTATGCTATTTAAACTGTCCACTTGGGAGGAACCTGCTCTGCAAAGAACAGATGAAAGATGGCATTTTCATCTTTTATTGAGAATTTCTCACACTGTCATTTCAAACTAATTTTTAACAGCACAGTAAATATGCTATGCTTCTTTTATTTAGTAGTAAAGATGTGTCTACAGAAGGCAATATAAATCCTTGAAACCAACAGAAAATCTTTTTAAAGTGAAGACTCAAAATAATTCATTGCCGAAAAGAAATATTAGTACATGTAGTTTTGATTTATACCGATCATGTTCTGGAATAATCTTAATTTAATAGAGAAATCATACCAATGGTTTTCTCAATCTATAAACAGGTACTAAAGCTTTTGTAAAATATTGTTGGGAAGATATGTTATCTATTGTTTCCACTTCTAATATACATGTGTAAAGCATTTACTAGTGTACAGCTTTATAAACAGCACAAGATGGAAGTATCTGAACACTTAGGTTGTCACCTTAAAACAAACTGTCACACATTTTTCTTCACACATTTGAAACCCAACTTATCAACCTTAACAAGTGTTGTTATCAAAAGAATTTTGGTGCCTTTGTTCTTTCCCTTTTGCAAGTAAATTACACTTTTAGGATTTATTAAGACAAGAAACAATTTTTGAATAGCAGGTCAAAACTCTCTATGGAAAAATTCTCATTACTTTCTAGCCTGAAGCAGTATTTACCACTCCAACTTATCCATCTTTTTCCTGTTTTTTATATATCTATATTTCCAGAATCTTGTTTCTGTGCCTAATGCTATAACACTGCAGCAGTTTGTTCAAAGCAACACTCTTATTTTTGCTCTTAGCCGGTGCTATACAAACCCTGATCAATTATTGAAGTGTAAGCCCTGAAGTAACACAGCCATTACTGCAGCAGGCAGATAAAAATGGAACACTTTTAGCTACAGTATATTTACTTTAGAGTTTCAGCAAACAAACCAACAAGTTAAACTACCTTGTCTTTCACTTTGTTTGATGTACTAATATTTCCTGCATGTTCAAAAGTCTTTCTTTTAAAACAAAGTTACTGAAATGTTACGGCTGCTTGTTTGTGAGAATACCTAAGCTTAAATATTTGCATGAAATAGCCTTGAGATATAGAAAAGGCTGCATTAAAGTGGTACAAATACAGAAGCTGCTATCTGTAGTGCCATAAGAGCCCGTTTTTTATGAGCTGTTTGGTATTTTAAGTTCGCCAAACTGCAGAGCCTGCATATTGTAATGACATTAAAAATGATGCTGGGAGGTATCCTAAACAACAAACAACATAACTGAGAAAAGTATTCATTAAAAGAAAAAAAAAAATAAATTAGAGGTGTTGGAAATTTCTCATGAAAATCAACTGCTAATCACTTGTGGACTTTTCTCCTTCAGTAGCTTACTCCTTTACTCACAAAGGAGTGCCCAAGATGTAATTTTTTGTTACAACGCTTTCTTATTTAATTATACAGAGTCTATTTGATAGCGATGCCAGTTCAAGACTACAACTATTCATCTTCTGATGGTGCTGCATGTGCATCTGCACAGAAGATATAATGTCTTTCAGTTTAAATGTCTGTTCTGGGTTTTTAAGGACTAAATGATAGTGAAGACGACTGGAAACATTCCAGATTTTCCTATATAAACTGCTTAGCAAAACCAAAAATTAGTACTTATGCTACAGAACTAATAATGTTTGACATTTGCATTTTATCACTTAGGGTATGAAGAGAGGGAAGAACTTGTCCCAGGAAGTTTGAGGGAAACTAAAAACTCAGTTTTAGAAATGGATGTTTAAAAAAAGATTGCATAGTTTTGTTCAGTTCTCAGCTGCTCTTTTCTAGTTCCCAGAGGAAAGCAGGCTGTGTGGCTTGCAAGCACCATACGTGAACAGATTTTGACAAATGATCTCATGAATACATAAGAATGTCATCATATCCCACTGGAAGGCATCTGATAAGAGAATGAAGTAGCCATGGGTAAAAAAACACAGGTACTCAGGTGTTTCCATAGGTTTGGACAATTTGTATGAAAACAAAACTATATTATGCAGAGGTGCACTTCTTTTCTTTGTATTAATTACAGCAGAGTGTGTGACATTTGCATTTCTGAGAATAGTCACAAATATTTCCACTGACTGACAGAACAACTTGTTCACACAAGTAGTGTGTATAGGGCCACGTAAACAGTGAACACATACTTTCCTCAAATATCTGAACTTCCGCAAAATTTATCCTAGTCTAGAAAACATGTCAATGAAGAAACCATTCCTTTTCTGCCACAAAGAACAGAAAGCCTCTAGTACTGAAAATTATAGAAACTTGATGCTCTCCTGACCTTACCAGACAGACTCCAGCTGATAAACAGCAGCCAGGTAGTAACACCGTTCTTACCTAGATAGGCACAGATGAGCCCTGCTCCTTCCACATCTCTTTTCGCTCCCATTTGGACACAGGATGAACCTGAACCCTTCAAATCTGAGGCAGACAACCCAAGTACATGCATCTACACAGATGATGCACCAAGTACAAAGTCAGGCTATTTCTTTAAACTACACCTATGGGCAGTCACTAACCATGTCAAACCACCGCTTTTTGCCCCTCATGTCAACATATCTGATTTGAAAAAATGGAAATTACATTGAAGGTAAACAACTTCTTTATCTTCCATTTTATTTTATTTTTACAACCATTGCATCTGAGCCTGGTAACATACTCAAGGTATACCTCAAATCCTTGGAAGCAAAAACCTTTTCATTTGAACATTCGATTCACTGAAAGTGAGGTAGCCAATTTGTTGCTGAACGCGTCTGTGCTATTATTTTTAGAGCTTTCTGGCAGACAGCTTATGAAAGGTGGTTTGTATAAAGCAGCAACATAATTTGAAAAAGTGCAAAAAGGGAATCTATAGCGATGCATGTCTTTGTGAAACATTATTTAAATATTGCAGTGGATAGTAGAAACAGGCTGGCTGGATTTATGAGGTGTGAAGCTATGTCTCATAATGATTAACATTAGAATCACAATTCAGACCTGAGGTCAGACTCCAGATACTACATTAACCTTCTTACTTTTTTAGAAAATCTGGAGCTCTCACGATTATTACAGACTTTATTAAAACAAAGATGCCGTTGAGTTCTCTGCCTGTTTCAAATAAGTCAGGAAAGTGGGATCGGGCCTTTGAAACTTTAGTTCTCTTCATTACTATGCTCATCCATGCTTATCTTTTCACAGAAAAGCTATGTTTGCGTATGTGGAAACATATATATATACACATGTATGTGTATATATATGTATCTTTACATTCACACACAAAACACACACACACACACATACACAAAATAATCTAACACTTGAGCGGCCTCTCTTGGAGTCACCAACCTCAGACAGATTTGCAAAGTCATAGCATACGTGTACGACACCTCTTCTGCACACAGCTGTTGCTCTTAGGGCAAGTGTGCTGCTCCCCTGTGTGCCCTGAAAGACTCCTCAACCTTAGCTGCAAATGGAATCTTCCCTCCTAGCCCTTACAGGAGACAACTATTTGCCGTTTAATAATCGTTTGCCATTACTACTTGGCAAACGATTATTAAACCAAACAACTCCATTACACCCCTCAAAATAAAAATAAAAATAAAAATGCTGTATATAGGTTTCTTCTGGTCCCCACCCACTCCTATTACTTTCAGAAATATTTATTTCCCCAACAGAAAAAGAAACTGAACCAAGTGATTTATATCCATCTGCCCACTTAGTTTCAAATTACATGCTCTTACTTGTAACTTTGGATATCATAGTATCTGTCTGAAGACTAAAAGTAGCTGAACTTTTAGGTAAGTCATAACCCAGATCCATATTTCCATGGTCTAATCAAACCACAGGTAACAGATGTGATCAGGAATCTACAGCTACATAAAATACTTGTGAGACACTGACATTGCTGTAGGACATTAGCTCATCTCCTAGATCTTTTTCAAAAGGAGAAGCCACTATAGACAAGATGATAGCAAATTATCCTAAATTTTGATTGTGAAAATAATAAACAGCAATCCTAATAATCTCCCACGTAGCATCATGACATAAGTGACAGACGGCATGTCTTCAGGTGGTAGCACTGGATGTTTTATTGATGACTAGACTGTGCAGCACAAAGATTCGGAATAGAACTGCTGTTTCTATAGGAAACTTGAAATAAGTTTTTGGGAAAAAAAAAACATGAAAGCTTTCCACTATCTATGAACTCCAGGAATCCTTAAAGACAGTTGAAATATCTCCACTTTAACTTGTTGTCCATTCAAATGAAATTCGACAGTACTCAATTTACACTTTTCATCAGCAGAAGTTCCAGAGCATATACCATGTGAAATATTAAATTCAGAAACATTTATTCAACCTCTAGATTGCATACTAAGTATTCGCTTCATCTTATGACATTTGACCTACTGTGAGTACAACGGAGAATAACTCTAATTTTGAATATTCATTATATCTTTAAAAAAACCAACACAACATTTTAATGTCACACAGCAACAAAAGCTATTCACGGGCCAAAGCCCAGTCACTTAAGTTTACCCTAGACTGATGATTATACATCAAAATGTCAGAAGATATGTATTTACCAAGTTTGATGAAGANGTGCTGTTGTGGTTTTGGAAAACATAAATGTTTCAGCTAGCATCAAATTTACTTAAATGAATCATTTACTATGAGTGGATCACATAGCAAAGACAATCTTCTAGGGCTGTGTGATATATGCAGGTATTCTACAAATCAGCAACTAAATACCTGGCTGCTGTGCCTTCAAGAACAGCGGAATTTTATGGCATTAAGTAGCAGAGATTGCCATGAGGTGCAAAGATGCATGAAAAGGAATCTGAAAGAGGGACTTCTGCTACCGTGCACAAGCATACCATCACTGTTGTGACTCCAGTTACATACACCAATGTATATACATGCATATGGAGAAATACCTGAGTAAGCTTGGGTACTTGCAGAAATTCAGCCATAGTAGAATGGAATTGCTCAGCTGAAGCATTTAAAATTAGTTTAGTTTCTCTGATTAGTCTTGGGAGAAAGCAATCTGCAGTGACTACATAATTCCCTCACTTCCTTTTGTGCATAACAGTTCATCTGCTTGGTTATAGCATCATGGAGACATGACATCCTTCTGCATGCTCCACATATCCCAACTGTTGATTATAGCTCAAGTTTTAGATATCCTGATTCATACCCTTTGAGCTGAAAGTACAGATTCAACAAAAAGTTTAACTAAATCAAGAACAGATTTTTCAATAGGTCTGAGAATTTTCAATAAGCTTTGAACAAACCAGTTGTTCGATTTTGTACAGCTCTGGATAATGTCTCCTGGAACAGTCAGAATAAGAAGAGAAAAAGCAACTTTTTGCAAGATGGATTTNTCAGAGAGAAATGGTCCTGGTACCCAATGGCCTGGTGTTTTATTCCCCATTCCCCCATGTAATGCCACACCTGAGCCACTCTGCAGTCTCTGTAAGCAGGGCAAGACATTGCTCCCATCCAGCAGAGCTCATTTACACTGGTCAGATCTCTGCTGTCTCCTGCAAAGCAGAAATTATAAACCATCTCCACACAGCGCAGTTAAAAACAAACAAACAAAAATAAAATTAAAAAAAAAGCTCAATACCAATAATTTACCTCAACTATTTAAAACAAAATAATTAAAAAATATTGAAAGTAATTCTCATGGACACTGAAGTAATGCCACATGGAAATAAACGTTTTCAGATGAATGAATGAGAACCTAATGCCCTGCTACTTTGGTGGAGCACTAAATGGCTTAAAAAACTCATGTTTATACAATGTGTTGGTGCACACTCTAAAAGGAGGATTGAAACACTCATGCTCATTTACAAATTCACAAATTCATTTTAGGCATACATAGTTGGAATTACAGAAGCAAATGGGAAAAAAAAAAAATCCCAGATAAACCAGTCANAGAAATACCTGAGTAAGCTTGGGTACTTGCAGAAATTCAGCCATAGTAGAATGGAATTGCTCAGCTGAAGCATTTAAAATTAGTTTAGTTTCTCTGATTAGTCTTGGGAGAAAGCAATCTGCAGTGACTACATAATTCCCTCACTTCCTTTTGTGCATAACAGTTCATCTGCTTGGTTATAGCATCATGGAGACATGACATCCTTCTGCATGCTCCACATATCCCAACTGTTGATTATAGCTCAAGTTTTAGATATCCTGATTCATACCCTTTGAGCTGAAAGTACAGATTCAACAAAAAGTTTAACTAAATCAAGAACAGATTTTTCAATAGGTCTGAGAATTTTCAATAAGCTTTGAACAAACCAGTTGTTCGATTTTGTACAGCTCTGGATAATGTCTCCTGGAACAGTCAGAATAAGAAGAGAAAAAGCAACTTTTTGCAAGATGGATTTTTACGCAGCAGTTTGACTTGAGAAGACGGTACTAGGAGTCATAACAGGCTTTTCCTTATGAGATGTCTAGCTGAATTTTTCATGGCAAAGAAGACTAGGTGGATCTTGGTATATCGTTCCTCTGAGTCAGGGTCCTACTCCAGAGGTCTGCAGTTGGTACTTTCAGATATTGGTCCTAGCACAGAACTCATTTGTTCAATGAACTGGAAGACAGAATGGCATAGGACTGCTTGAAGTACAATGGGATGCTGAAAGTTCAGAAATAAAATAAATTGTATCTATAAAGACAGATAAGGATATTTGCCTTCCACTACACCCGTTAAATGTAAATACTCTCAGTCAATTCTAATAATTAAGGAGAATTTTTATCCTCTCTCCTAGATATGCACTTCACTATGAAAAGTGCAGTACTTCACATCACGTGCCTCAGAGCAAGGGAGAAATGAGTGCAGAGAAGAGTATGTTACTTCATAATGCACAGAGTAATGTCAACAGGCAAACGGGTATCAATGCTGTGGCGAACTCTCATCTGCAATGAGATGTAGATGACGGTGGGCAATTAGAGGTGGCCCATCCGTTNAGCTACCAATTAGTGGCCTTTAAAAAAAAAAAAAAAAAAAAAAATTGTCCCTGATTTTATACCATCAAATCATTCTCCATCTTCTACCCACTAGGGTACGCCAGGTGCCCATTGGACAGTCTCACTGCAGTGCATTACAAGTGAGAATGGCACTCGAGCTAGTGGCATTATAGAAAATGAGTCCAGAAGTAAAGCCTTACCAAAACCAATAGAAAATCCCCATTCATTTCAATGTGATTTGGATCAGGCTTTTGGCAACTGGTGTGCCAGACAGCCTCAAACTCACTGGCAATGTCAGGCAGGACTGCAGTGGTTCACAGCCACACTTCTCTCAGGTAGCTTGGAAGGAAATCAGCTTCNCTGTCTCTTACAGTTCATACCTTACTAGGCACAAAATCATTGAGCTTTTGTCAAATTAGTCCTTGTTGACTCTTCAAATATTTGGTATGACTCTAAACCATACATACATACATATATCCAACATAGGCAAATGGTTCATAGGTTTTGACAAAAATTTCTCTATAAACGCAAACATTTGTGTTCTACCACTATGTTTTGTTTCTATACAATGAAAGAAAAAAATAAAATGTGGCAGAAAATGCAGTTAGAATGTGCTCAGTTGTGTGATCATTTGGCTAAATGGACAAACGTCTCCTAAAGAGTATGTCGAGGTTCCCCAAACAAATTTTACTGGTAACATAAGGCAGGTTGGAGTAAATTCCAGCCATGAAACTCTAGTTCATTAATTTTCTACACCAACTGTCTCTTGCTAATTCNCTCTGAGAATGTAAAGTAAAATCCACAGCAGCTGCAACATTAAAACTTTGCTTTTTAGACAAATACACCTGTGTATGTGGGATGACCCTTCCATTTCTTTGTTACACTGTTAGGCGATGGTATGCAACCATCTTCCTTTGACATCAAAGGTCAAATACCTTTGGTTTCCTCCTATTAATGAAAGATCTCCTTGGTTAAAAGCAAAAATGCTTAATTTGAAGGTTAAATGCAAAAACATTCAATTAATGAATGGACCAAGTATAATCTGTGGAAAGTATTTCTG
>VXAV01010887.1:319124-331399 GCA_013399715.1 Alectura lathami
AAACAAAAAAAAAAAAATGGCTATCAATCTGCTATTTTCATATTTTTCCTTCAAGATGTATTATTTTCATTAAGCTTATCATAGTGGAATTATTTTGTTAAATTGTGCTATTTGTTTCACACCTTGACAAGACAGTTGAACATTATAAAAAGCAAAGGAAAAGTAGATGTAAAACAGAAGAAAGTAAGACTCAAAAGTAGAGAGAACAAAGGAAAAAGATTCACTGAGTCAGTCATGTCTAGTTAAGCAATAAGACATCATTACAACAAAGAAGATGAATTAAGAAAGGTTCGAAGCAAGATGAGCAAAAGACTTAAGATTATTTTTGTGTCTTAAGGGTGATGAGAAAGAAAAAGCATAGAGATCCTGGTAGTACCGTTGTAGTTTGAGGTAAGACACACTTGCGTCTAAGCCCATTCCAATCCTTTCTCTCGCATATTGAACATTTTTTCTTGTACGATTGCACTGAGCAACCTTGCTCACCCCCCCATTTCCTTTCATCATTCTCCTGAAGTTGTTACTACTGTAGATGCTACTTGGCCTGCACAAAGGTGCAGAGCTGGGACAGAGGATGAGGGCTTCATCACCTCTTTAGTGTCAAGACAGAAAGAGCAGAGAAGAGCACTGAGAGCACAGCTTCACTTCTGCTCCCTTCCTCCCTTTCCCACCGGAACATGATGACACATTATGACAGAAATGTAACAAACCTCTGAAAAGGCAACCACAAAACGTATTTTCTTCTTACAGGCACAAACAGATTAAANCCACAGAGAAAAAAAAAAAAAAAAAAAAAAAAAAAAAAAAAAAAAGTTCACATATTCTATGGCATAGGATAAAGTTATCCACCTCCAGCTTCTGGGGCAGTATTGAACATATTCTACAGTGAAGCTCAGCACTAAAGTGCTACTGCTTGTGCACAGAAGTACACAACAAAACTCAAAGTGAAGCAGCACAGTAGCACAGTAACATCTGCATGTTGCAGCAGGACTATCATTTCAGAAGAAGACTTCTTTCCTTACTCCGACTCACTTGCACCAACCCCAGTGAGCTGAAAAGGACTTTTGCCTTCTTTTTTAGGAGATACCTCTTGCACTCTTCTGGTTTTTGGTGAGCAGCACAGTGCTGCTCAGCCTGGTATCACAGAGCAAGCACTGACTTGGCCACAAGGACCAGGACTCAGACAGGACTCAACAGCTTCAGTGGTAAATGGATAGAGGCACCAGCTCGCCGTTGTGCTTGGGGAAAGGCTGCTCCCATGTAATCCCACTGCTTCTAGCTCTTCAGGCAAGGTTAAGTACATGTAAATTAAAACTGCAAGCTATTTTTGTATAAAGTTGGTATTACTAATTTGTTAACTATGACAATTTCACACAGAAACCCTTTTGTTGGAAACTGAGTTTCTCATGTAATAATTAGCTGTGGAATATTACCCCAAACAGGTGTCTGTAGCCTGTCAAAGTCAGAACAGGTGATTTAGAATTAGCGTATTAAAAGAACTGTGAATTAGCGAAGCAAAAACGTGTTAATTTCTTGTTCCATCTGTTAATATGAATTCACTGCCAAATATTTTACTTTGTAGAACTGTGCTGGGATTGGCAAGAACATACACTATAAAAAAAAAAAAGTTTAAAGGCCTGAATGTTTAAAAATCATGACATACGTTACCACAAAAATAACTTCTACATTTGAGCAAGGTTTTTTCTTTTGTATCTTTTAAAACTTCACAGTGAAGAATACTATATAATACATTAAAATTACACTACAAACTCTCACAAATAAACTTTAGGGCTTTCAAAACCAAAGCTGAACACAGCATCATGAGAAAATACAAGAAAATATTAGGAATGGGCTTAAATAAAAGCTACAATCAGCATCTTTATCCTGCTTTTCAATTCGAGACTCAAGTATTCAAATGCTCCAGATATTCAAGCTGTGAGTGTTTAAAAATAGTACTGGTATCTACCTGAAAAGCTCTGTCCTGTCTGCACAATAACACAGCTCCTATGAACTTGCCATTCCTAAAGGACTATGGTTATAACATTATGACCTTTCTCTGTAAGCAGTTGAAAAAAAAAAAAAAAAATAAACACAAACACATGTATCGCACACATCTGATTCGTCACAATAGTATTCATAGCAGTATATATTTTTTATAAAAGCCCCTACTTTCATGGTCTTTCTAATTAGAAGCCAGTGTACTCCTGAGCTAATGGACAGCCTCATACACGGCAGGATGGTCAGTACTGAAACACCATTGCACAAGGGGGATGAAAGACCGATTTTAAAGACTGTACGCCTTACATCTGCTAATAGCAGAACTAACGTTTTTATGTCACCACTGTCAAAGAGCACATTTTAATGCATTTTAAATATAATTATCCCGCAATGCATTATATATATCCATCAACTATTAATGAACACCAGGTATAAACATCCAACTCCTAATATCTGTGACTAATGACTCCAATATATTTTCTAGCATGAGTGTTCCTCCACTTTTGTAAGCTTTGCAGAGAAATGCCCAACTATCTGTTTGCTCCCCGCTGTGCCTTGCTGCTTCTTGCACCCTCTGCCCCGCATTCCTTGGAGCCCTGCCATCGCGCAGCAGCGCCTGCTCCCTGCCAAGACAGCTTCCACTCGGGAAAGGCAGAGCACTGAGTGCATGCACAAACACTAAGCCTACAAAAAACTTGCAGCATCACCCAAAGACAAATCTCAACTAAATTCTTGTATTGGTCACTGCACAGCAAGCACATCCTGTGAAACGCTCTGCCCAACTGCGGTCACAGGCACGAACAGCAAGCTGAGGACTCCAACCCATATTTATACAAAGTCCAGCTGCTTAAGTCCAATAATTTTCCCTTAGCCATTTTTTCTCCTGGAAGGTGAAAAGGAAGAGAAAGATCAAGCATGTGAAGCAGGTGTATGAGAAAGCAAAAGTGGTGGAAACATACAGAAACCTTGGTGCATTTTTCACCAAAAATACGAGAAATCCAAGATCTGCCAAGGTAAGACACAGCTAGCAGTTTCACGCTTGGTCTTCAGAGATGTAAATGGAATCTACCCTAGAATTTTCTTAGCAGACAGGTACTTAAGCACTTACTTGGCCAGCCTTTTCCCTCATCACACAACGTGTTACAACAAATAGATTTGTGGGTGTTTCCAAAGGTGCACAAGTTCCCTCAAGCCTGCATGCTACCCCTACACAGCAGGACAACATCCTGGCTCCAGGCATGTTGTCACTTTCGCACATTTCCCCAGATCTTATCTTCTAGAAGGAGGAAATCACAGAGAAGGCCATATTGCCACTTGGATTGCAGGAGAGTGAAAAGACGCACACCCAATGACTACAAGCATTTAGAGCAAAGCACAGAGATACGCAGCCGGTTCTTAACTGCAAATGATATGATAGGTAGTTTCTCCTCCCTAGTTTTCTGCCACATCCAAGAGATTAATACTTACATGAATCATTTGTAATGAATAGCATAATTTAGGGAAGTGAATGAGATTTTCTGCATTATTTATATTATGAACTCACCAGAATATGAATGGTGGCTTATGTAAATTCAAACCATGTTTACAGTAGCAAAGTGCAGAAAAAGACCAGTAAGGGTTAAGCTGATATTTCCAGAGTTGGAGCTCTTTGTATCAACACTCTATTGCTTATTGCCTTAGTGCTGAGTGATGTGAGTTACAGCCTATGAAGTACATATGGGAAACTTTTATTGTTTTCCACATTTGAATGGAAAAATAATTATGTTGCTCACATCTTTCACATACTTAAAGTAAATGCATCGCATTCTTTCTCAGGGTGTGGGTCTGAATTCTTATATTTAAGGAAAGAAGGCTGCCAAAGTTATAACCTTACAGTAATAAAGATTCTTTTCTTTTCTTTTTAATGCTTGATAATTCAACCTAAATGTCAGCTTAGGCTTTAAAATAGAACACATCTATTTGCTCATAATATTTAAGAAATACAATGTCATTATGCTGTTATCAGTGGTAAAACATGTCTAATCTTGATATAGCATCACCTTTAACAAATGCTTGTGGGAAAAAACTAGCGAATGCATAAAACATTTTATGTAGTTTTAAAATATACAATACATTAAAGTTTTAGTTGACTTATCTGAAAAGACATATTTTTGGCACATAAATAAAAAAAGGCAAGGGAAGAACTTGTCAGAAGGCAAATAAAGTATGTAAATTAAATCAAAGGTAAGGCAGCTACACTTTTCGTATAAATAACTGTGTTAACAGATTTTTATGCATATTACAATATATTCAGATGTATTACTTCTGCAAAAACAAATTCATTGCTTCTCTCCAAAAAAATGGATTAAAACAATTTATTTTACAAAATTTGGATGGATGGGATAAGAAATGTAATAGCTATCCATGGGAAATAAATATAAAAATTATTCAAGCTCCATCTACTTTATGTTAGTAATGAGATGCACTTCATTCAAATTCCTTTCAATTGAAACAGTGCTGAGAAAGCAAGAACATGATTCTGTAGGAAATGATTTCTAATCTTCATGATAACATACCAATATAATACAATTATTTACAATTGACTAAGAGTTAATTCCAATAGTATAACATCTTTCTTGCAAAAATGTCAGCTTTTATTGATGAAACAAACTAAGAATAAAACATTTTTACTTGTAGTCTAACTGTGCTGTTTTTCATTCTGTTAACCAAAACAACACAGCAATACTGTAAACAAAAAAATAGCATCAAACTGGCTGTGTTTGCATGATTTTACCAAGCATCATAAGCAGCAGAGGGAAAAGCTTTGGGTTTCTTTAAACATTAAAAGTAGTATGAGAAAAATATTGGGTTTTTGTTTATTTTGGGGGTGCTTAAGAAGATAACGAACTCAGACAGAAGTCATCACCAATGTCAATGGGCAGAGATTAGTTATTGCTAGAAAAATAAACACCATCATGCCCCCACTTTCACATTTTACATGCACAAAAGACACTATTCTATTTTATTTTTTGGTAAATTAGTGGAAGTGACACTTAAATAAGTAGTTAAATTTAATCCTCCTTTTGTATACTGAATTTGTGGTGTACGCGGCAGGACTGTTTTCAGTGGAGTCTGAGCATTATTTTAATCTCCACAATTCTCTTGCCTTCGAACACTTCACCAGTATCGTGAATCTTAAATTTCTTACAAAGAAGGAACAGGGTTTAACTACTTCTGTCTCACAATCTGTGGGTATTAGTCAAAATCTGACCTTTCCAAGCACATCTTATGCTATCAAAAATAAACGCACAGGTATTTGTGTGGCATTTTGAACTCCTTTGTCACCACTTTCAGCTGTGCATCCTCTGAGGTTCAATAAGCAAAGCCACAACCACTGATACTGCAGCAAAGACTACCCTCTACACCATGCCTTGCTCTCATCCTGCACTTTCAACGAGAGGTCACCAAGGTGGAAGAATATATCAAATCAGAACAGTTTTACTCAGGTTGTTTTGGTGTATGGGACCACACAAGACATGAGCAATGACAAAACGTGGTCCTGGTCAAAGGCCACTGATGAATACTTCCCTACTGTGAAGTCTGGATTTTTTTTCTGTCTCCAGATCTGCAGCTGTTTGAAAAGATAAAGTTAGTTTAACTCTTTTCTAATGGCAAGTAAAAAAGACATAGCAGTGTGCCAAGACACAAAACCACTAGTAACTCAAGTTCATAATAAAAGCAGCTGCTTCATCCAACTCACATGGGGTCACCCTGCCGAAGTCCAACTAATATTTAAAAGCATGAACAAGTATGCCCTTATAAAAAAAATACAGCAACTCTGCCTTATCTCTTCACATGGGCTGGCCCAACCAGCTCAAACGCTGAGACAATAAAAGGAAACAGGTGGCTGAGAGAAATATCTTATATCCTCCAAAGCAGCTGCCCTACAAGAAATTCAATCTAGGTATCCCGAACAAACTGCCTTTTCATCAAAGACCACATACACGGGGGATGCACAGTATACCTACTTAGAACATATCTTGCATTGTATTTTCTACGACCAACTGGTTCCCTTTGATTGGCATAATTTTGGCAGATAATAATATTTGTATTTTTAAAAACAGTATTTAATTTGTTTACAACAGGTGCTTATGCTCCATTCGCACAGAAGAGCCGTTGTTCCCCAAGGCCCAGGGATACGACTCCGTGTCTCACATTTCTGCTTTCTCCTAAGAGCACAGCGGCCACTAAAATGCCCCAAGGAAGCAGCAGGAATGACTGAAATGACCTCCCACGTTTCAGCAGGCTGCACTATTTGAAGAGCAGGACGCAGACATGCTGTGGCAGGTTGGAGTGTGTGAGAACGGATACATGCAGGTGGTGAGTGACAGGGCCTGCCACTTGGACAAGAAGAAGAAGGCTTTGCCATGAAACGATGTGTTGGCACTTTACTGAGCTATTGGAACGTTAGCATCCTCAAGGGAAGAATGGGAAGCCTTACACAGGTAGCAAGTAGCTCCTACTACTTTGTTTAAAAGTTGAAATCTTTATTAGGAAGAAAACAATCATTCCTCCTAAATGCCACTAAGAATCAATCCATAAGGCTGCGATCTTGTTCAAATAGATACTTAAAATGTTAAATGTACAACAACATGGATTTCAGCACAACCGCTCTGCATCACCCCCAGCCTAGAGTTTAAACTATTAAATAACTCTAGTCTCTTATTTGGGTCTTGAAACATGCATATTAACCTAAATCTGTCCTGGAAAGCATGAAGAATCGTCATTTAGATATGGATGGATACATTGCAGACATGCATCTTTGCATAATGGACTCTCCACTCTTTGATATTATCAATAATATATTTTCATTTTCTATTAAATAGCACAATATATGTGAAGTACATAAACATGCATCTAAATATGTTTCTTTACAATTCTACAGAGATGTCAATGTTTAATATACAAGTAAAAAAAATGTTAAAAGAGTCACAAACTCTAAAGTCATTATAAATCCATTAGTATTTAAGAAAAGTTGTGATACATAATGCTGAGATGAGTGCTTTTAGCAGAACTGTCTTCTCAAGGTGGTGCAGCACTACGTAGAAAGGCTCATGGACAGGTAACGAAGGGTGGATGGGTATCAAAGAAGGAGCTCAAAGGACCCCATCCTCTAGGTCACTAAGCTCACTGCATGTCTCCACCCCACCCTCAACATGGATGATGTGATTGAGGAAAAGTCAATTTTATTTTCTATTCTCTGGGAAAGATGAAGGTGGACAATGGACTAAACAGAGATTCCCAACAACAGAGGTTTCACACAAGTTACCAGCTGTCCTTAAATCTAGGAATATATCTGGGCTATTCATACATCAGGAAAGTTATTGCAAATTGAGCTGGAAGGATGAAGATTTTGTGGAAAAAACTTATCTGGCAATACATTTAGTGTTTGATTTCAGCTTGCCTCGAGAACCCAGGTTTCTTCATTACATAGTAAACATATCTAAAGAGAAAATATAATTATTGTAACAACGAAATATCTGAATTTTTGAAAAAAAACTACTGATCGTAGACAGCAGCTCTTAGCTGCAGCTGTTTCCATCATGACACTAATTCCCCATTCATTTGAATGGGGCTTAATGGTGCTGTCATAATAATCTTATTGTGACACCAATGGAAGTTCATGGAGACAATGCAACAATGTTAAGATTAAATAAATTGATGTCCCTACTGTGATATGTTTAGCATCGTATTCTGAAATTTCTATATTTGGGGAGCTTAATTACATAGAATTTATTAGTCTGACATATTAACCTCATTTTTATGGCTTCCTCGAAAGCTTCCAGATTTAATTAAATAATTCTCTATAGCTGCAGAAGCTATTGACTTCTCTTGAATGTATTCATGAGTCTCCTCAGTTCTACAGAAAGCGTAGTGTCAGGTTGTAACAGCAAAGTATTTTTGGCATGTCATTGCCCTGTTACAAATCTAGAAGTCCAACTGGCTGTGTGTTTTGAGTATATTACATTTGCAAAACCTTACACTTTACGGATGATTAATGAACCACTGTACAGATGGAGGCACAAATGCAAAACGTGTATTTTTTGTGCAGAAAGACCTAAGTATGTAGCAATAGGTGGAAGAGAACTTTCTGAAATCTGAGAAACTATGTCAAATAGAAAAGAAACACACAGACAGATTTTTGGAACTGACCACAGTACATATTATAAAAAGATACAGATCAACCCTCAAAACTTTAGGCTACAGAATTAATGAGTATTGTTTTCCACTGTCAAAAATTTAATCCTATCCTGATTTTATTTCACATCTCTGTGTAAACTTTGTAATGAAAATAATATTGGATACTGTTAGCTCAATCTGTGGAAATAATTTCACAATCAGAATCTAACTGTGGGTGAAATGTGCACTTCATTTTTAAAATCAATAAGTTTTAACAAATGTGAAGGCAGAAACGCAGCATTCTTGAGCCCTGATCCTGTCTGTAACCCCAGGTGCCCGCTCTCCTAAAGGCAGAGGTATCGCAGCACTTGACGAGTGCTGCAATATTCCCTGTCAATTTTACATTCTGCTTGGCAGCAGTGGAAGCTTGACAGGCATCAGCACAGTGATTGGCAGTACCATGACTGATAATGCGAGTCACAGCAATTGGCAACAGCACCACAATCCCCCTCACGGAGTCCAGAATTTACTTATAAACTCACAGGTGACCTTTGATGATACAAGCTGGAAGGTCATGGAAAGGAGAAGACTTTTTATTAAATGTCCCTTAAAAATTAATTGTTGGTCCAGGCATTTTTTATGATTATTATTACTACTTTTTAACTTATTACACATTGAACTAAAGCAGCCCTCATCTAGGCTACTGAGCTGCACACACAGTGCCCACTACCTCATAGGTTTGTCTGTCCTCAGGTCTGGGAGTGGTAACTCTTTCTGGCTGTTTGATAACATATGAGTCCTGTTTTCATACTTACATCTTTGGTTTCTCCAACTGTAAACAAATACATGGAACCTTTTCCACATCAGGAAATTACTGTGAAGATTAATCAGTTAATGTTCACAGTGAGAATTGAAAAATAAGCCTTACACGCTTCCATCATCACTTGGTGTATCCATCACTCTTGCCAATGACTTAGCTACGCTTGACGTAAACACGTAAAACACATTCAAGAAAAAGGTTCATTAAAGTATAGATATTATATTTTGTTTAGATTTTATAATCTGTCTACTCATAACTTCAGATTTTATGTACAGGAGCATTTTATAAAGGTGTTGTAGGAAATGCTGCTGCAGTGGAGGGAGAGATTTTGATCACTGGAAGGAAGAATTAAATATGGAGTAATAACAGGACTCAGTAAAGCATGCCTTGCTTTGCAGGCCTGCTATGTCAGCATTCTCTGACATACCCAGAAACCAGAGATTCAAAGATGAATGTCATCTAATGCTATTTTTCAAGCTCCTGAAGCCTTTTCTCTTCACATTACTTGTCACCAAGAGAGACCCTTGTTTGACAAGACAGTAGGTTTGAATAAAGGCATTTTTAATTCCAAAGTATCAATTCCTTACTTTCTCTGTAAATATTTCCTTGATTCTTCATATTACACGGAAATCAAACTAAAATAAAACCTCCCTGCATTTAATGTCATCAGGGTTAGCTCGATTCAAGAGGAATTTTTCAAGATTTTTCCCTAACCGCTCTTACTTAGCTCCCCAACAAATTGGATTAGGCATGTACTGCAGCACCTAGGTATATCAGGAAAAAAAAAAAAAAGGGGGGAAAAAGTAACTTATTTTGAAGCCCGACCATTGCACATCCTTTACGCTTTTCTTCAGTCAAGGTTTATACCCCCTAACCTACTGTGGTGCATGTTGCAATCCACCAAGATTTAAAATTCATCAAACAGACAAAGCGCACATTTAATACTCACATAAGGGAATACGGAATGCCTTTCAATACATCAAACTCCTAAACCTTTTACATCTTTCATTTTTAAGCTACATGGATTTTGATTTGTACAATTTTAAAAATATTCTGAAGCCTAGTCAATCTAACACTAAAAAGCACTGTTGCACAGTAAGAAATCGAGAAATACAATTCAGCAAACCTGGTATAGTTGGTCCCCAGGGAAGTTTTTTTCCAATTTTGTTTGTCATAGCCCAGATCCATCATGTCATGCTAGCCTAACTTACTACTACTGTCTTTTTTTTCCTTTTTTTCCCCTTTCTTTTCTACCCTTTTCTGGCACACTCCAACTATTTTCTGTTAAACTAGTGCTGTCACAAGAAAACATATAAAAATGCTCTTTTGCAAACATACTGTTTGGTCTCTACTGAACTCTCCAGAGCCATGGATTTCTCTCACTGTCTTTATCAGAGGTGAATGTTGACAGATCACTGAACCTTACTGTCAGTGGTGACAGGCTTAAAGCTGTTTTGTGCAAGGTGGAGGGAAAAAAAAAAAAAAAAAAAAAAAAGGTTTCTGTGCCTTGCATCTAGAAGGTCCCTGATTTAACAACAAAGGCTTATGTTCAAAGATGATTAGCTTAAAGGCATTTCAGAGAGTTTTGATTGTAGCAGCAGTTGGGTGTCTTGCTACTGGGTGAAATATGTATTCCCCTGAGAACAAAGGCAGCAGCAATCCTATTCTGCTGAGGTGGCAACTTTAATAATTCCACGTATTTATCAGTATTGTGTCAAGATCTTAAGGATTTTGCCCTTCAGGTGAAGTTGGAGGTAGATGGAATGGACACGGTGCTGAGCAATCCCACTAAGATATACATGGAAAATGTCCCATGATGTCCTAGGGGAGAGATAGAAAAGATTCCTAAGGGCCTGAATACATATAACATAGATAAATGTCTTCAAGATACACAGAAAGAAGGATGAGATTTTTACATTGGGCTTTAGCCTGTGCATAAAGTAGTGAGATCAGATGCCAGGTGTTTTTCCCTGTACAGAGAGCCAGTAAAAAAGTAAGAAGAGTGTAAATTATCCAGCTATATTTTCAACCAGAATTAAAACAGAAAAAAAAAAAAAAAAAAAAAAAAAGTGGAAATGCTGTTTTAACACCTAAAATACACTGAAAATAACAACATCATATTTACTGTTGGATCCCTCATAAAAGATGCAACTTGAACCACAACAATGGAGTTGCTGAAAATGGAGAGATTAATTGGAGAGATTAATGCAGCCAGTAGTGGTAGGGTTTGATCGAGCACAGACATTACACACAAACTCACCCAGAAACAAAACACCTCTTTGCCTCTGGATGCATAGATGTTTTCTGTGATCTTTCTGTATTTTACCATGTTCGGTGACACCAGGACAGATTTCACTGTCCCACAGCAATGATGTCCAACAGGGAAAAACTATTAATTTGGTGAGGAGCAGATATATATAACTCTTCATGCACCATCAGAGAGATATAGGGGACTTTCAGAAGGAAATGTCTCCTAATTAATGATAGTTCTGAGCCTTATGAAGTGTGAAAGACTGTCTGGAGGAATGTGTAGTGTAAGCATCATTCTGAAGGGCCTGGTAGTGCAGTGCTAAAAAGCAATAAAAATGTAGGACTAATGTTCAGGACAGGAGGGGAGGTAGCTGGAGGAAATCTCAGATTAATCTTAAAATATCTGAATGTCCTAAAGATGCTGTTTTGAATAATTACAGGATCACAGTACGTCTTGCTATTTCAAAGGTCAACACATTGAAAATGTCATATTTTAAGAGGAAAAAAAAATAAGCATTTCCTTTGATATGTTTACTCTGTTAAAGTCAGTGAGCTCATGTCCCATTAATAAAGACCTCATGATGCTTCAGGAATCGCCATGGCATCACTGGTTATAGTTTCCCTCCCTTGACCCTGCAGTGGCTGCACCAGCCTATTAGCAGGTTGATGCCATCAGTCACAATCATGAACGGCAGTCCACATTCGACATAATTTTCACCAGTATTTGGGAGACATCAGCATGTCCCTTGACTCTGGCAGCAGCTGTGCCCGCAGCCTCTCCCCGCCTGGGACAAGGTCCTGCTGCCAGCAGTGTGGCTAAGCCGGGTGCTGGGACAGGCTGCACGCGCTGGCAATTTAGCAGCAGGCTGAGCATTTACCCAGGCTCCGTGGACCAAAACCTCCTGATCTTTGTGATCAAGTCTAAACAGACCTCTGTTTTCATTTTATACAAGGTTCGCTGACGGTTAACCCAGAATACAGTGGTAAGATCCAGAGCAATCCGTTGCAAGCCAAATTTTTTTTTTTTTTTTTTTTTTTTTTTTTTTTTTTT
>VXAV01010887.1:334878-348062 GCA_013399715.1 Alectura lathami
TTTTTTTTTTTTTTTAAAAAAAAAAAAAAAAAAAGCTTTTTATGTTAGTTTAGCTCAAAAGACTTGGGCTTTCATACAGATGGGAGAAAAGAAAAATCCTTAGTAATGAGCACTGTCCTGTTCAAAGTTAAATATTGTTACAGATGGGAACAGAAGGACTGATTGCTGCAGGACAGTGATGTTACATCGCACATCTGGAGCACTCTGTATACGTCCAGACTGGCAGAGGAGACTGAACACATCAGATGCCATTAGTCCAAAAATGTGTTAGCAGAAAGAAATTACGATAAGTGCACAAAATGGTCAGATGTAAGGGCAGGCACCATTTGTAGATTTGTTAGTCAATTAGGCTTCATTTCAAGCAATTCCCCCAAGGTTTCTTGAGGTAGGAACATTTCTTTTCCCTTCATTTCACTTAGGTTTGCTACAATTCACTGACTGCAGACTTCTACACAACCTCAGTATTTTTATCCTCAGAACAACTGTCAATCAAAGCATCACCCACACTTTGACCTCTCTCCTGATTTCTTACTAGACAACCTCACATTATACAAATAACAATATGGCACAAAAGCAGAAAAACAGTACTGTAAAAAATTATCAACCTTTGCACCGTAATGTTTTCAACCTTTCATTAACAGCATGAATTAAACCAAGAATACAAAGTCACTATTCAGCTTAACAAATAGTACTTGTTCACAGCACCCATAGGAGTTCCATCTCAGGTGGTATCTGACCTTATGGATTTCCTACTGGCAAACTGAAAGTGGGGTTGCCAATTTTTGGAAAAAACACTCTTCAGCAAACAAGTCTTAGTATGTAGAAATAAAAGGCATTTGCGCAGAACCCAATCATTTCTATGCTACAGGTTTTACCTGTTGCTCAAAACAGTCCCAGAGAGCACGCTGAATGCAACAATGCCACACTGCAACTACTGAATAACTTAGGTGACAGTATAGGTCATAAGCTCAAATTGTTTGGCATCACATGATTAAGTTGATATAAAATAAGAAATAAATTCAGAGCAATCTAGGGTTTCTAAGGGAAAGAAGACTGAGGAAGCTGAATGGTTCACTTGCAATGAATAATCTGAGTAATGACACTCTGAATTTCAGTAAAAATACTTCAGCAATTTCAAAGTTACATATTTACCAAAAAGATCTTTAAAAGTCTTTTTAAAAAGTAAAATGTGTGCTGAACTTTTCTGACATTTACAAAAGTAATTAATTAATATGATTAAGCAAATTACACTGAGCCAAAGTCTGACTGATTGTAAAGCATGCTGCAAGAGCCACCTGTTTGCTAGAAAGATTAGATGCTATGGTGCTGGCAGCTAGGAAAAGAAAAAAAAAATAAAAAAAACCCTGAAAATTATGAAAGATAGAGAAGTATCTACATATACTGATCTTTCTTGTCTAATATACATCATCACATTGTCTGAGCTGTACCTGACACAAGAGTTGTCCATAACAGTCACTGCTCCTAGGTCCATACGGATATTTATGAATCTGATTCCTAACCAGGTACCTCAGTGTTCCTGTGAATCTAGCTAACTGGTTCCCAAGCTCTAGGAAAACTCAGTGTATACCTGTTCCCACACCTTGAGGGTAGCAGTACTCCTGCCGGATACATAAAAAGTCTTTGCCTGAGAGAATATTTAGCATTTAAGAATCAATCTTCTGTTTAGCAGTAATCGCCGTGAGATGCTGTAAGATATGCAATTATAGGATATTCATCCCTGGTAACTTTTTATGACTTTAAACAAAATTTGAAAATACTGTGGAGAGATGCTTTGTTCTTCTTTTATGAAGTTTTTATAATGTATACTAACATGAAGCCCTAATCATGTACACCTTATAGTGTCATGCACCATGCACACATGGAAGAAATCCATCATCTTTGTGCCTAGGAACCTGCAGTGAAAGTACAGAAGAGCCAACACATCCAGCCTTAAAGGACTTAGAGAAGAGTAGGACTGGCAGTGCAGGACACAGCGCAGACAAGCTGCTAAACCACTAACTCAGGATAGTGTGTGAGATTAGTACTTGACTGACTTATATCAATAGTATTTGACTTGAGATCCATGGCAGCCCCTGGCTGCCCTGGCTACAGCGCTATCTGTATGGAAGTCAGGTAAATTGAACTTTACTACAAGACTATCACCCACCCAGATTTGAGTATGGAACTGTGCTCCAGGCTCCACAGTGGGCACGTTGGCCTTGCCTTCATGATTAAGTATCATCTATAAGGAGACTTCAGAGAAATCACTTAACATTCACGTGGGGACGGGGACCATGACTAGAGCAGAAAAGTAGAATTCTGTGCTTACAGAGCAGACAAAATAGCTCAACAGTCTTGAAAATTACATTGTCCTGGACCAGAACTGGAGTACAGTGTTTGGAGTCTGCAGATTAGACAGGAGATGGATGAGAATCATTATTCAAAAGTCAAACCAAAGGGGCAAATAAAGGAATGGAAGAAGAGCAGAACTGCAAGAACAGGATTTTAAGAACAGTTTATGGTGTGGGAGGTAGCTACAAGGCTATGACAGATTAGGATGGACCATCAGGTTTTAAGCTTCATGTAATTGTATCAATCCCATTAACTTTTCCATGGAAGTGATGCCTTAATGCTAACTCTATGCCCTAGTGATTTAGCTCAGGCTAGCACAATGCCTTGTAGGTCACCATAACTAAAATAACCCATTGGAACCTGGGGTAATAACTCATTTTGTAAATCACGATTCCTGAAAAGAGAAAATGCTAACAAATGGACATCTTGGTGAAGAGGAAGTGCTGGATATAAAAATTAACAGAGCTGGTTCTAGGTATGCTCAATTAAGAGCATGTATGTGGACTTTTCTAGAAATAGCTTCAGCCACGCTCAGCCCTGCTGCTTGTTTTATATTTCTGCCATACAGATTAACTAAACACAGTATTAATAATGCAAAAAATTGTGATTTGAAAGTTCTGACATAAACAAACCCTGAAAAGGAAGCAAACAGAACACACATTGTCTATGCCATTTGTGAGCCAGTGGATCTAATGGTTCACTTACTTTACAACCTGCTTTGGAATAATTTGGCACATCTCTAATTTTAACAAGCTTCAGTGGGATTAGATAAAATGCAGACTTTGTTTACAACAATTAACACTCAAAGAAGTACAAAAGAACTTGTTAACTGCATTTATGAACAAAAAGTAACAAAATGAGAGTTATTCCAAACGAAGTTACTGTATGACTTGCTCAGATTGGCACAATTGTCTCTAAAAGGCTAAACCAAAAAAAAAACTCAGCAACTGAACGTCACTTTCAAAGAAGCAGATGTGTATTTTTAATTACACCAAAAGATTTAGTCTACATTGACAATAAATGTATTATCAGTTTTGCATACATCAAATTCACAAACAGGACTGTTTTAGACTATATGCCACGTACACATTCATCAAGTTAAGCAGAAAACCAAAGCCCTTGCAGCTGAGCTAACAAATACATTGGCCATTGCTCTATTATTATTTCTATTTCCAATTATTTTGCCTTGACTGATTAAAAGCACATTGGTCTCTGCATGCTATAGATCTGGAAAGAAAATGTGGATGACTTCAAACCCAACCTAGTGCACTAACCATCCTCAGAGATAATAAATGGGCACATCACATTTTCCTCCATAAAAGGTTTGCAGACAGTAAATGGATGAAGAAAGATACAGAGAGGCAATGAAGCAGCAGGTGGAACTAAGAGAGTTTAAAAACCACAAATTGAAAACAACAGTGAGAAGGAGTAAAGATTCAGTCTTTTAGGCCATAAACATCTTGTCCCCTATATCACCCTATTTCCACTTGTTCAAATGTCTAAGTAACTTCAGAGACACCTCTGCAAGTTGCTGTTTTTAAAACTGCCATAGAATTGGCCATGTCTAAGGAAGCTTTCTGCTCCTTCCCAGGTGGTGAGTAAGACACTGCAATCCTTTCCCTCTCTTTTCCCATCATTATTAGCTCAGGGCTTCATAAAAGAATGTAGCCACCATAGAAGCAATGTCCTTAGTTATATTCTGTGAGTAGCCAGGAGGCCTGGGCACTGCGTAAACATGTTTATTACTCTAACAGTGTGCCATTTTAGTCAGAAGCGATGCTCCAAAACAACAGAACTGCAATGCTCACTCGCGCTGTTGCTGGTGGAAGAACTGCCCAGTCAATACTGTTTTTTTCTAGCCCTGTGATGCTGTAACTTCTCCCTCCTGCTATGACAAAATTAATTCATACACCCTGATAACACGACTATTGCTGGTAGTGTAAAAGGTGGCTTGAGTGGAACAGCCTGGTGTATTTGAACATTTTGGATCAAAGTCTGTTGAACTGAAACAACAAATAGAATCCACTTCTTCAATTGCTCTGGCATTTCTAAACTTGCGTGCTCGAATGAAATAGAGCTGTGGTGTGGCCAGCCCTGCTCCAGCCACATCAAATGGGGCACAGACAGTCAATTATTTTTAGTTTTTATTTTTTGCAAAAGAGTAAGGGCTCAAGATTTATGAAATAACAGGAATGGAAACATTCCCCTAAAGTGAAGGAAAACAGGCTACGATGAAAAGCAATTAAAAAGTGGTGTAAAGCATAGTTATGGCATTACTGGTATTACTTTTTAAAGTAATTTTCACTAACACACTGGGAGGTGAAGACTTTTTTTCTAGAGTTCAGTACAACAAACATTTGAGTTACTGAAGTCATGACAGTTCAAGAAAACTGTGCACACACTTAATATCCAAGTCACTGAGTTCACAGCGACTACTTGATGTAATATTAAATATTAACACAGACATTTAAATGAATCAGAAACTAAAAGGATGAGTTTTTACTTGCATGGTTAAAGAACTACAGCCCAGGTCCCCATTTAGGGGAACATTTAGGTGTGTAAGACCCTATCACATAGTTAAAGTCTCAGTGTGGAGCAGGCATCACTGGCCATTTAGGTTTAGCTTATGAAATAAACCTGCAATTATTTTAATTTCATAAACAAGCTTTTACACATGGACGTAATTTAACTCTGTGCACAGCCTGAGGCAGCCAGGTGTGAGTTGGTTTCCCACTGCAAACTGAAGCTGTGCTAAGGCATCCCCGTGTCGAGGTGAGGAGCCCCACAAGAAGCTGAGCTTATGTGGCTGTGGCTATAGGGCTTTTGCAGCAGGGCTGGCTCCTTTTCCACAGGTTTGCCTGCAAGCGCAGGTTTAAACCATTTGTTTTCTGAAAGAACACATCTCTGTCACCAAATGTTGGAGGAACATGACAAATTCACACCTCCGTTAAGGTCCAACGTGCTCAGCAAGAACCACATCTTAGAGGTTTTGACCGACTGGCTCTAAGCTGCACATTTATGCAGTCCATAATACGTACACTAATGTCTCTTGCAAGAAATCTGACTTCAAAATGCTCTCTAAGCAAGACAGACTCAAGAATATTATAAACTCAAGAATATTATAGATAAATTCCTGAGAGGTACTCAAATCTTCAACAATCTAATAGCAGCTTATCATTGATTGCATGCTACACAACAATTTAGTTTGCTTTCCATTAGTAAACACCTCAAATTACATGAAAGAGAGAAAAAGTTCCCTAGCTACAAGCATTAAATATTTATCAGCCTTATGTCTGCTCAGTCACCACTCCTCAAAAAAAGTCCATTAATTAAATACTTCGGAAGCGATTAAAACACTTCTTTAGAACTTATTGGCACCTGTTAATTCACTGACCCTATGAGGCTCTGGCAGTAAATGTCTCGTTTGATTGCTTCTGTTACCACTAAGTCAGCAGCTTAAAGACAAAGGAGACATGATGCAACTTCATGTAGCACAACGTTGCCTTAAAACACAAAAGCCAGTATCTAGAGGCATAGAAACAGAACATTTATGTAGACAGGGCAGCACAAATAATCTATTTAACCTAATCTTTTAATTACAGGAAACATCTCGTAGCAAGACATACAAGAGCAATGAAATGACCCAGAGCAAGAAATCAAGATGATATATTTGTGCATGTGAAAGAAACACCAGCAGAATTCATAAAAGAAAACCTCCTTGGGCATTATTATCTTTCCATCAGGATATACTGTCATCACATTCAGAACAGGAGAAAAATGACTTTAAATATGTTATTAAAATACAAAAATGTAAAATAGAGAGTAAAGGAAAAGAAAACAAGACCAGAGAAGAGTAAAATTAGGAAGAAAAACCCAGGTGAAAAGAAATCTAAGTGTGAATAAATAAAGGAGCATCTGAAAAGGAGGGGGAAGAAAAAAACAAGAAAGGGTCAGACCCTAGTAGCCTGACATAGCACAGTACCTTCTCTGCAAAACCTGCAATGATTTCAGTGTCATTATTTACTCAGTTAAGCACTGTTCAGCAGAGAGGGGGGTACAGATCTGGCCCAGCTTGGGCAGTATGCAAATCTTCTCCCACTCCTCTGCAAGCTTTTAAGGATCGCTGGCAGAGAGTCCCCTGAAGAGTCCTGGCAATGCCACACTCTGCGGTGGGAAACGAGCATCTTGCAAAGAACCCCTGAGGTCCTCCTACCCCCTCAAATCTGCGCAAGTTGAGAAGTGTTGCCTGGAAGGGGGAGCGAGACAGAGTGTGTGTGCAGGAGAGGGAGAGAAAATAATACTCGTAATTATAAAAGAGTCCTGAAACACCAGGAGATGGAGACAATAATTGATCCCTAAATAACAAAACAAAAAAAAAATTGTACAGTCCTTGATATATGTATATATGTTTTCTCCTTTCCCATCTGTGATATTCTGACCCTTTGTTCAGATCTTTACCTTGCTACATCTAAGTTATTACTGAGTATTTGAAAAAATTGGCTTCCCTCCCTTTGATCTTCTACTGCATCATTCCTACTCCCTGTAACACAGCTCTTCACTCCCACATTTACCTTCCCCATTTCTTTGTTTATATTCAGTTTTACCATATTTCTTCACACTTTTCTACTCAAGTAGAGTCTATGTTATGTTCCCATACACATTACTCCCTCTTATTTCTTACTTTGCACTTTTTTTTCTGATTATGTAGAATATTTGTTTCCAGAATGACAATGAAAAAAAAAAAAAAAAAAAATATGCAATGGTGAAAACATGTTCCTTTTCACTCCAGCTGCTGCCTTAGCCATAATGCACTGCCATCGTCTTCCTGCAGAGCTTGCATTTCCAAACTTGGGAAATCCCATCAGTCCACCTGACTGAATTTTCCAGGTTTTTTCAAAGGCCAGTACCACTACAGAATTTCCCAGGAGCAACAGCTTGGTTTGAGGGACTCTGATGCAAGAGCCTTAGTTCCAAAAAAATACCATTTGAAACAGAAGAATCAAAACTGATGATTTAGATTCTATATATCAAAACAAAGCTATAACAAAATGCATCTCAAAATATTGCTATAATTATTTTCTACATGCTAATAAATTGCTGGACATCCTTCCTCGTGCACTGGTTGGCAATTCTGTAAGAATTAAACAAAATGTTTATTTAATTTTAGATTGTGAATGTAATTATTAAAAGTGTGATTCCAAATCCAAGTCATTAAAAAAGACAGGAAGGAAAAAAACAGAGAGAGGTATATTTCAGCTCCATTTCAGTGTTTTTTTTTTTCAGCCCTAAGGAAGGGGTGACAGCATAAGTGGCTGACTGCCCCAGGGGAGGACAGAGCCAGTCCCCAGTGGGACAGAGCAGCCCAAGGCAGGTGACAAAGCTGGGGGCAACCACAGCATCCAAAGTGCCAGCCTGGGGTAACAAAGCTCAGGAAATTTCTTTCAGCTATCATGATGCCTTCCTCTAAAACATATTAAGATGAGAGGGGTATAAATATGCATTTCCCCAACTTTCCCAAGGATGACTTCCTCCAACATATAGGGATTTTTTTCTAAATAAATTGTGTTTTTTCTTTATAATCTGTGCACCATGACCTTTCCTTCTCCAGTCACTCCCACAATAAAAGCCAGCGGACGTTATAAGCTGTTGAGAGTCATAATAAAGTATTCAAAGCATGGAGAAAGACACAGCTCTCGTCTCTGACTCCTACATTCACACCCAAGAGTTTGAATGTGCAGCCCCTCAAACACGCAGCTTGGGCTGTGCTAGACAAGGACAGCCTCGCATAGGCTTTGCCCTGTCAGCTCAGAAACACAGAGAGAAACATATGCATGGTGCCCAATTGTATAAAACCTACCCTGGAGTAAATCTGAAGAGGCTGGGTGAAGCCAGTGTCCTAGAATCAGTGGAGGTATGTTTTGTAATCTTCAGTGAAAATCTGATGTTTACGGTCTATAGCAGGTAGTACTACACCATGAGAAAACACTGGGCTGGGAATGGGCGTTGCTACCACAATTAAAAGGGAAGAAGAAAAAAAAAAAAATTGGTCCATCTTACATTGATGTAAGTACTGCAGGATGAGGTATTCAAAGGGATAAATATGGATTTTTCCAATCTCTTGCTCCATGACACCTGCTTTGTGTCTCCTTTTCACCTTAACACACATGAACGATGTGCTTGTTTCTAAATTAATTCAAGAGATTCAAGATAATCGAGGACTCTGTACAGCTCATGATTAAAAAATACTCAATTTTTGTTGTTTTTCAGCAGTAGAAGTGGTTGAAGCACAAGTTTGCTTCATTCATCTGAGAGTTTGGCGTTTGGTGGTAACAAGTTATTTCAACAGCTCAGGTTAAAAAGCATTTCACTGAACTATGCAGTATCGATGCAATTCATCTCAGCCCATAACAGATGACACTTCAACAGAATATGTAAAGTATGCCTCCACCTAGTGATGACTGAACAAATAATAGAAAAAAATAATAATTCTCTTACTTTAAGGAATCTTAGAAATTGGATCCTATATTTTCAGAAATTAAAACGTACTCCTACACAAACATCTGTTTATAAAAACATGCACTTTTAATATCCAAAGATTATCCTACCTGCAAATTCTGACTTGATTTCGAGTGTGCTAAAATTTTAAACGATAATATATCTGTAACAGTCATGACTATGATGAGAAAAATAAAACAAAGAGAGGCTGATTGAAATGTCATGGATTTTAAGTTTTAAAATTAACCAAGTGTTAAGTTAGATACTCTATGTTTAAATGAAATAGTAAGTAAATCATATCTCCTCTTTGCAACTTTGTCAAAGAAAATATTTTCTGAGATTCTTGGAACACCCTGTTTTACAGATGTAATTACAGATATAATTACATGAAATTCCTAGGAATGTATCCACTCCAAATTAGAGATAAAGCAAGGAAAAAATAAAACTAATAATTAAAAAAAAAATGCCAGAATTCAAACAATTCAGCCCCTAGACTCAAACTCAAATTTTTAACAACTCTCATATACATACAAAAACACCCCATAAATGGGATCAGTTGGAGGTGCATCTTTAAAAATCAGTAAACTTGAGAAGGAGGTTTGAAAAGCAAGGGTGACTTGTTGAAAATGCTCTTCTGAGCTTTCCCTTCGTTTGTACCATCTGGGAACTACCTTAAATGTCTTTTCAGGCTGACCAAGCTTGTATTACCATTTCAAAAAGTCTCCCATCCCATTATCGGTCTGTGAATCACAGCCTAAGAATGACTGCTCTGCTGAAAACAGAGAGGTACATTTTCTAACGGAGAGGGCAGGTCAGTATTTGCATTTCTGCCATTGCATCCAAATTGCCTGGCATTGTCCATTTAACACCTTGAAACGTCCCGAGCAGTCCTCCTCCCAAAGAATGTCAGCGATACAAATCACTCCCACACAAAAATGTGAATCCCTACCATATCGTCTGGCATCCCTTTGCACACAAACGCGAGGTGCTGCCTGTCAGAGAGAGGACAGCCAAGGCTCGCCCGCCCAGCCAACTTGAAATATCTGCCTCACTCATTAAAGAGAAACCCAAAAATGGAGTAAAGTGACTTAGCCAAGATTTTAAAAAATGTAGCGGCTGAATACAGAAATACCAGCACCAAATATGTAAACAAGTCAGCTTTGATTATCTCTGAGTGAGTTCATTTAGGATTCATTTTTCTTTTTGTTTTTCAAGAGTTTGATAAATTAGGGAATGTGTACAACGTTTGAGCACATATCAAGAGTTTTCTTCTTCTTCTTTTTTTCTTTTTTTTTTTTTTTTTAATATTAACTTAAGAAGGTCGAAAAAATCACAACGCTTTCAAAATAATCTAGCTGCTCTCACTGAGGAGAATTAAGAAAATCTAAATATTAAGGAAAGAGAAAACCCAGGCTCCGTACACCTTTCTGCGCTCCCTCTCAGCTGCTGACTGCCAGGTCTACGAAAACACCATTTTCCCCGCAGAAGGCGGCACCAAGGGCCAAAGCCAGGGTAGGAGCACTTTGGGCTTTGTCAAGGTCACAAAACTGAGCATCCCTAGCAATAATTCTCATTACGTGCTTCATCTCAAACAAATCTGGCCTTAAGAAGCTATTTACCATTTCCCTAGCAGATCAAAATCATCATTTTAAAACATAAAACTACCACTGCATGCATAATTAAGAGATTACACTTTAACCAGCAGCACTACTCCTTTCTAGCTTCACCTAGCAAACAGCTAAAAACAAGCACAAAATATTCGGTCAGGCACTGATTTTCCCCCTGAAAGGTGCTTAAAAACTGCTCCCTTCCACAGTGGCCTAGTGACCAGCACCACCGGCCTTCACGCTGCCCGCGAGGCCGCCCTCAAGGCCCTACACCGCTGCCCCACAAGGCCGCCCACAAGCCCTCGCAGCCCTGCCTGGCAGGCTGCCCTCAAGGCCTCGCAGTGCTGCCCACAAGGCCTGCAGCTCTGCCTGCCACGCTGCCCTCAAGGCCTCGCAGCGCTGCCTGCCATGCTGCCCTCAAGGCCTCGCAGCGCTGCCTGCAAGGCCCGCGGCTCTGCCCCACCAGGCCTCCCTCAAGGCCCGCAGCACTGCCCGCCAGGCCAGGCCAGCTCGTGCGCTGCCCACGAGATGGCAGCAATATGTTTATGAATAATGCAGGAAGAGGCTGCAGCCCACTGCCATTTCGCATGCGAGCTGCCTTGCTCCTTCAACTGGGGGAAAAAAAAAAAAACCTCAGCTCGCGAATTCAGCTGAGAAATGACAGAAAAATAAGCAGCTCCACTATCACGCTTTGGTTGTGGGTAAGCTGGCCAGGTGCTTCTTGTGTGCTCACATGTTTGTCCAGGCCCTTCTGCTCAGCAGCGCTTCTGGCCCTGACAAAAATATTGCACATGCACATTAAGCATTAACTGCTGCTATGTTTTATTTTTGCAACACAGAAAATGCCTGTGGCTCGAAATAAATATTTTCTTTTCTGATGGACAAATAACATCTGCACTTCTGAAAGCTGCAGTGTAGCTGTCAAGAGCTAAGTGATTCACATAATTTCTTAAGAAGCACATGTGTATGAGCATACACAGACACTCATACCTCTCACAGTCACTCGCGTATCAGCGCTTACATCCGTCAAAAGATGGCCTCTTTAAAAAGTGTGGTGAGCTATTATTATAATGATGTCAAATTTGTAGAATGTGTGTGCTGTTTTCAGGTTTTTTTTTTTTTTTTTTTTTCTCTTTTGTAATCAGCGTGGTCTTCACATAAAACAGGCTTGCTTTCCATTTTAATTTTGGATCTCTCGAGGTTTTAGTGAGACCCTGATTTTTCACGACCTTCACACAACAGAGGCAATCATCACTGCCAATAACTGTTCTTTCTTCATTCAAATTTTCTTTTGCCCTGTCAAGATCTCCATAAATTGTTTGAGTTACACTTCCCAAGCAATTCTTTCCAGTATAGTGAAATTTTCATGAAATTTCACATAAGGAAATTATCAGGAAAAAAGAAAAGAAATAATTTAGCTGAAAGTTTTATTGAGAATTTTGAATCTTTATGAAAATAGCCAGATATGACCAAAACAAAGTAAGAATATCAAATACAGCTTTCATTATTTTGTATCAGGAATAACTTTTTCCACATTATCAATAACTAGATGAATGGGATTTTTATTATTTTTAATAAAAAAGTTTAAAGAAGCATAAAGCCAAAGAATTGCCTATCCTGAAGTGGTAACAAAATAAGGCCTTTGCTGACACCAGTGAAAGTTTCGTCTTACCCTAAAGTAGTCACGGGAAGCACAGAAATTAGGAAAATATATTAGCTATAGCTTTGTAGCCATGATGTTTTATCTGCTCAACACATCAGTTTTACGGACAAAGCTGCACTGCTTGGCTGTTCCTTCAAGCTACTGCTTTGTGGAGATTGAGTTTCCCAGGCCCTTTAAATGCACACAGTTGTTAGAGGCCAGCATTGCCCTTCTTCATGCCCTGCTAAAACATTATTTTCTTATACACAGTTTGCAACATAAAACACAAAAACTTTGGCCCACATTATGTAGAAAATATGAAAACGTTTTAAGATGCCAAAGCATTTCAGTTTCCTTTTACTGGTTTTCTACAGATGAAACCCAAGGCATTACAGTTACCTGCTCCCATCATTAAGTATAAAGCGCTGTTGTCTCTGCTTGTATCCCAGCCCTGCTGAATATGACCCCCCTTTTTAACCACTTTTATTTAAGGTGGGGGGAGGGGGGGGGTTGGGAAGTGTAGCATGCGACTTTATTACCTGGCATTTCTTAACACTTGAATCCCATAAAAATTTTCTGTGTTTCTGTGTTTGTGTTTACAAAGCTTCATCATTTCTCACCTAGCACTTCTGAAACAAGGATGAAACTTGGTTTCCAAAACTTATATATGAGTGCCCCAGTTTCAAGTCCATCCCTATCCACAGCTCTGATTCTGCTCTCAGGCTTCATATGTGTTAAATATAGGAAGCATTATGTGGATTTCAAAATGACAAATATTAACAATAAAGAAAACTAAGTTCAAGGAAAAAATGCATTCACAGTTCTTGTTGTATTTCAGGTACAAAATATAATAGCTGATATATGAGAGAACAGATTGCCTGCATCCATCCATTAGGTTTTACTGAGCATTTGTCAGGTCAGTAAGGTAAGTCAATATCAGGACAGAGGAAAGAGAGAATACTTCATGGCATTTCACATTGCCACATCAGGATCTCCCAGTTATCCCAGTAAAAATACAGCACTTCCTACATAAAAATGTGCACTTGAATATTTCTATGATGATGACTAAGATAATTTCTTATGTTCTT
>VXAV01010887.1:388421-401865 GCA_013399715.1 Alectura lathami
GGAAGACACAAAGAAAGAGAGAAACACGAATGGAAAGGAAGGAAGAAAGGAAGAAAAAAAGAATTGGCACCTGGCACTTTAATTTTTAAACATTGTTCTATGTGTAATGAGATTATGAAGTACGAGTCTGACTTCAGATTCCCAATCAAGAAGAATGAGCTCTTAAGGATAACAGAACTGCTGATGTAAAGCTCAGTTGGTCCAAAACCCAGGTCTGGTCCAAATAAACACAAAAGTTTGGATGCTCGTCTGAGTTTTCTACCTGCCTTGGGGCTACAAATGTCATGAGAACAGATTCGCTCATCACAGCTGCAGTACTTCCATTTCTGGCCATGGATGAAATATCCGGGAAAACAATCCTTCTTGCAGAGCTCTGGGAGGGGAAAGTAAGGGAAAATGGGATAGAGTATTTCACAGGCTTTCAAATTTCGTTCCAAAAGTGGGGGAAGATTCAGAGATTAGAAACAATACAACATTTTTTGCTGGTTTTGAGTTTCAGCTGTACTCCTAAATGCAAATTTTGACTGTAACTTTCAGAATATGTAGCAGCTTAGATAGACAATAATCAGGGGTAAAAAAAAAGGCATAACTGTTTCTAAAGTTTAGACATATTCAGTACTGTACTACTGGTCCCTGAAATACAAAGAAAAAAAAAAATATATAGGCTATATAGTGGAAAGACAAGTTTCTTGTTTCTTTCAAGATTTAGAGTCTTGGCTCCTCTGAAGGGCAAGGCTTGAATTCCAGTTCTGCCATGGACATGAAATTGCCACGTGCATATGCACGCACATCCATGAAGACAAAATCACAGATGATCAATACCTGCTTCCATGAAGGGTATGAGCCTCACCAAACGAGAAATCAAACTGAAAATAAAACATTGCCATGTTAACATGACTGGATCTGATGCTGTACTTCTTTTTCCTGCAAAAGAACTGCTGGCTTCAAAGGCGATTTGATCTGATTTAGGGCAGGAGAATGCTGCTGTCATCTGTTTGTCTAAGAATAGGCACACTGCCTAACAAGGACACTCCGCTGTCTGCTTTAAAATCTCTTCTCAGTGTATTAAACAACATTTACCATGCACGTCCCTATATTGTGCAATAGTGCGTGTATTTGGGGCACGCACAAAATAACTTGATCCCCATATCGTCGCATCAGTTGTGCAATTATTTCAGCGCAGTAATAAAACAAAAAAAAACCTGCTTCTTTACCTCTCCTGTCATGTTGCATCGGGTCACGTAGTGTCACATGATGTGATATAATGTAACTCAATGCAAGGAGACACATGTCCCTTCTCATTGGAAATTTAAAGAAATGGAGCTTACTTTTCCCCTGTGGGAAACTGTGCAGGTCAGGTGCCCAAGACTAGCTACGGGAAGTTTAATATCATCTCAGTTTCAGTACCTACATATTTCAAATCTTATGGCATTTTGAAAGGAAGCACGCTAGATGCCACAATTTAGCCGTAATGCAGTACTTAATAAAGATAGCGTAAGAGGAATATAATTCCACAGCTTATGTTCCTTGTCACAGTGTCCACTGAAATATATTGCCGAAGAGACTCTTTTAAACAATATTTTTAACCATACTTTTTGAAATACATGTTATTGAAGAAGAAAAGACTGGGAGAAACCTAATGCAGCTAAAAAGCACATGGGCATAGAATCAAGAGAACAGAAGTGGTTAACAAAGAAGCCAAAACAAGATGTTTTTTGATGAAAAATAGTGAAATAGTTAAGCACAGTAAGTATAGATAAGGAAAATGTACAGGGCCTGGGGCCAAGTTCCCCTCTCAGTTACACCAGCCATAATTGTGGAATAATTCTATTTCAATTAATAGAGTTAATATGATGAGAACAGAATTATCTAAGTAATGAGCATGATTGAAACGTAACAGTCAACCCAGCTCTGAGGCAGACTTCGGAATGTGTGCAAAGCAGATAAGCATCATCCTCAATCCTGTAGAGAATCAATCCTCAATCCAGGTAGAGAAACAGATGAAAGGACAAAAAAATCTCTTGGTAGGCCAGTAAGTACATTGGGATTAGGGGAAACATGACAAATTCTGGTCCAGCTCCTTCTCCACTTGGTTGCAATTAATGAATACAAGAGAAGTCTATCACAGATGCCAAGTGAAATACTAAGTATAAAAAATGCTCTTTCTCTAACATGGTGGCATGTTGCTGTCTCACAGCTGTAGAAAAAGGTCTTGATTTCATAGAAACATGGAATCATCTAGCATGGAAAAGACCTTTGAGATCATCAAGTCCAACCACCAACCTGACCTATGAAGCTGCTTCTCCAAACCATGTCCCTTTGTGCCATATCCACACATCCCTTAAATCCTTCTGGGATGGAGACTCCACCTCTTCCATGGGCAGCCTCTCCCAGTGCTTGAGCAACCTCTCTATGAAGGAGTTCTTCCTGATATACAACCTAAACCTTCCCTGGCACAACCTGAGATCATTTCCTCATGTCCTATTACCTGGGAAAAGAGACCAACACGCTGCTTGCTGCAGCCTCCTTTCAGGCAGTTGTAGAGGGTGATGAGGTCTCCCCTTGGCCTTCTTTTCTCCAAACTAAACAGCCCCAGTTCCATCAGCCACTCCTCATGTCTCGTTTTCTAGCTCTTGCACCAGCTTCATTGCTTTTCTGTGCACACACTCGAGCATAATGCTTTGGGACATTTAGCATCAGGTTAGTAACTTCAGTGTCATTAACATGTCTATATATTTGAGAGCCACTATTTGCAGGATAGCATAGCAGAAAAACTAAAAGCCTGAAAGTCACATTCAGAACAGATGCAGAAAATAAGGTTTTCCTACTAAAAAAAACAAAAAAACAAAATCAAAAAAAAAAAAAAAAGATGTCTGCAATGGCTTATAAAATAATAAGATGGTGCAAAAGCACTGAGATCATTTCAATTTGAATTAGATGAATTACAGAATACTATTCAGAAAACAATACTTTCTGATTAGTTAAAGGCTCATGTCTGGGTTTTCATATTTTGCTCAGTTTCCTTACCAGGACAGCTCAAATGCTTCATTTTACAGTTTTGGAACAAGCAAGTTTTGAGCTTACAAACAATACAACACCACAGTTGTCCTTTGGCTTTGACCAAGCTAAGATCTAAAGGAGATAAACACTTGGAGTTGCTACAATTCACCTCATTTAACATCAAATTCATTGTTTTTGCACATAATTGATGGAAAGAATGAAGGTGGGGGGATCTTTTCCTTTTTCTACCAACTTGGAAGACTAAGGTTTACTCTCTGAGTGTCTTGAGGAAAACAGAGATTCAATGGTGGAAAAAAAAAATGTAATATTTTCCTTCTCCAAATAAAGCAAACAAGTCAATTAAACTTGGTAGCAATAAACTGAACCCAAGGGCACTCGAAGCACCCTGCTCTGCAGGAAGGCTGTGACAGGAGAGAAGAAGTGCATGTTTCGAGGAACCGCCAGATGGATAGGCAGAGGAGCAAGGCCAGACTGCATCAGACACACTGCCATCACCACGCGTGCCCAAGTGATACCAAATGAAGGTAGGAACTGGGAACTGTGGCAAGCAATTTTACAGGGTGAATATGGGGTCCTGCCCTGAGCTCTCACATCCAAAAGCCAGATCCTTGTGTCTCCATGGCCACCAAAGACAAAAGAGGGATGCTAAGAGGCAAGCACAGATGAAAAGAAAATACAAAACAACAGAAACGAAGGAACTAATTTTTTTATATGGTAAATGAAATAATATTTTCACAACTGACATTTTCCCCCTCAGGACATACATTAGAAAAGAGAGAAATGTCACAGCTGACAAAAAAATAAAATAAAATAAATCTTTTTTTAGTTTGTCCTATCAGCCTTAAAATATTTTTTAAAATATTTACATCATTTTCTTTATGAAACTCCAAGGGATTTGTAGGCTTTGAGGAATGTGCTGATCCTGTCAAACATCCCTCAAAATGTAGACAACTCTATTAATGATAATAAAAACATTTCATTCTTTCACCAGATCTTAGGAAAATGATGGAGAGGTTATTCTCAGAGAGAATGCAAAACTTTCTTCAGTTTCGAAGATATTTCTCTAGTAAGAGTGATTTCAATATTAACATTTTCAAGCAACAGATGATGGGAACCTCGAGATTTTGGGGTCAGCGGCTCTTAGCCTTTCTAGCATCACCTTAATTCCCTAATTTAAAAAGTAAAAAAAAAAAAAAAAAAAAAGGGGGGGGGGGGGGGGGGGNGGTCCAGACTTGTGCCGGGCAGCATCAGCGGCAGCAGCCGCTCCAGCCGTGATCCCCGGTGCTGCTCTGCCCCCTGGTGCTGCTGCAGCTGCAGAGCAGCCGCGGCCGGGCTGCGCACCCCGCTGTCACTTCTCACTTTTCTGGCAAGTTCAAGGTCAGTGCCTAGCTATTTTCAGCTCATCTCTTCTTGATCCATGCAGAGAAATGACAAGGTAACGTGATTTGGGGTCAGCTGTATTACAGGAACCGTTACATAAACGGAGAAAGTGGAAATCAATCCTAGCTGACAGTGTCTTCAGGATAATCAGCGCTCACTCCATGCCGCTGTCAGCTCTCCTGCATCAAACACCATGTTACTTCTGTCAGATCTCTTTAACAAAACCTCTTTCTCACTTTTGGCAAAGTAAATAAATATTCCACTCGGGCTTGCATTTAGCTCATTATTTAGAGAACTTTAACACTTTGGACTTGCAGAGTCCCCATTTCTGTGGGAACAGACATCTTCCCCTGTCACCTCCATCATTGCCTGCAAAGGGTGTTGGCAAAGGCACGGGCGAGCCTGATGAAATACCCCCTTCTTCTTGTCTGTGCCTGATTTCTTCCTGCAGACGACTGTCCTCCAATTCTCCGTTCTGGAGCCGAGCTCGCCTCCCCAAAGATCTTACCTAACCCAGCCCCGTCACGGCTTTCCCTCTAACATCTTAGGACACCTTCCTCAATTTGTCTGATTACTATTGCTTTCTCTGAACCGTTTCCTCCCGTAACTAGACATCTTCCCTAACGCAGAATTATGAACATATCATTTCACAAGATGTGCCGCGTTAGCCGCGTCGCGGTGACAGCACATGGTATGTCAGTTTAGGGGAAGCACAGCTATTCCATCCCACCCACCTTGTGCTCCCATGGAACTGCCAAGCCCGCAGTGCTCCGCCGAAGAACGATTTGCCATAATATTAGTTGTCAGTAAATTCAAAGACGGAACTCCTAAAGCTATAAAATGGATTAGAAGCAATTTAAAAAAGAATTAACAAACTAGAGTAAGAGTATACTGTCAACAAACAAATGCTTCATCATAGCACTGTAATTTGGAATTTTAATTACCCCTCTGCTTCTGTAACAAAACAATGTCTGAACTGGCAGCCATTTGAATCTCTCACAGGTCATTGAGCATTCTAGTTAATTACTCTATGAATAGCCTGTTTTTCTCCCCTCTGGAAACACGTTTCTAATGGCAGTCAAGGTCTGACAAATGTGTCATCTACATAATTAGCTAGGAAGCAACACAAAACATTAAACATGCTTTGTGCCGACAACTATCAAAACATTTCATTTGTTGTCAATTATTCATTACTTTGTAGGTTCTGAAGGGGTTGTTATTATGGAAATAAGTCCAGATGCTAACAAGGTTAGAGTTTTTTATTCAAATTAGTAATCAGAGGGCTAACTTTAAAAAATGTATCCCATGTACATTCATGGCAGCGTTCAATCAGTACTGAATTATAAACGAATTTAGTTAGGTTCAAGTTAAAATAGCCATGGCAAAGCACATACACTAATTTGTGGAGTTGCATCTCTCTTTGAAGTTTTAGGATCTAAGCTGAAGTAGCAAACTTTCAGAACCTTTGGGAAGACTAATTTGTGCTTGGTAAATAGAGTAAAGATTTTCACAGCATGAGATAATGGAAGATTGAAAAAAAAAAAAAAGAAAGAAAGAAAGAAAGAAAGAAAAAAACCTGGAGGTTTTTGAACCCTTTTTTTTTTCTATCCTGTCACCGAATAAAAGTCAAAGTCAGCATTTCCATCTCGTCTGAACTTCAATTTAGTTTAACAAGGAAGCCAAACCAGTTACATTCACCACTCCCTTAATGGAGCTGAAATGAGTTTATCCTCGCTTTTAAGAAGAAATAGGTGCTGTTTATTTCATTTTTCTATGATCTCATTATGATGCTGCCTATCAAGTGATACAGCTGAAATGGTGCAGTGAAAATGTTTGGAGCTGGGCAGTTTAACAACAAAATTAACTTCTCCATTTTTAGCCACAGTTATCTTGGTTGAAGTGCATTGATACGTATGTACAACAAAGAATACCTTCTCACAGAATATATATATAAATACAAAAATGGGAAAAAAAAAAAAAAAAAAAAAAAAACAGAAAAACAAGGCTTCATTCTGTGCCTTGCTCTGATATGAGGCTGAAAAATTTCCTGCAGACAAAATTGGATCCTGAACATGGGTTGAGATACAACTCATGTTGTTCCAATGAGGAAACTTGCTCACTGAAGTAAATTGAACCCTAAAACTGATGCACTAATGCTCTGCTTTTAGCCCCTAATATACTGGAATGGAAGGAAGGACAGAGCTAGGGGATGAACGGGTTGGTCTGCAGGCACATCACACAGCAGATCTGGATTCTGGAGGTACAAAACCAGTCTGAACACAGTAAGGGGACATATGGCACATTTCATTTCTCATTTTCCTGCACTAGAAAGGAGAAAACTAATGTTACCCAACAGATTTTTTTTTTTTTCCTGTTGTGATTTCTGCTTTTTGAGACAATGTTCATGTTCCAGAAGTAAGACTGGACCTGTCCTTATGGACTCACTGCTCCGTTTCTTTTCTACCTGCCCTTAATTATTTAGGGAAACAAAGCACTCGTCACTGTGAGCTTGCATTTATTAACAGCTACCATACTTGTCATGGGAAGCTCATTTATTTATTTATTTATTTTTTTTTTTGCAGTGTTTATATGATCTGTGTAGCACGTTGAAGGAAACACAGATCTTCCCTTACAAAAGTAAATGCATGTATAATGGACTAGTACACGATGATAAAATTTGGAGAGAATAAAGCATGGGCAGTCACTGTTAGAGCACAATACAGAGAATATTTGTCACCTCCTGCCTCCAATGTACACAAATACGAAAGTAGGAAGTTTTCTGCTTCTAGAAATATTTTCTTCAGATTTTTTTTTTTTTTCCTCCAGGAAAAAAAGAATAAAGTAGAAAGAAAATGAACCCTCAGAAACTTTCCCTAAAGAAACTATACTATGAAAGAAGCTCTGATGACCTCTCAGAGATTGAAATAATCCATTTCCAGCTGAAACTACCCATAGCACTGAAACCGAAAATACTCTAAAAGAGGGCTGGAGTCTGTCTTGCAATTAACATTAAACAGATAACATATTTATGAGGAAGTCAAAATATTTTGGAAGCCAATAATCCTGTAAGCCTTAACATGGTATAAAAACAACAAATAAATGCAAAGTGTTACTGTTACACATGCCTGCCTGATCAATGGTTTTCACATATTGATCTATAAATGGAGTTGACAGTCTGTGTTGGCTGCACATTTTCCAAGCAGCTCTATTTTTGTACAAAACCAATACGGGCAATTACCTTTGTTTGAGATGCCAAGTCTTATCAATTCAATGTGATTTAGTGTCATTTTAATTAAATATCAGGATCTACTTCAGGACAATCCATACAAACAAAGCCTCAAACTTGACTATAAGCTTGATTTGAAGTAAACATGTACAAGCCCTGCAATTGCAAAATATGGCTCAAAAACTCTGCTAAACAGAAGGCTTATATTTTTAGCAATGTTATATCTGTCTTTTTGGCTAGCTATAACTTTGGCAAGTGTTCTATAATCACAGGAGTAAGAAACAAAAGAAGACTGCTTTCCGTTCTCTGATAATGTATTAGAGAGATAAATAAACCTACCAGTCTGTTTAACCTAATCAGAAAGAGCTTTAATACATTAACATTTTGGAATGTCTAAATAGGCTCTAATTCTTAATACAGACACCAATAAAAAAAGACATTTCATTGTTTAAAGTTGTTCTGAATGAAGCAAAATGCACTTCCCTGGGGTTTAAGAGATGAAAATAGCAAATATTCATTTACATTGCTAGTTCAGACATTAACATTAGGCACAGAAAGAGACCTTGCTTACCACAGTGTGTGTCCAGCTTCATGATTTGTGCTGTTTAAACTCTACATTAATATCAATTTCACCCTTTGCACAATGCTCAAGCATTTGCATAGCAAATAAATAACAGAAATCCCCAAGAATCCACATTTCACTTTTGCATAAGTTAGCTGCTGCATTGCCCATTTGCATCTTTACTACTACAAAATGCACAAGTGCATATGGCCCTGCTGATGTACGATGCATATCCTTCTTTGTCACACTGCAGAAAATAATCTGTCCACCTTCAGAAGTATAGCCCCAGGTGTGCTTACGAGCATCACAGCAAACACCACAAATCCCTTAGAGAAAATTACACACTTTTTGCTCTATAAATCACCAGTGATCTTTCTACATTTGTGTCTGGTTTTTGCCCTTTATGTCCAGAGTGTTAATTTTATTTTTTTAAGTGAGTTTTGTAAATATATAGTTCTGTTGATTGTTCAAAATGTGCCAAATGCTGATTGCCTTAATCCACCAGAGTCAGTAGGTTTTGCATAAGTTGGGTAAAGAGGATTTGACCCATTTATTAATAGAATTATAGTATAGTGCACATGACTAATATGGGTGGAGAAACAGCAATATAGAGTCCCTCGTTCAGCTATTTCTAGGTTAAAAATGAAAAATCTCTCTGATGATAAGACAAAAAAAATCAGTCAATGTAAAATTGAAAATTAACATGATCAGTGGATACTTTATAAATTATAATGATCTAATCAGAGACAGACTCTTCAAAATTGAAAATTTCCAAACAGAAAATCAGGATAGATCCTTTTTTTCCTTCAAGCACACAATAATTGGCTTTGCTTAGCACGCTGATAAACATATCTTTCAGCAGGGGTCTGTGTGCCTTCAAATGCAAAAGTGAAGTTTATAAGTGCACTAAAAAAGTGTGTCATGAAATTTTAAGCGGGACTATTAAATGTGCATATACCTGCCTGTGTATGTGTGCGAGTACCAGCTGCACACTGCTCTTTCTAAACCCCTGGACAGCCAGGGACTACTCCCCCCCATTACTTTCCCCCAACCCTTCGCAAGTCACATGCACAGATCCAGCTCTGTCAGCATGCGGCTGACACACGCCACTGATATTTCAGTGGTCCTTTAACTCTGGTTGCACTGCGTATTAAGTATGTACTTGAAACTATTTGGGTCCTTAGGAATTTTACTTTTGGTTTGGGCATTAGCAAACAACTTTAAGAGGCTTATTTAAGTAAATATGCCCCAACACTTTCAGTCTGTCAATTATCTAGTCAGAAAATTCTGCGCGGCAAAAAGAGATGAAAAGAATCAAAATAGAAAGGGAATTAGTAGCATGGCAAGCTTTCAGTCTATTATATCAGAGCCAAGTTTGCTGGGTAAAATGACATATACTGAGTAAAACTCCACTTTCATATAATTAGCTACTGAACAAATGCAACACAAAGCAACTTTTCAGCTCTCAGCCAACAAACATATATTGTACCTGCTATGGTGATTGGGATGCGGCAGGGAATATCCATGTCTAATTTCACTTTTTTAGAGCCCTTGCTCTGTAACAGTCCAGCATACTATCCCCCAAACTAAACTTATGTAACAAGGTAATATCAACAATGAGAAACTGCATGATAAAATCCTGCCCAAAAGTGAAAAATGCTAATTTTGTCTCATTTAGCAGCTGGATACAGAAATGCTCATTAGTTTTAAGAGGGTTAATCCTTTTAACTTTTGCATATTGATATGCCAATTATGCCTAATTGTACAAGAGGCATCAGTCAAGGTAATAGTGCATAAACACATGAAAGTTATTAAGTACATCCCAACATGTAATAAAGTAGGTGTTAATTGGTAGCTGAGTTCTGCAGGCTATTGAGGTGGATAATTCATTGAGAGATGGATCACTTGTAATTTCTCTACATAATTCCTTTTGCAGTCTCATGCTGTGATGTTTTCATGCTTGTCAAAAACAACTGCAGCCTAGTGCCTTTTGTTAAACACAGCCAATAAAATATGTTAGGCATCATTAAATATACTTAACTTTTAAACTTTTCGAAGGTACAGTTCTTCCTGATAATACATTATAGCTTCCCCAGTAAATTACTATAAGCATCGTTTCAGGTCTGTAATGGTGGAAAATTTCACTTCAGATAAAAAGGAAGAGACACATAGAACGTGGTGTAGGAAATTGTAAGAATTGTTTAAGTTGATAGGAAATTAATATCATACCAGATACAAACATCTAACGAGATTTTTTTCCTTCCAGAAATACGTTATGTCCCTGAAATATATTAAGCAATAGCAGAGAAACTAATGATTAAAAAAAAATGTATTTCTGACAAAGTTTGAATTTTGAGTTTGAACTTAGGCAGAAAATACAGCTGTAATAGTAGATTCCCTCCATTTAGTACCTTTGTTAGAAAGCTGAATATTTCATTGGAATACACTCTGTCAACAGAACAAAAATTAATAGCTTGCATGATTGTGAAAAGTTACTGAGACCTGGGAATCTGTCCTCAGCCAACAGAGTTTTCTCCCTCATTTACAGTCTCTGAGAACAAAACGGATCTAGAGTCCAAAAAGTGGCTAACATTGCATAAATAATTTTGTAACATCATATGGCCTCAGCTGCAAGTTGCCACCATTATGGAAGAAAATTAACCAGGGGAGACTCATACCAATCAGTTTGTTTAGTAGCTCAGGAGGAGTACAGGGGCAGGGACACAACTGGCAGAAGAGTTCAGCGCTAACTATTTAATTTCAGGAAAAATAATGATAATGGATAAAAAATGAGTCAACTCTGTCAACTATGAAGATATTAAGGTATCTTCAGCGTCTGATCTCTCAGTTCATTCATTCTTACAGCAAGACTTCTTCTTACTGCCAAAGTTGTCCTTTATTTACGGAGTTGTCATTTACATTTCTTTTGTCTGGTTTTTGTGTTTCCCTGTTTAAACACTGTGGCATATCTCTGATACCGTAAGTATTATTTTCTACTGCAGCTGTATTTAAGTACTATAACACTTGAGTGTTGAAATGTTATGATCCTGGCCACCAGAGCCAAATTCTGGGTTTCAACAAAGAAAAATTGTTATTCCAATGCCTAGCCATACTCTTAAGAATGTATTAGTGTCATTAAATCCCTTTTTGCAAATAGTTATCATGAAACTGGTATCTTAACCACACTTAAGATAATTGTCTAGTTTTAAAAAAATTGGAAGACATTTGAAATATTAGGAGTATTTTACTTACAGGCTCAATGACTTTCAGGTTCTCAGACAGAATCATAGATTTGCTTTGGCTTAGTCTGTCATGGTGACTGTTGGCATTTTTGACCCTCATTTGAACAGCCCCGGTGCCGTGGGACGGACTTGGCTTTTCAGAGGCCATTTCAGAAGTTGTAGACCTTTCCATGGCTACTGGGTTGACCTGAAGAACATAAGATAAGATTAATTGAGGGACCCTTCATACAAAAAAGTATCCCTGCTGTCATTGTAATCAGAAGTTGCCGGTAACTTCTTGACCATCTTTGAACGGTAGGATAACTATCCACTGTGTCATTCTGTTGTTTTATTATTGTCTTTATCGCTCACCCATCCAACTGCCTTGGAAGAGTCAGTTTATGTAAAAGATTATCCTTATCTCAAAAGCCATTCTCCTCCGTGGTGTAATCTTCCTGCAAGCCTCTGTCACGTCCAGCTGGCAGCCATTGCATTTTGTCTTTTGCCTGGCTCACACCACACATCTGAAATCTTTCAAAGGAAAATGACACGCTTTGAAGCCAAATAACATATCTTACCTCCACAGTTTGATACATACATGTCGTAAGTGCAGCAAAGGACCACATTGCAACCCTGCTCTCATCCTAGACTCAAACTCAGATGTAAAAAAAAAAAAAAAAAAAAAAAAAAACCCTCTCTTTTTTATTTTATCTAAAGTGGTTAAANAAAAAAGCCACTTCATTTTAATATTTTCACCACCAGCATGGATGAGATTTTTGTTTCTGTGCTCAGTTTTAACGTTTTGAAATGAGGAAATGACTGGGCGCAATAGCTCTTATGCTCCCAGAGCAACAGTTGGAGACATCTCCCCAGCCTCTGAAAATTAAATTTGTTGATTTTGCAAAAGTCTATTTCTAAGAAGGCTTCAGAGCAAAGGAAGTTACTCTACTGGTATGAAGGTAGAGAAGGATGTGAGAAGTGCAATTGCATGTCCTGCTACTGCATGGACAGAACCCCAGGGCGTTGTGGTTGTGGGAGGTCACAAATCTCATAGTTTTATCCTCTCTTGGTCCCGATAAATCAATTCCATCCAGAAAACACCCTTGAGCCATAAATGTGGAAGACGATAACAAGAGGTCATAGAATGACAGAATGGCTGAAGCTGGGAGGTCATCTGGTCCAACCTCCTGCTCAAGCAGTACCACCGCCAGCTTGTCCAGATGGCTTTTGAATATTTCCAAAGGGATTTACATTAATGCAAGCTGAGGATACGGAAGTGTGAGGAAACACAGCACTCTTGAGGAGAGAAATGAGAAGATAGTGCTTCAGTATTAGGCACCACTCACCTAACGTTAGGTGCCACGGTAGAAACACTAACTGCAGGGCAAGTAGCAGTAAAGCTCATGCTGTTTGGCTGTTTCCTGCATTGAATTAGGTACTCGAGGTTCTCTACAGAAGCTGAACCACAGAAGGAGAGGAGAAAGAACTGCTAAAGCAGTTACCTGCTGCTCACGAGTACTCAGTTCTATTTCTGCAGCAGAACTGATGTACAACATTGGGGCAAACTCTGTATGTGCACCTTTGTGAAAAGGCACTGTGCTTTCTTCCTCCCTGAGATGCTTCTCCCCACCCTTCAGAGCACTCACTGCTTAAAGCCATGTCACAGAGATGCTGTGCTATTCTGGCAGTAAGATCTGCAGCAGTGCTAAGCAGGAAAAGATTTTTCCTTCCTTCTAAACTTGGAGAGTCAATCCATTTTGTATTTCATGTTGGTGTCAAACCAAAATCACTTCTCAACAGATTTTCAGTAGGCTCCAGGCTGGAGAGCTGATCAGACTCGAGAGACAAGAGCAGTGCTGGCTCTGTCACTGCTCCAAAGTTTGGCTGGAGCACATCTCTCAGGCTTCATTTTGAAATTCTCCACCTGCAAAACTCTGACATATCTCCTCTTGGGAGGATTATGAGTTGTAATTAGGTATTCTCACTCTGGTATTGTCAGTACATGTTATTCTATATAAAAAGTTTAATACTGTG
>VXAV01010887.1:408103-420742 GCA_013399715.1 Alectura lathami
CTTCTAGGTCTTCTTGCTGGCAGCACATTTCATTTCTTTCTGGAGAGCATCTGATCCATGACACCTGCCTCCATTTTCCATGCTGTGCAAGCTAGATTACAATGCTTCAAATGGTGAAAACTGGTTGTTGCATACACACAGTATTAAAATACACCAAAAAAAAATGAAGAATGTTGTCCAATATGTAGCACTTTTAGTGCATCCCATGATACTGAACAGCAGAACGAATGAGGTTCAATCATTCGACCAACGACAGCAAGAGGTTCCCAGCATCATAAAAGTTCACACCAATGTAATTGATTTAACACCAAACAAGATCTGAGAAGTACTAGAGAGGCCCAGAGGAGTACTGCTTGGTTACTCCTGACCTTCCTTCACCTATTGGACAAGGAGAATAAAATTTCCTCCCACTTCCATCCTTTCTGCTATACATTAGTATATTGCAAACAGATACAGAGAACTGCCATGGCTCTCCAACCACCATGAGTAAGACTGACCACCCATAAATTCATTTTACATCTGCATATGATGCTTGCTGCACAGCAACTTTTTAGTTTAAAGCAGTCTAATTCTGAATTTAAAAAAAAAAATCCTGTTTTCTCTAGGAAGATCACATAAGAATCACAAATTTTCTCCAGTGCTTGAAAGAAATCTGTTCCTATAGCCTAAATGTTCAGAAAAGTGTTGTTACTTTTAATGTTGCCAGATCTGAAGTGATGAGATACTATAGGAAAGGTTATTCTTGCAGTATTTACAGATACAAGCAGAAGCAGAAGTGACAGAAATTTCAAAGTAAGACTGCTTGAAATACTTCCAGCTCAATTTTGCAGAACTTCTCCCCACAGAGATTCAGATATTCATCCAAACTTGCCATGCTTACCTGCAGTAGACATGTGGCGATGGTAATTTTGGAACAGCCCAAACTCTCTGGAGAAGTGGAAGAGTTAACACCATAAAGCAAACTGAGGTATTAGAGAAATATTTTTAAAATTCATGAAAGCTTGCTGCGAATAGCCAAAGAAACACACTTCCTATAAGTTCAAGATTTCGCAGCTCTGCCAACAGAAATTTCAGTTTCAGTTTGACTGCGGCTACATAAACAGGCTATCACAAGGGCAGCCTGAGTAGGACCTTACAGCACGTCTGTGAGCTGCACCACGTTAATATCCATGTGCATGCTCCACATCAGACAGGGCTGGCTGATCCACAGTGAGGAAGCACCTTGTGTTCCCTTGGGTGTAAGACTACATGCAGTTTTTGACCTCTAAATTATTTTGGTGCTGCAGAACACTTGGAGGAGTTGTAGCTTGTGCCTCAGTGTACCTCCTGGTCCTTAACTTCTTGCAGCTGCAGCACCACCTTCACTAGAAAAAAATGCCTCCCTGAGTTCTGAAGCAGTGCCAGGTGTTTCCACCTCAACCTTGCATGCTGAACAGCATCTTCAAGAATCCCTCGGCTTAGTAGGTTTAGTGCCAATTTGCCGTATCTTGATCCATTTTGCAGTTCCATGTACCCACTACCATGCAGAAGACTGGTCTGTCAAACAGAGGTACTGAGATTACTGAAGAGGAAAGGCTTTAAACTTCTCAGACCTTAAAAACAAATTAAAAAGGAAACATAATAAAATAACTTCTATCTGGCACAGGCTGTCTCAGTAGTATCTACAACAAGAGGCCTGCCTCTTATTCATGCAGCAAGATCCCCTCCTTCCCACTCCCTGCTATAATGTTCGATCCCCCGTGCTGTGCACATGAAGGTGCCTCCCACCTCCGTCTTTCTCTGTACATATCTGCAGCAGTTTTTCACTGTGATCCTACAGCTGCTCCCTTACTTCTTCTCACTGCTCCCACTTCCCATCCGAGGGGGGAAAAAAAGCTCCAGACACTTTTAATCTGTTCCCACACTCCATCTCCACCTTCCTTTACAGAGCTCCCTTGCTTGCACTTGCAAGGGACGATGCTGTGAAACACAGCAGAGCCGGCACTTACAACTGAGGAGAAAACTTTTAATCTACAGCAGGAACTAGAAGAGGAAATTCTTTGTGGTTTGCATCGAGTGAGCCCCTCTTCTGCATTTCGTGGGGCCCCCGGTTTGCTTTCTTTGCCAGTCGCCTCTGACGTGCTCGGAGCAGAGCAGAAGGTGCCAGGCGTGCCCACCCCACCGTGCTGCTCCGCTGCGCCACAAAGGGGTAAGACAAAGACGTTTGTTTGATGAGATAGCATCTCATATGAGCAGCTAGGATGTCTGCATTCAGCAAAGGTGAAATACCAAGGATATTGTGGCTTCAAAAATATATGCAACCTTATGTAGGACCAGGCATCAAAACATTATTTCACAAAGGCAACTCAGGATGATGCCAGCAACCTTGTATGCGTGCTCTCTGCAGGCCAGGAGACCACAGCCCCCACCTGCATCTGCAGCCCCACGCAGATGTGCTGCACTTGGTAGGAGCAGTCAGAGCCTGCAGCAATGACAGCAGGAGCACAACTGTGCCAGGTTTGGTGTGCAAACCCCAACAGTCATAGTGAGAGGAGTGGCAGCCATTCACCTGCCCCCCATACTGTTAAGAGCAACAGTTAAAGAGCCATGCATTTAAATAATAAAATTGGATAGTGATGTAAGTGGAGTTGATGTCCCTGCATTTAATTTGTATGTGCTAACTGATGGCTTTCAAAACACTGTTCTTTTAAAACAAATGTGTCTTTTTTTTTTTTTTTTTTTTTTANTTTTTTAAGTATTGGAACAATATTCAAGCCCTTTTTTAATTTCCACGGGCAGAGACACCTTCCACTAGCTTGTCCAAAGCCCCATCTAGCCTGGCCTTGAAAGTTCATTTCCAGGGGCGGGGCATCCCCAGATTCTCTGGGCAGCCTGCTCCAGTGCCTCGTCATCCACATGGTGAATAATTTCTTCCAAATGTCTAATCTAAGTCTACTCTCTTTTAGTTTAAAACCATTCCCCTTTGTCCTGTCACTACAGTCCCTCTTTCCTTCCTTAACACACAATGTGGTGTCTGAAGGCTGAGGTTTCCTCACTCCCAAGCTCTGAGGAACGGACACAGCAAGGGGTCAGCACCACACAAGGCTGTTCTCTCCATCCTGTGTAGGATGCCACTGATCTGGCTTCTTCTGAGGCACATTACAGCTGTGCCTCACTGTGTCTTACATTTGCTGTTTTCATTTTATTGTCAGACAGCATGGTAACTCTCAGAGCTGATGGAGTTCATATTCCTCATTCGCTGAACCTGGGTGCAAAGTGAGCCCTGGCAGTCTTACATACCTGATTTTAAATGTCCATACAGTGCAGAATTTTATTCCCTTAACATCTGTATCTTGGTGCAAGATGCTAGTCTGGTAAGAAATCTCTGCTTTAACTTTTTTTTTTTTGTTGTTGTTGTTATTCTGTTATTTTATACAGATTTGTTCCACATCTTAATAGATTCCCTTTCTTCACTCCCTTGCACTCTTGGAAAAGTATGGTAGAAAGCTCCAAACTAGAAAAGAAGTTTCCCAATTAAAGTCTCTGCAGCAACTTTATACATCTCAGGTCTATAAAACTATGCAGTGCTCAGCCCAGAGACAGTGTTACACTCTCCAAGCGAAACTCAAACATGAATGCAAGGAACCAGCTTCTTGAAGTCTCTGCTAAGACTGGGGGCAGTCCTTGCCATCCTTTACCAAGGACAAGGTTAAGGAGGAATTGAGATGCTTTTACTTGGGCTGGCTCCACTTCTTTTACCACTCAAAAAAGAGTGAATGGGTTAGTGCCACCTCCTAGACATAAATCATCGCAGGAATTTGATTACTGATTATTAATCATCACTATTTTTTTTTTTTGTCCCCCCTAATAATGTAACCAAGCATGCAACGTACTGGTGGTACTACAAACGTAAGCCTTTGCAGTTCAAGCCTTATATCTACTCTGCCTAAAAAAAAGAAAAAAAGAAAAAAAAAAAAGAAAAAAAAAAAGAATAAAACAGTGCATGTGAAAGTAACTTGGCCAGTTAGAAAGTCTCATGCAACATCTTTCTTTTGGAAAAAAAATTGATTCATTTATAGCAAAACGATTTACTAGAAATGCATTTTGACTGAGAAAGCCCAGGTGCGCTTTTGTCCTTGTTTGCTGTGGATGCCCACAGTTACCATCAGGCTCTCCTGCAACACGTGCTGGGGTCTGGCTCTTGTCAGCTTCACCATGAGAGCTGGGTATCCCCACGAGGATACCAGCGTTGAGTCCGTCTCCTGCTGCGCACTGCCTGGTTTCTCCAGATCAACCATCACAAAGAGATATCCAGACAGGTCCATGTCTCCTTCCAGAGGAGACACCAGGAATGTTGAGAGCTGAGAATCCTGACATCCCACAGGCTGGACACAGACCCTCCAACCTATGAAGGTTACTGTCCTGGAGCCAGAACTCCAGGGCTTCAATATCTCCACAAAGTATGTCATTTCCCTCCTTCCCCACAAAGGAAGAAAGTTAAGTAACATCCTGAGCAGCAAACAACTTCAGGTGCTACGCACTATGCCTGATCTAGGAGGAGCTTCAATATCTGATTCAGATGGGCACTTTGGTGTCTGATTCAGCACCAAATACAGTGGTTGCTTGGCTCAGGGTGGGGCAGGCAAAGAAGTAAGAAACAACAGACAAACACATACTTAAAGTGAGTCTCAGCTCTCAGCCATGTTCACTTCTGAGTTTTACTTCCTCCTTTTCTTCCCCTCCCTCTTATCATGTTGCAGTTGTGCTGAAAAACTGGTGCGTGTCTTGGAGAAGGAGTCAGAGGTCACGTAAAGTTAATTTATTCGAGGACTGTGCCTGTTTAGTACAACAGGAACAGGCTTTGGAAGAAATATTTGTGAGAAACCACAATACGAACCCACAATACCCAGCTTAAATATAAGTGAATGATTTAATACTTGCCAATCTGGAATGGCAGGAACCGTTATACTGTGTCTCAAACAACCGTTAGCCACTAACCAGGGCAATGTCAGGCTTGCTTTGTTAATTTATTGGTAAGTGCTTCAGTGGGGATCCATGCACTGTCTGAATTAGTATCTTACTATGTAACTTGCACATACCCCCAAAGTTTAGAAGCTAATTTGGAGAACATCAATATCTGTTAAATAAATCTTCAATATCTTTTCTTCTTAATTCCTAAAGCACTTCTTTATCATGCTGAGTAAGAAGAATGTAAACACAGAGAAATGAACAGAAAAAGCCAAAAATTTTCAAGCATGCATGGATCTTGAATCTTAGCCTCTGGCAAACATGTCTCACTCTTACGCATGCCAGGGAGTAACATTTCCAGGTGATTTCAATGTGAGCCAGGTAATGCACTGACACTCTGCTCCAGCATGACCTGACTGTGTCCACAGGCTGAGCTCTAGTGAAGGTTATGTTTGCCCCACTCAGTTTGCAAAACTCACTATCCATGCCCAGAACATCAACACCTGCTCTCTCTTCCCATTTGGATAACCTTCTTGAAAAAACATCCAAAATATTTCCTCCTGTTTCAGCCAGCCTGGAAGTTACCACCTCACTGTCCTTCAGGTGGGAGTCCACAGACTCCACAACAAAAGGTCTGATTCTTTAAACAGATAGATCTGCAGTGAGGAAGTTGCAGTACAAATGAGAAGGAAGTTGTCTTTGTTTTGTAGTGAGCCTACAAAACAACCTTTTTATAGTATTTCTCAAGGCAGAGAACACTTCCAGAGACATTTCGAGTGCATGAAGGCACAAACTTAGCATCCAGCACAACAAAACAACAACCACCTCTGTCTTTCAGATGCTGATAAAAGAGTTATCAGTGAAATTAAGATTCATTGAGACCATTGATAGAAGTAGAGCAGCTTTGCAAGAAGGTATCAGAAGAAGATAACATCAATATGTTCCCACCTGGACCAAGGTCACTGATTTCCAAATACACACCCAGCAGGAGATTGTGCTGTTGTGAATAAGCTGAAGAAACAGAGGCCTTCAGCCTGCTCTGAGACACAGGTGACATTACAGTAATTAGGTTCACGGTGACAAAATGTGCTGGAAGTCACCGCAGAAAGGAAAAAGGAGTCTGTTTTATGCAGGGTGTGCAATCAGGCAAAGAAATCTGCTGTTGTGCCCTGAATGGCATTTAAATTATCAAGATAGCTGCACAGTCAAAAGACAAAGTTTTGTCCCATCTCACTGCTTCAAGACTAATGCTATCAACAAAGAAAACCATGAAAGCTATCAAAGCATCTTCTATAGATGGTGTGCACCAGTACCACCTTCTGTCTTTGTAGTACTGAAAAACAGATTTGATAAATCTGTATAGAAGTCTTAAGTGAGAGAGGAAACCCAGAAACAAGCTGAAGATCCAGTGATGCCTTCTTTTGTCTTTAAAAGAGACCAGCCCAAACTACAGTTAGATATACCATATTAGGAAGAATCACTACAACTGTCATGTTTCAGGTCTCTGCTTAGTAATGCACCTAACAGCGAGACTTATCCAAGATCAAGGGACAGTTCTGAGCATGAAAGCTTAACAACTGATAAATGGTTAGCAGCTCAAAGTGATTGAGCTGACACAGCAGAGATGCATCCCTCAAGATATCTGGCAAGTATCAGAATTCCACATTGCGGTCCTCAAAGAATTTGGAAGACATTGGATATAACCCACTAAGTCCCATGTGACCCAGTAGAAACAGACCATGAGAAGAGACCACCTCCTACTGCTAAAAGTCTGTGGGACTCCACAGCACAGACCAGAGCTGAAGTCTCTGGGCATCTCAGCAAAAACTATCCCCTGCATGAGGCACTACTGATCATGATGGGCCTGCAGCTTTAGAGCCTGGCCCACAGATTATCTCATTAATGTCCCTTGTATTAAGGTAAAAGAAAATTTATACAAAAAATACAACCACAAAGGCAAAGGTGGTTTGTTTTTTTTTTTTTTTTTGGTAATTCAATTGTAGTGTACACTAGGAGCTTTAAAATACAGAGAGTGCTTCAGCTATTCACTCCATTTGAAAACGAAAAAGAACAAATATGTGTTACAGATGTAATTGGATTGAGAGTTACAGTGAACAAGAGGTGCTGTTTTCAACTGAATTTCCTTCGGACTCAATGAAATAAGTTGCAGGGAAGGGAAAAAATCTCACAGCTCTCTGGAAAACGCATTTCAAATAACTATAAGTCATTGCAGCATTAGCATACAACCCACTACAGACAGCCCAGGAAGAGATTGTTCTTTTTATACAATTTCCCTGTCTGTGCTACTTTGTGTACACAGGCAGGACAGATTTTTTTCTCCAAAAAAAAGTACAGAAAATCTCAAATGTAATCTTACAACACTGCTCTAAAATCTGTCTTCAATTAGTATGCACAATTTCAAAATGAGCTTCAAGCCATGTGTGAATTTTTTCAACTCTGCCCCACATTTCCAAATGAAAAACAAGTTGCTTCTTATGATAAGGCTATCAGTTACAAACATGAGCACGTCACAAAGTTTGCAGCAAAGTATGTGTTAGCAGAAAAACAAATCTTGCCTGTCTTTGTGTGGTCCGTAATCAGAACACAATATTGTGCTATTTGAACATCTCCCTATGTTGTGATTCCTTTGTAAGACTGTAAAGAGCAGAAGGCCAGAAGGTAGCATTTGCTCACTGAGGAAATTTTTTTTTTAAATTATTTTTTAATTTTGGTTATGGCCAGCTTCAAAGCAGAGAACAATTTAGGCTGCATCTAAACATGTCTATGCAGGAAACATGCTATCATGGCATTTCCACTGAGCAGCTCCGCGAGGAAGAGCACTAAGAGTCCCCTGGATAAGCCAGGGACATTTTTTGTACAAAATCCCTTACATCTCTCCATGCCATATGATTACCCGCACTACTGATGAGTAATATTAGAGTTGTACCAAGCTTGTCAACATACAGCAGGGCAAGAGACCCTGTCAACCTCTTCAATCTCTAGCAATACCAAGCACTACCTAGATACCAACCTCCACCACTCACTAACTCTTACAGCATCTCCCTCATGTCACCTGTAGGGAAGCCAGTTAATGAAACAGTGCTAACTGCAGGCAGCAATGGAAAATGCTGGGGAACATGTCCCTGTTGTCTTTCCCGGCCAGTGTTGCTGGCCTTTTCTCCTTTTGGGAACAACCACCTACTACAGGCAGGGATATGAGAAGTGATTAGCAGTTTGAAATATTTTAGAGGATTAGATATTGTTGCCCCTTACATGGAACACAATGCATATTTTTAGATTCTGAATATTAATTTTACATCTAAAGCATCATTTCACATTTGTACTCTCTACATTGTTCTCAAATTAACATATGAGAATAGAAATAAAATAATTTTGCTGCTAACATAACCCGTATTGAATGCATACAAAATGCAAACAGTTACAGTTATTTTAAAGACTCTTATCACCAAGTTTCCTAAATTACATGAAGATGAATTTAGGAGTCCTTACCTACAGCCTCATGGACATCGTCGTCTCATCTCAAACTGTCATCAACCGGAAACAGTTTAACTGTTTCAAAAACCGGAAAACATCTAGGTCACGTGTCTATAGGCAGCATTTGGGTTAATCCCCCTCAGCTCATAAAAACAGAAAGAAAGTTGGAAAAAAAATAAAGTAAAACCACTTCCTGCAACAGCAGAATCTAACCACCTCACCCAAGTCTAGGGCAAAACTCTTCTGCATTGGATAAAAAGTCAAATTTTAAGGTACAAAAACACCTCCTTTGAATTTGCTACAAGCACGGAGTGTTAGACTTTGCAGAAGGTAAACATGTCTAAAAGGAAATGCTGAAAGGAATTATAATTCTAAGCCTCAAGACAACTTCCTTTTTTTTTTTTTTTTTTTTACCTTCAATGAAACCCTTTGAGTACTGAAACAAATAGCTTACAACAAATCTACTTTGCCGTATTGAAATGTGGCTTTGGTAAACGTGACACTTACCGTACTGGTACTTATGATTTATAAAACAGCAAATTCTGGCCAATCAGAGAGTTTGATACTAAAATACAAAAAACAAAACAAACTGACTTGAACTACTGCATGTTGAAGTCCTCTCAGATAATTACTTCTGTTTCTTTGATTTTCTGTTTTAGCACTTCTTCATGAAGCAGCCCTCAGAGAAGCACAAGCACACACAGCTGCTGCCCTGCTTCACTTCCCGCAGTGATTGCACCACCGTGATCCCAGTCAGGTAGGAGGAGCACTGTGAGAGGGACATCACACAGCACACAGCCCTGTGCCTTCGGCTCTCCCATATGGCTTTTTTTTTTTTTTTTCCAGAAAGGAACAATAATATCTTTCTGGTATTTCTACCTCAATTTACAAAGCCACTGCTCACCTACCCGCAGGAGCAGGCATTCCCTTTTAGGGCATGGTGACTGTCAGGGTCAGGCTGCAGAGCCCCCTCTTGATGCTTTGGCAGAATTAGTGGGTTGTGGGGGGGTTGTGTCCCACAACAAAACAAAGATCTGCCATACAACCGGAGAAAATCAAGTGCATCCTAAAGTTTGCAGATTTGTAGCATTAGTAGTTACGGCAGTGGAGGTCCTGAAGAGATTGTGCTCCATCATTGTAGATGTCCAGCAACGAACTCACTGTGCTCTCCGGTGGAAGATCTTGCAAAACAACCCGATATTTGGGGCAAGATAACTCCCGGCTGGATTTGGGCAGAATATTATATTGCCAGGTTGGCATCAGTGGGAAAAGCGTGAGAAGGCACTGGGATGTTTTCAGCATAGCAGGCTTCAGGATGTAGCCCACAGATATTTATTTTCCTTGGAGTTTTGTTTCCCACTATCTCCTCCTCCAGGCCTCATCCAGCAACCATCATCACCTACACTGTCTCTATTTTCTCCCCTGATCTCTATGGTTCTTTTTGTCTCCTTTACTTCAGGAAAAATTGAACCATGTCCCTCTCACTTGAGGATCAAAAATGACAGACACAAAGTACCCAGGTAACAAGGAACAACTGCAAGTTATCCGCAGTTGCCCATCTTCTCTCAGCACACTGGCAAATGTCCCATGCTGAGATGGCTTTTCTTAAACTGAAAGAAAAAATCTTAAAGTGGAGAGATACATTTTTATGGCAGCTGAATGAAGATTTTTTGATACAAAGATGAGTGTTCATAATAGAATTAAGAGAAAGGCCAGAGATAGGAAACAGGGGCTAGGAGTGAGGCTGGAGTGGAGCTAAGAAAGACCTAGGAGTCTAGGACCAATTTTACAAGGAAAACTGATTTGCAGGCAGATAATTTCCCATTGCAGCAAGAAAAGATGAAAAAGTTTCTGTAGAGAACAGCTTTAGTACAATATGCATTTCCTGAATCACGGGGGAAACAAAAGCTTCAAGGACCCAAGAAGAATCAGAAGGAATAAGGGAGAACATTCCTTCAGCAGTGCTGTAACAGAGCTATCAGGTGACAGACTGACCCTTAGGTTTTATTACCACTGGTTTTGGGTTAACTTCTACAACCTCCATTTTACAGCTAAAGATCCAGTTATGCTAAATGCTGTACAAAACCAGGCTCAAAATTGTCCTTGTTCCCACATGCTTACTTCTTACTCCAGGAGGCAATGCACATGTGTGGGGCTGAGCAGCATGGCAGCTGGTCTTCACAGCTCTAAACTAAACCACAGTGTTTTCGTAGGCCCTGCATTTTAGGGGTGTGTTTAAGATGGACTTTTGGGACAGCAAATCAGATGGTGTGTGTGAATGGTGATGAGATGTTTCTCCCTGGTGTGAGGAGAGAAAGCAATGCAGTGCTTTCTGCATAAGCTACCAACAGCTAGTGCTTAAAGAATCCGTATCAGCATTACCTTACTGTTTGCTTTTTTATAAACTCTGTATGGTTCAACAAATTTGAGGGAGTCACTAACTGAAAATCTATTTAGTTGCACACATCTCAAAATTTTCCTTAAATGAAACCAAAGGCATTTTTACCATTAGTAAATGTTTGTGGGCATTATGGACAACAGAATTTCATCACTAAAATGTGAAGTGGCCATCAGTAGATGTGCAAAATACCACAGCAGAACTTGGCTAAGTTACCTTGTCGACAACCCAGATTACTAAGGACATGACATTTTTCATGAAAATGTCTTTCACCGTACACCTCACATTTCAAGTCAAGTTGCATACTCTGATTTCCTTCACATCCATTTGACAGTATGTCAGTAGTGACAAAATTCTATAAAAAGATGGCAGCTTTACATACTGCTTAAACTTATGCAGCACAAGCTTCCTGTGTGATCTCTGGAAGACTGAAAATACTTCAGATGTGCAAAAACCCGTTTACCAAAATCTAAGAGCTCCTTTAATCTAAGTAAAATTAACCAGAAAACAGAAATTACAGAGGCATTACCTGGAGCAGATTGCTGCTCCGTGGGTTGGTCTTTGTGTGTTAACTGTGCAAGTTAGAGACAGAGCATCATTTCTGAAGCTCAGATTTCTTCTCTCTGTTTCAGCAACTCACGGCACCATTGATTATGAGACATGTCATCAAGCTGGTGAACATCCAGATTCCCACATCTCATAACTGAGAGCACAGACACTAAGGCTAAAACAACAGTTTTAAATCTCAGTGCTGGCTGAGGATGCTGAATGCCCAGCACCTGTTACCACCTCAGGTCTGATAAGTTCAACCAGTATCACACATTTCATCCGGTTCTTGAGTGGGCATGCAAGACTTGTTCTGGACCTGCAGGTTCCTGAGGGGGAGAAGAAAACCTGACTTATTTTCCTTCTCATTTTGTTCAGTCTTTACTTTGTTGGGAAGTCTGACAGGCAGTCTGTGTGTGCTTGGACCCTAATTTGTATTCTTGTGCATAGCACTTGTTTGCTCAGAGCTGATGTTAATTCAGTAGCCATTTTTCTCCTGTAAGAACTCTGAGTGATTAAACCCAGGAAAAACTTCTCTGGGATTGCATTTATATGTATCAGGAAGGCCATGCAACAACTCAGCCAGCTTATAGTCCAAGATAACGACTGTCTTCAATATTACCAGCTTGAGCAATAACTGTTTATAATGTAGGAGCTTGTGTGTAAATGCCAATGTAAATATACAGTAATGGCTAAATTCACAGAACCCCCTCAACCACAATATGCATTATAAACATTCTGGGTATCATCTTCCAAAACCTTTTACTCTGAGCTGATTTTCCCCCTAAACAATTTGTTTTACTTACTGCAGTCTTAAAAGTGAAATAGCTATTTTTAAGAAATTGACACAGGTGGTAGAAAATATATCCTAAGAACTTCTCCAGCAGTTTAGTGCTGGATGTGTAGAAGGAACATGTGCACTGCAACTCAAGGCCTAAAACCCAAAACATTCAAATTTTAGGAGACAAATGATCTTGCATTAAGACATTGCTCAATAGCTGAGCTGCTATAGTTATGAAAACACATGTACTTTACAAAGCAGCAGAGAAGTTTAGGATAGAATTCTCTGAACCTTTACTTCCAGATAAATACTTTTTTTTTTTTTTTTTTTCCCTTATAATGAGCTTTGGATTTAGAAACATTCAAAGTTAAGAACATAACACATTTCTTTATTTTGATATTTTTTCTTTCTTTCTACCAGCCTAACTTTTCACTGTTGAAGGAAAAAGAAGGAAAAAGAGGAAAAAGAAGGA
>VXAV01010887.1:424995-486724 GCA_013399715.1 Alectura lathami
CCCCCCCACTTCTGCAAATGTTAATATAGCAACTTTTTGAACATTTATTTTAAATTCATGATTTGTTTCATATTTTAAAGCTATTTTTTTATCATTTGATTAATTGCTTAAAATTGTACACAAAGATAAAGGCAACTTTGATATTCATACCTTGGAGTATTAACATGTACTCAGGACTAGATGTAAATGTCAGAGAGAAAAAAGATCTAATGAACTCTTTATTGGTGAAATACAGTATTGCAGCTGCCTAGAATTTAAAATGATTTGTATCTAGCTCCAAAGCAAAATAACTACAGAAGTCCACTTACAGAACGAACTCTCATTTGGCATGTCTAAGATTTTTTTCCAGGATGCAGAGATGCCATTTGTTTTGCTACAATTTGCAGCTTCTTCATTTTGTTGAAGTTTAGTGGATCCTCTTAATATTAGCGAAGTGTCCGGGGGGGGGGGAAGGAAAAGAAGAAATGCATCTGCAGAAGTATTCTTCTGTCTAGAAAATTATACCGCCGTAAGTTTTCCTTTTCCCTGATGTCTTCTCTGCCATAATAATGGCTTCAGGATTTAAATCCTTTGCTGCTATTGTGACTTCAAAGCCTTAAAACTGCAATTGAATGAAGTAGTTCATCTGTCATTATTCAAATATGAGGCAATTATGATGAAATAAAGATAGAATTCCATTGAGAAATGTCCCAATCAATTCTCACTTATATTTAACTAGAAATATAAAATGATGCTTAGAAGAGTAAGTTTAGGTAATAAAAACTTGGAATATAAAAAATTATGAGTTACTGATCCACAACTTACTCATTTCTGAATAAGCTTTCTAAATATATTTCACAAATATTGACAAAAGTTTAAGATTATGATGCAAAACTGTCTCTCAGCCAGTCATAAAGAGTGACTAGCTTTTCAGAAACATATTTTCATTGGTTTGCATGCCCAGCGGTTCAGATGGGAACCTACAGAGATTTTTAAGGGCCTCTGAGCAGGTCAGCTCCCTCTGAAACAACTCAGATCATGACATGTTGATCGGATCTGCAACTAAAAGTCTGCTTTATAACTGAATATTTGTATTATCATACCTACCTTGGCCAGGTCTTCATTGTACTGCTGCCACTGCTTTGATTTCTGCACATCCTGTAGAGTCCCTCTGGCCATTTAGCACTACATGGTTCTTTTTACATTTATGCACCCAACTGAGACTCACTTCTACTTCTGAAACTAGTTTCACGGGAAATTCCCACCTGTGTCCTGCTGTAATTGGGAACACAACCGTAATATATTTTAACGAGTTTATTTTGTTTGATTATCTCCCATCTTTCTTTCTTTTTTTTTTTTTTTTCCCTAGAACTTAGGAAAAAAAAGGGCCATTATGTGGCCATTGGCCACATTACAGGGCCAAGTTCGGTTTTATATATTATTTTATATTATTTTCTCCCTTTCTTTCTCCTTTCATCATTGTGTATCTACCTTTTTCTTCTCACTTAACACTCCGCTGTGGGATCTACCACATTCACATTTATCTCCATTTTCTAGGCATTTACTAATTTTACCTGGGTATAAATTTTCTGTCATCTACAAACACTCATGTGTTGCAGTTTAATTTGAGAGATGTAATTTCTTCAAACAATCCAAGAACTCAATGTTATCACAATTAGAAAGCGGTAGTATTTAATACTGAATTTTAAATCAGAGATGTAACTACCAGAAAGCATTTGGGGTATATACAACTGATTATTTCACACATAATTATTCCTGATATTACTTTAACTGTGATAACGTAAATCATTCGGAAAAGCAGACAGTATTCTTTTTTTTTTTTTTTTTTGTACACAATCTCTTTCACTTGATAGTCTCTCCCTAAATAATATGTAAAATACTGACACCTAATGTTAACTTTCAGTATTATTCATTTTGCAAAAGTTCTACAAGAACTAGGAAAAGAACAAGTGAAAGTAGTGCTTATGTTGCAGTTTTGTTTGAGTCCCCTCACTTCATTGATACAATTTTCAGAATTTACCTATAATGCCTATAAAAGCAAGGAATTTGATGTTTATCTTCACAGCTCATAGTAAAAGAGAAACTCAGGAAAGTTTAACTGAATGATAAAAAAATCAGTGAATCAAAATACAGTTCCCTCAGATGAAACACAAATGCTTATTGAGGAGGGCCACGAAGATGATCAGAGGGCTGGGGCACCTCCCCTATGAGAGAGTTGTTGTTGTGCAGCCTGGAGAAGAGAAGGCTCCGAGGGGACCTGATTGCAGCCTTCCAGGACCTGAAGGGGGCCTACAGGAGAGCTGGGGAGGGACTCATGAGAAGGGCATGGAGCGACAGGATGAGGGGTAATGGCCACAAACTGGAAGAGGGGAGATTTAGGCTAGATATTAGGAAGAAATTCTTTCCTGTGAGGGTGGTGAGGCACCGGCACAGGCTGCCCAGAGAGGCTGTGGATGGATGCCCCCTCCCTGGCAGTGTCAAGGCCAGGCTGGATGGGGCTCTGAGCAACCTGGTCTGGTGGGAGGTGTCCCTGCCCATGGCAGGGGGCTGGAACTGGATGGTCTTTAAGGTCCCTTCCAACCCAAACCATTCTATGATTCCGTGATTTATAAAGTCAATACCTGTACCTGTAGCCTGAAGTGTTGCTAAAAGGCAAAATACTAGTAACCAATTTTTAAAAATTTCTTCTCCCTGAAGAACTGGGCTGTGCAGATTCAGGAAGTACTTTACCTGCCCCACATGGTTCACTTTCCACAATCAGCGATACAATTTGTCTTCACAGTTAGTAAATTTAACGCAAATGCCTAACTGCTCTGCCAACCTGAAAACTCCAAATTCACAATTTATTTCCCCATAAAGGTTGTCCAAACCTGATGTGTAGGTGCTATTTAGAAAGAGATTTGGACGTTCTTATTCTTCCTCAATTTGCCTCACAACCTAAGTCCAGCTGAAATCAAAATAAATTACTTTACAGCATGACTCAGTGTGATATTTAGACTTATATTAAGCTTGCTTAATTTTACAATGGAGACCTAAGTGAGCATTAGCCAGAGCTGTACAGCAACACAACTGCTTTGAAGTCACAGGCAGTGAAATGAAATAAACCACTTTTCACAACTGCAGGCCATCACAACTTTATATTTAGTGCTTTTCTCATCAACGGTCACTGTATAGAATATTGTCCTTTTCTAAGATCATGCCATTGATAGCTGGAAGTAGCTGTGCTGCAGATGTACATATAAAACTGTAGCCACTGGTACAGGTACCTGGTCTGCAATGCAATGGCACAGTCTTGGCTGAATTAGGGAGAGATGACGTCAATGCAGTCAAAACCTCTTGCGTGAGCCAGAGCTTTCCAAGTGATTAAGACTCCTATGCTATCCTTTATATCAATATTCATTTATAAGAAGCTCATACTTTTCATAGGTGCTAAAAATACCAACAAAAGCTTTATCTGCAGTTCTTTGAGTTTTCCTCTACACATTATTCCTGATGAAAAAAGTATTGTGGTGGCAAGTATTATAAAATTACTCTTCTTTGGAGAATTTTACAGTGCAGGCACATGCTGCAAAGGTTTCCGCATTGCAAGAGCCCCAACATGCACTAGAAGATGCTCAAAAATGCAAAAAGTTCAAACACCAAAAATGCTCTAGAGCCAAAATGGTTTGTAGTAATCCTCACATCTTCCCTCAAATACTTTCTTACTCTTAAAGTGAATAAAAAGTACTGCCAACAGTAATTTTGTAACTGTTTCAAACCAATAATTATCACAGAGAAAGGCTTACAGATTAGTTGCTTCTTGAAAAAAAAAAAAAAAAGTGCTTGTTGAAGAGCTACAGACTTAGGATCTCAGTTGCCATTTAGGCCAAGGTGTTATTTATGTCTTAAAATAACTCTGGGTAAAATTGTTGGTTAAATGTAAGCGGTTTTACTTCACTGCTCCTAGCTGTCTAGCGCAAATCTCTGTAAAAATTTGGGCCACACTGGAAGTTAACAATGAGGTATTTTGCTGCAGTTGAAACAATCCAGAGTTCATTTTGCCTAATCTGAAACAAACCCTGTTAAAACCTCAGAAAGTGCTCATGCAGCCCTTCACACTGGGTTAAGCAAACTTAAAATCATTCTCAGCTTTCTAAAGCCTATCATCTTCAAACTGACAACCTGGAAATATAAAGAAAAAACGTATTGTTTTAGACTACTGTAGCACACAAAACATGGTATCCACAATGTAAATTCATTCTGCAATTAATTAATTAATTAAATGCTTGGGTCCTTTGAAAATGTCAGCATGTAGCGGTTAGCAATTTTTAAACAACTAATTGTTTAACTTTTACTTTTCCAGTAAACCATGTATTTTAAATAGGATTGATAAATTAAAAATGTAAATTGGACTGTATCTTTTAACTGTTAGCAACTTGTCTGTTTTCCACTTTTTATTATGCATCCTTTTTATAATAGAGAAGGGATTATTTTTTTTCATTCCTGTTCTAGTTGATAGCAATTCTGTGCTTCTCAAAACTAATGTAATAAAACTACATAAAATGTTTAAAAAAAGACCCATTAAAATATACAAAGCATACCAATTCATGAAGTCAAAGTCAAAGCAGAGTGGAAATGTGAGCTTTAATAAAATTATGTCTGTTGTAAATAACTATTCAAGCACAGTCATTTTTTTGCAAATTGCATGGGATATAGCTTAGCTTACTCGAAGCAAGGAATCGCTCAGTGGGATAAATGCATCTTAGTCAGAAATAGATTAAAAGATACAGCCGAGCCATCAATAAGAACTTGATGGCAGAGTATTGTTTGCTGTTTGTTTTGAAGATGTAATTGCAGATCCCAGGATTTCAATAAATCTGTGCACATCATGGAAAGAATTGTAGAGAGGAACTGGGGCAACACGAAGAGCATTTGGTTCTCGCATGTCGCACTGCAAAATAGAAAAGGAATGCTTAGTAAATTCAGGTCACTTCTTATTTATTTGTCACACTACATTTTAAAGTGTCATCCTCTGCAGAGTTACACCAAAGAAGAAAGGTATTTATGCAGGTATATGTAAAAACTTGGGGACACCAAAGAAACTATCCTGAGGAGCACTGTTGTGAAGAGCGTAGCAAGGACAGTGGTGAATGGTCAGTGAAGAAGGGTGCAAGGCCTGGGCGAGGCCTCTAGTCGTGCCATTAGGGGCACTTTGCAGCCCTGTAATTGACGCTGAGATCTGCCCTAGCACCTACAGTAACCCATGGCTGAAGAGGCTACAGGTAACAAAGCAAAGCTACCACGAAATCGAAACAACTCTCCCAGTAAGACAGAGTGTCTTGTACTAAAGTTACAAGTGATGTCACAGGGCTTACAGTAATTTTCTTTCCCCTCTCTGTGAATTTGAACGTTTCGCTGAATAGAATAATCCTTCATATTTGAAGCACATTACTGCATCACAAAGACAAGCCAACAGCATAAGGCCCTATGCCCTCTTAAAAGCAGCAGTTCCTGGAATTCCCTGGCAGCACCAAAACAGCAGCACATTCCACCTATAAGAGTTGCCCTTTGGGACACAAGTCACCAGCAGAAATAAAATTCATATATAATTTATATGGCTTTACGCTATCAGCCTCACCTCCCAGCACTTCTAAGTCACCAAAAATATAGCCTTTAATTTAGCATTTTCTTTCTTCTGATCAGCACTGGCCAGCAGCTGTGCTGCTACATGGCACCACTGCACAGTGGTTTCCCGTTTGGACCAGCAGCTTCAAGTCTGTAACACCCGCACCATCACGGAGCAGTAAAGCAGATCTAATCTCAGCAGCGACTGCCGGGTGCCACTCACAGGCTTACTGGAAGTTAATCAATAGAAAAAGGATGATCCGCAGACTAACAGCTTATAAAATGACACTACCTACTTGATCATTTGCACAGCTAGAGACTGAAGTTGCTACGTAAGCAATTTCCATCATTCCAATACTTTTTTGGCCTTATAAGAAACTACGTATGAATAAAAGGCAAATGATTATTTTAGTAGGACATACGCTCACAAGAAAATGAAGAAGATGAAGTTTGATTTACTCACGGCTACTCCTCTCTTCTCCAGCTCCTCAAACACAGACTTGATTGGAAGGGAAAAAGTTAATGTGAGTTGGCATCCTCTCTCCTCAATCCGAGGTGGCGTGATTATTTTAACGAAGGGCTTCTCTGGATTTGTTTTATCCTCACTGTAGTGGTGTTTTATCAGGTATTCCAAGTAACCAGTAAGCAGAATAGATTTTCTTCTCAAAGCTTTCATTGTAGTTTGACCGAAAACCTATAAGGATTTGAAATCATTAGAATGGCAATGCGTCGCACAGAACACAGAAAGAAGGTAAAGATGACTAAGACCTCTCTAATAACTTTTGGAATTTTGGTAGAATATCCCAAGTATCACTCCACAATGCTATCACAACCACTAAAGGCTGCACAAATCCAAAAGCCCCTACATTTTCCTTCTGTATTCCCAGCTAACAAAATATGGCTGCTGTAAGACAGACTTTTCAGGCACAGAAATGAATGTGACAGGGACCAGAACCACCAGCAGCCAGTACTTGCACAGGTCAACAAAATTCCGGAGGTGTTTCCTTCACTGCACAGTCAGGCAGAGCATGCCCACGTCACCAGGGGTAAAATGGAGGCCTGTCTCCTATTCCTCTGGGCTTTGCAGCGGTATGAGGGATGGAGCTCCTCATGCCGCATGCAAAAATCTGTTTGCTCGGGCTTTGTGTAAGGAATATTTGGTCTCCTCGGTGAAATTTTCGAAAGAGATATTTTAAATGGGGCTGTAGAGCACTCTCCTTCTTTCCATAAAAGGGAGCAGCTAGTGCCATAACAGTCACTTTAAGCATTATTGAGGAATAACACGCATTAACACTTGCAGTTTTCATTGTTTCCATTGGAAACACTGCCTTCTGTTTAATGTGTCCCAGTGAAGGTGGCATGCAATTTCACTAGCCATCTCTTGCCAGACATGAAAACTATTTTGTTTCCCACTGTATTAGAGCAATTAGCACTGGGAAATCCTGGCTGTGCCAAAAGGTAATGCAGGCACGGAAAGGGGAGGCGATGGAAACTGCTCAACCCTCATTGTTTGAGGCTCCCTGCAGTGGGCTAAATGACATCAACCCGCACAAACTGGAGCACTGACAATCTGGGTCATAGCAGAATAGCTTTCAGCTTATCTCGAAGGTCACATAAAGTTTAAAAATATATTGGATGTTAAAGGACTAACAAAACAAATTGCCAGGCAGAACAAGAAACATTGCTGTGCCCTTTGTAGTCCTTCAGGATTGCATGTAAGCTGGAAAGAGCTCAACTGACAATTTTCTGACTTTGTTTGTTTGCTTAAAATACTGTTTTTTCAGTAAATAAAGAAGAGGGATGTACTGTGTACAGACATTGCTCTTTGTATCGGCACCAGCTTTGCCATTACAGTAATGGAATGGTGGCAGAAATAAATTTCTGTCATTATGCTGGTGGGAAAACCTTGCTAAACAAGGCTGGCTTGAAAAGCAGCTTAGGAAATATTTAATATAGCAAAATCTGTGTAAAACCATCCTGCATTTCAGGGGCAAACCACTCATAAGTGAAACTCCGCTATTCCTAGATGTGTACGTGGCTCTGCTCCTTTTGCCACCAGAAAACTAATGAAGAGATGAAAGGCAAAAGTCTGGATCCATAGCACATTCATGAATTCTCCCTTTAGGGAGCATTAACAGGCAGTTTCTGCCTTTTGTTTGTGATAGAAGGGACTACAGTGGATGACAGTATCACAGAGCAGTGGTTCAATTAGACTTCAGGACACCCAGCAGCCCCATCCATTTTTTCCTAAAAAGCTAAGCTTGTTTGGCATAGCGAAATATATAGAAGGAACCCTTGATGCAGCCTTTCAGCAACGAGATTTCCTCCTAGGAAAATCTCTATTGTTGTCCTACGCACGAGTTGCACAGAGGCAAGCTTAAATGTCTTCACTGGAAAAGATGCCCTTTGGATTGAGCCTCCAAAAGCCCAGTGGTCAGAGCTAAGCATGAGCTGAAGAAACAAACCCTATGTACCCCAGATCTGACAGCAGTTTGTGAGTGCAGTGAAAGCATGAGCTGGTGTTTTAAAGGTCTTGTTCTCTCAGGGTTGGGTATTTTTTTGGTTATTTGTTTCTTCCTCAATTGGCTTTTTAGTTTTCTGGATTTTTTTTTGTTTTGTTTTTAAAGGAGAGAGCAATAAAATGCATAACATTCATTTCACATTTTATACTCTTAAATTCAGGATCAAAACAAAGCAATTACTTACCTCTAAACTAGCTTGCAGAGCACAGACCAGTAAAATTGGAGGATTTGATAACCGAAATCCATTAATTCCTTCACTTAGTTGTAATTCTGGAAAACGAGTAAGTTATATTAGTGTTTTTGATTTCTTCCTTTTAATGGATCAGACCTTATCATGAAGTCCATCCTCAAGCAATAAAATATTTCACTAATGTGGCCTGTATGAATCACTCATTAAAAGGAAATAGTAATCTATTCACAGCTAATACTTCTAACTTTGAGTGAAGCCCAATTTTATCCAGCGGAAGACCTCATTACTGGCTTCATGGGAACCAGAGAACTGCAATTAGTTTGTTTAAATGGTGTGTGTTAAAACCACCTTTACACTTGAATCTCTTTTACCACTGGCATAAACCAGAGAAATTCCAATTCAGCAGAGGCAAGCTCGTGCGAAGCCACGGTGCATGGTCAGGGAATCACGTTGCTTGACTTTATTAAACTGACGAGACATGTGGGAGACTGCATATGCAGCTAAGTGTAGCTTCAGGCCACGTATAGAAGTTGCATAGACTTTAGGCTGTGAAATTTCACAAAATCTATTTAATAAAGCCATAAAGCTTCACTGTAAGTCCTGTGTCATCATTTATATTTCATGCTCGAGCACCAGAGGATGCTGCCGAGGAAATGCTCTTCACGCACAGCAGACTGGCTAATTTTATAATGATTATTGCCCAACTTCTGCCTCTCAACTGTCCATGGAAATGGATAAGCAACATTCTTCTTCTAACAATATTTCAAGGTAATTTGTGTCTCCTGCTGGCTTTCTATAGTGCCATTCTTACATTTGGTCAGCAAAGAAAGACCAGACAGGCAATTAGTGAGGTGTTCACCAGCCAAAGTCACATTAATAGGGGCTGCCACCAAAAATTAAAAAAATATTAAAAACAAAACAAATGATCAAACCAAAAAAATGCTCCTTTCTCCTCCTGATCCCTCAGGACAGTCTCTCTGCCATGCTTTTAAACGGAGCCGAAGAGTCTAGCTGTCATATTTAGAAAAAAGGTCCCCATTTCATTGTGCTTTGGGACAATAAATATTGAGCTTACTTCAGAGCAGGTTTGGTTTTGTCTTATATTCCTCCTATCATTATTGCAAAGGATTTAAAGATGTTGGAACATTAGAGCAATTACAAAACTTATGTCAGGCTGCTTTACTATTTCTCATTAATTCCAGTGGAACTAATCCCAAAGTAAGATATTATCCCTATGAATGGTAACAGATTCTCACTCCTCAGACCCTTATGAGTTTAATGCACTGGGATTGCTCAAGACTTTCATCCATAGTCTACATCTGCAAAATGTCTGGAAGCAGACTGTCAGACTCACATGTCCAGAGACTAAATTTATTCTATTTTATTGACTCCACTGTAACACATATTTGAGATGAGTTTAGCTTACTGCCTTTAACGTAAGCAAGGAAAAACAAAGGTTTATCCTTCCTATTCAAAGTTCTGTAATAGCTACACTGGCTATATATAAATACATCAAAACAAGTAAAACTGAAAGTGTAAAAGTACATACTGTTTTCCATGAGGAATCGTGTTTTGAAGTCGTGACCCCACCAGCCAAGTAACCTAAAATTTTGTAAAGTAAAGGAATAGCAACCTTGCTGTAACATCTTTTAACTTACATTTGAGACTTAAGAAATTTATACATTTCTAATGTACTGTAATGCTAAGAATGGCATAAAAAAGCAATAAATTCCATAAATAGATAGTGCTAAAAACTTAGTTTTACTGTTTAGAAATTTCGCTTTAACAACTAATGATAAAATGTACCACATCTTTCAAGTTAACTATTGATTTCCAACAATAACCATTTTGTCTGAATTCATCTTACAAAATGAAAAATAGAACAGAAATATTTCCTCTGTTTTATTCCAAGGCATTAAGCTTAACTCTCCTAAAATTTCTTTATTGAACAGTGAAAGTTAAAAGGTGTTATAAAATCTGACTTTGTTTCACCACGCAAAGAAACTAGTGATAGGCAGCAGACAGCCAACAGGGCCTTGGTTAAAAGCCTGTGCTGGCATTGCCTTTCCCTTACTGTAAGACAGCCACGTGAGTTCTGGAGTAACCTGTTCTTTTTCTGAACTGAGCTTATTCAAAAAAATATTCCTTAAAAATAAATTAAAAAAAAATCCAAAAAGTCAAGTAGCTTAGATCATCTCCAGGAAGGAATAAAATAAAGATTGATTAGTTTGAGTATCATTTACCCAAGCTTTTAAATTTGAGTGACATTAGATTATTAGTATTTTAAATTTTTTTGAAAAATATGCGTAAGCACATTGCTATAAACAACTTTCTGAAGCAGCTGGGTGCACTGGACTGCCCAGTGCCCAGGGCACTTCAACCCATGCTGTGGATAAAGTCAACACTACAAAACTAAGGATCATCTCTCCCCACCTCCCTTGGGTTGTGTGCTTCTGAACTGGTAATATCGGTGGCTAATCATGTCAGTATTAATTGTAATGTCCCATGCATCAATGCTATTACAATATTAGGAAGTCACCACCACAGGTTCCTTCCCGACCTTCTAAAGTCTCCAGGGACAGACATGTAGACACCATTTCTGCCAAGGCTTTGCTCAGTTTTTCTGAGTCAGTTAGCAGAGTTAGGAATAAAGCCTGTGTGGCAAGTGTTCAAAATTATTGATAGAAAAAAAATCTATAAGTAAAACCTCGTAGTAGGTCAGCCTTTCTGGAAGTAAACAAGGAAAAGAAAAAGGGCATTAACACTGTCTAAAGCAGGAACACTTCTTTGCGGCATGCTTAGAAGTGTTCAGGTCTACAGAATGAAGACCAGATTTGAGTTAAAGACTTGTTACACGAATACCGCATAGCGTAAAACAAAGTACTTCACATTTCTGTATAACAGCTCAGGTTTTATGTTTACTTCTACGAAAGGCTCTGAGCTGCATCCAAACAGTGTATACACAAAAAGCATGGATTATTTTTTTATTGTTGTGTGATGTTTTTACTGTTCTAAGTCCCATGAAAATCAATAGTGCAATATACATTCACTTCAAATGAGATATTATATTGCTAAAATGAACATATTCAATATAAAATATACTGCTGCTTCTGCCCAAGAGTCTCCCTTACTGTTGCTTTGAATCATAAAAGATATTCAAACTATTTAATATGCTCTGTATATCTATAGGACATTTCACCATAGAGCCTGAATGCTGGATATTAATGCAACGTACTACTAATGTCCATGGCACATATTACATGAATTCCAAAAGTTTTAAACAGCAGGAGAAAGCGTGAAATACATTTGGACTATTACCTTGTAGTAAGGAGAAAAAAAGATGATGTTCTGTTTGGACCATACCCCAAATTTAAAGCAAAATAAACATTAACCAGAATATTGCCCCAGTAATACCCAACGAAAAGCACTCTGGTTGTATTCCAAAAGCTCAAAAGTTGATAACTCCGAAGCTGGCTCAAAATCATCTCTCTTCTGCAGCACCACATTTGCAGCTTGGAAACTGAAATTTCAGAACTTTTCCAAAATGACAGAATGATGGATTTTTTAAGGACAGCAACTTTGACAATTTTTATTTTTATTTTTATTTTAAATTTTTGGCTGTTCTAGAGCTTCAAAGGTGTCACTACAGGATGTGCACTTTGAGGCAGCTCTGGTCTTACACTATCATTGATCTAATGGTCCATATGGATGTCATATTATTTGACATTTAAGTTGACAGGCTTCAAAGCGTGGAATCTAACAAAGTCTTTATAAACTAGCAGTTTGCTGTTTACAATTTTCTGTGAAAAATTTGAAATGAAGGTTGCCACTGCTATGCCAAATTTCAACCTGTTATGATGGGAAATAGCTAGGGTGTTAAACCCCAAACATAAGGCTTTATAAATGCTCACTAAAAATAATAGGCAATAAAACTGCACATAAAGATGCTGCAGTAAAATTTTCTGTTAAAGAGTTGGTACTCCGCATGCAAAACGGGTATTTTGAAATGCAGTCACCATTTTGATTATTCTTGCTTCAAAAACAAAGACACCATGATCTAAATTGGTTTTGAATTCCAAATCATAACCTTTGCAAAATATGTAATATGGAAGGATCCTGCAGCCTTCTGTAATGCTTTTATACTTAAGAACACCTTAGACTTGTTTGTAACTGGAATTGAGAGTTTAAACATTTTCATTACAGATAAAACCCATTTTGTGAAGTGTTAAAAACTAGTGCATCTGAGAAGAAAATAGACTAATTTTGCAATCATTCCACTATAATAATATTTTACCGGTCACTGCCCTTGACTTGCAGACATATTCAAACTTCACTTGCCAATTTTTATTGTAGCACCAACTGAAATGGCTCTCCCAGCAGTGCCTGGCTACCAGCCTGTGACAGGATGACATCCAGCCACCTGGCCCAGGTATCAAGGTGCTCCAGGAGCACCCCTGCAGCTAACATCTCTCCACCAAGCACCAAAAAATGCACATGAAACCCACTGCTGCCATTCCAAAAAGGAGAGTAAGCTCATGCCAGAAGAGCTGTGTTTTTTCTACAGGGTGCACATGCAAATGCACTTCTATACAAAACAAACAAACAAACAAAAAACCAACAACTTCTAAAATAAATCACATTGTTCTATTTTCTCCCACAAACAAAACCCATGTCTTCACGGTTTGAAAGCACTGAGACTTTCCCAGGGAATTTTGCAGTTTTCCAGTCTGTGCACAGAAGTAATTTTTAAACACGCAAGATACGATTTAAAGCAAACTGTTACTGGCTCAGTTTAGTGCAAGAAGTCAGCATATAATGAAATATCGCTGAAAGATTTTTCAAATTCCTCACTTTAACTCAGAATGTTCTCTTATTTTACAAATCAATGAACAAAGGCTTGCTGGGTTTGGAAATGACTCCAGAAAGGAACAGTGCCCTCTCATTTAATCCTACTCCCTTTAAGCACATTTACACCAGGGAACAATCTCTTCAATAAGTATTTTTATTTAGCTCATTTCCCTCCTTCACATCTGTATGCGTTAGACTGAAGCACTAGTTGTTCCTAACTTGAGCCATCTCGTTTGTAGTTGCATTAATGATGCAAGAGTGCAGGATATAATGATCATGATGTACGTGCAGTGTAGACATCAAAGAGGATCCAGTTAAAGAACACAGAAAAAATACAAAAAAATTCCTTTGACCTTTGCGTCGAAGTTACAGACGATCACACTACTCATTTATAATTTACAGCCTGAAGCAACACGGGTCTCATTTCCCTTCCCAGCCAGAAGAAAAAGAAACTCTTGAGTAGTGATACAGAAAACAGGAAAATACTGCTAATGTATTTTGACTCGCACAATACAGGGCAATGCACTGGAAGCATCCTTTCATTAAATCGTGTGAGAAACCATTTTATGTCTATGAGAAAGCATGCTAAAAGTCTACAATGCAAAGGCAGTGTGAAATTAGTAGTACTTTATATTACGTTTGCTGGCTTCACCACGCATGGATCAGTTTGTCTTCTCGTCATAATCAGGTCACAGTGCTATCTAGAAATTTTATATATATTACTTCAATGATGTCTGTATAGGAGCATATATGAGCAAACCATGCTATGTTTATGGAAATGTGGATTAAGGCAAATCACAAACAGGCAGTTTTGGGACAGACTGTGTCTGCAAAACAGCTGATGTAGCTACTGGGCTGCTGTTAAGCTCTTCATTCACTCTCCTTGACAAGGATTTGAGTTTTTATGCCACTGTTCCAGCTGTCAGCAAGACTCAGCACTAAGGAGTTCGTACGAAGCTTTGCCCTGCTCTCATCTTTAGATGCAAAGATGTTTGCAAAGAACACAGAACTAAGGCATGCTATGTCTGCAAAGGCAACTTCATTCAAGCAAAGAAATGAGAAGGCCAATGACAATCACTGAGTTTTGTTTCCTGCAGTCCCACACATCCGTAGCAACAGGCAGGTTGAAGAGCACATCCCTTCCACATCCACTCCATGTACTCGTGGCTTGTAAGACCATGCAAGCACAAGACCAAAAAGTACATTACAGTGTGATATAGACAGAGAGTGGAAGTTAATCACATCTCCTATATCTTTCCATTAGCACAAATATGTTAAATAAATAACCCAGTAATTAGACTGCAAAAGGAAACAAAAAGCATGGAGGCTGAGGCCAGCCAAAAGCTGTGAACAAACCGCATCTGGCCTCAGTCACAGTGATTTGACCACGTCTGATCACCTCTGGCTGCCTAGGAAAAGATCACGATGTGCCACAGCACTAATGTTATGTCCAGAGTCCAGCTCCGCCCAGCTTTCATGTTTCAAATGGTACATTAAATAATTAAATAAACAGAATGATACAGCCAGCTCCCAAAGACCGAAAGTATTCCTTAACACATCTTGTATACATACACAAATCTCCAACTTGACTGAACGTTGAGTTCCAGATTATGAAGTATATTCTACCACAGAATTCAGTAGGGACAGGAAAAGTAGCCAGGACTCAGGTCCAGAGCAGGAGCATCTCCTAATGCTTCTTCATTCAGACAGAAGTTAATCCCAGAAGCCAAGCTCATATAACCAAACTGCTGTATCACCCACAAAAGCATTTTTCTCTTGCCCAGATTTACAAATAGTGCAAATTCCCAGCATCACTTCCACAATATTTATCATAACTCTGTTGATTCTCCTCTGTTAGCTCCTTTCTACATTTGCATCTATGGATAGCTTTCTCTTTACAAGGAATTGTTAGAGGCATTACTACTAAAAATCTTCACCATTTCTCAAATCCTCTCCATGGGATATACCCATGATTTCTGGTAACTCAGCAGCAGGCTGCTGTTCATTCTCAGAGTGAGAGCATAAGAAGTTGATGAGGGTGACATGGGCAACTGGGCTGTGGTTTCCCTTACAAATTTCATGTATGCCTTCTGGGGACATCAAGTACATATTATCTGTAGATTAGCCATTGAAAAAAAAAAAAAAAAAAGAAAAAATACATTTAAAAAACCAGGAGGCTGCAACTACTGTTGGAAAATTGGGAGCAGGTGAGGAATGGAGTAAGGCACCATCTGTGCTCCCACCCTCCCTGACCCACTGCATATCAACAGGGTATGGCACTGTCACTGCTGCCAGCAGACCGCCTGCCGCAGGGGTGGCATTCAGGCACAAGGAACTGGATGACATGAAGGCAGATTTAGCCAGCCTGGAAGTAAGCTCGCTTCCCACAAACTCTGAGCACAGACACGATCCCCAGGCTCAACAGCTGGGGCACAGTCTTTGCATTCTACTCTGCATTAATTTGATTGCAGTTTTATACTGGCAATTTTTATACTTTTTAATTTCAATTTTATTGCATTAATTTTATTGCAAGCATAGGAGCATGATTGCACTTCTTTGGATTCAATGCCAAAATTTAGAATAAATATCACCAAGAATCAGCTCCCCCAAAGAAAGCAGAAAAAAATGCTCATTGCTTTACACAGCATATTTTTGGCTCACTGACTGGAGTTTGAGGAGTTTCAATTTTCTTTACTACCACAGACTTGCCTGATCACAGATGAGTCATTTAGTCTTTCCATGCCCCAAGCCCTCATCTCCAGAAATACTGCTCAGCACTGCCCTAACTCTCTGGTGAGTGGTGAGAATATATTCGTTAACATGTTTTCACATACTTAGTAATGAGGATCGCGTAAGAATGGAGAAATAGATTTCCTTAGAGTATTTTATACCGTATTTTTTGAAATACAGATGGGAAGAGGGGAGTTGGAGGTAATGGCTGATGCCACTGCTTTCTTTTTCTCCTCCTCTCAGCCTTTTCCCACATTATCCTCTCAGGCTGAAAAGTTGTTTCCAGTCTCAGGATTCTGTTGAGTTCAGAATTTAGTATTTTTCTTGATCCATTCCCACTTAGCCAAGACAGAAAAAATAAAAAATAATTAAAAAAAAAATCAATATTTCCATTGTTTATTTCTACATGTTGTTTTACAGCTGTGCTGAAACAAAGCAAACTCACATGGAAGGGCAATGTTAATCGACATTTATGCCACCTGAAATGAGAGCTTGTTGAAATGAGCTTCTACTGATGCAGCCGGTCCCAAACTGCCTGCTTGCATCCCCTAAATTCTGAGCACCACAGCAAGGTCCTGCTTTGACCCAGAGACCCAGAAAGGAAAAAAAATATTTGATGTGGTGTTGAGTTTGCTTAATCAAAATGAAGAATAGTTGTAAAGCAACTCCCAGTTTAATCACCAGGATGTAGAACTCAAAGCTTTAACACTCCTGTGTAGACAAAGTTATTCATATATAGTGCAGCTGTCAGTTATGGAGCGTGCCACACGGTGTACATGTAGAGGCGAGGATGTGCACAGGGGGCTAGGAGAGTTAGCAGCTAGCCCCTGTTGGGCTCTGGTGCTGTTTGGAAACCCAGCTCTCACTGTCTCCTTCAGAAAACCTTGCCCACATTACCAGAAGCTATATTAAAGCATCTTCCTCCAGCACTGCACCTTATATTTATATAGATATCCTCTATCTCAAATGGTAAGAATGGACTTCTCTCATTATTATCTTCCATGAAGTGCTTGTAGTTAATTTTAAGCGGGATCTCTTGCTAGAATTTGAGAAGCTTTTGAAGCTCAGGTAATTATTAGCCTCAGACTTCTGTATTTTCAGACTTTCACATACCCTGACGTTTTCCTTACCCTTTTCAACACATTACAGATGTTTCCTAATTATTAAGCATATGTGACTTGTGAGCAATGCCATACATTATTAATGGATCAGTCTCTTAGAACTCAATGAAAAAAAAACCAAACTTTTCATAAAGTTTTTACTATGAAAGCAGTAACTTTTCAAATCAGTGAAGCTTTACTTTGTCAAAGGACCAGAGTAACAGGATTCTATTTAGAGGCTAATAATGTGATATTTTTCTTCTGTTAAGTAGCTTGCATTTTTAGTACCACTGAAAGGAAACAATTTTTCTCCACTATTTTGAGGTTTGTCTTGGTTAAAACAAAACAAACAAACAAAAAGAGGCCAAGTTCACTTTCTGCCTAGCATCATTTTTTTTTTTTTTTTTCACACCATAATCATGAAAAAACAGTTTTAGAATCTAAGTAATGACATTTACTTGAGAAGGTAGCTGTGATAGCTGAAATTACAAAATCCTCCAGGCTTTTTCCTCACCCTTTTTTCCAAAAGTAACTGGGCAGCTCTCAGTTCCAGTGCTCTCAGGGGTGGGGAATTAAATGCAGCTGTTGCCACAATTAGAGAGACTCTTGGGTGAAAAACCTGGGCTCTATGGTCAATCAAGCACAAGGTGATTTACAGCCAACAGGCATGTGAAGACAGAGGGTGCACACACTCTTCTTGTATTGATTTTTTCCTTGTTAGTCTTTTAGACTGGACACAAGTGGGAATACACCAATTTCAACACGTCCCTCTGTATTACCCCTCCAGGTCAGAAGAAAAGGAAATTGAGCTCACTTCTGCAGCAGGAAACAAGGTCCAGAGGAAGAGGAATGGCTGCACTGCCGTGAATCCGATCAGTGCCAGGAGAACCCACAGGTCTGCACCAAGCCTTGCGATGAGGGGTGATAACTTCATTTGCCGTCATCAGGCAAAAGAAAAGTATGATCACACAGCAGACAAAACTGTGGGCTAAATTAAATCCTGGGAAAGGTTCTTACAAAAAAACCAGCCCCTCTAAGGCTAATGAAGTTGAATTAAAAACTGTTAAATCAGCTTATGAACAGCTATTAGCACAAAGTGCTCGTATATCACTCGCACTAGCGAAATATCAGATATATGAAAAGGGGGAATACAGCCAGCAGAATGTTAGCACATTTAGTAAAGGAAAATCAAATATTCTCCCTAGCACCAGAAATTAAAAATCAAGCAGGGAGCCAATTTACTCATAGAGATATTAATAAAGTTCTCAGCAATTTTTATAAAGCATTGAATAGTTCCCAATTATATTATGGTGATAAAAAGGCACATTCTTTAAGAATTCAGTAAATTTTTCTAGGCTGTTTCAAATAGATTAAATTAAACAAGAAGCAAAAGCAACATTCCCTCACAGAAGTACTTTTAAATGTGGAATCTGACTTAAAGGAGACTCAAATGTTTCTGACTACTATGATGCATTTACTATAGTCTCCTTAATCCCTTGAGTAAATCTTTGAAGGAATGATATCTAGACAGATTTCTAAATAATACATGTACCTGAGTGAACTATTATATAAAAATTTTAAGGTCTAGGAAGATGTGCTTCCTTGAGTCTTTGTTGTCTTTGAATATAGAAATCATAATATTAATGCAGGACCTTTATCCTACTAGAATCCTTATTAGTTAAAATGTAAGAATCATCACCTCTGCTCTTTGCCTGAAACAAGAAGCAATCCACATTTGATGAGGGGTTTTGTTTTAAAACTTTTGTCAGTGGCTGGAACTAATTGAATTCAAAGTTTTAAGCATCAGCAGAGTTGCCACAGAATTCGTTGTGTTATGAAACGCTGATGCTAAACAGTACTGAAGCAGAGAAGGACTCAGACTGTTGTGTTGAGATGAAGTATAAGACAAGAAATGAATGGAGCTCCCAGATTTGAATCAAACTAGCAGAAAGAAGACGAGAGAAGGACATACATTGTCCCTCTCAGCATCTCAAAAAACTGCTCTTCAGGCACCAGAGTGAGCAGAGGTTTCTGCATGGAGACTCACAGCCCATCCTGAACCTGCCCCATTATTTCCACGTGTGCTGCAGGCTGCAAGACCTGCCAGTGAGCACTGCCAACAATTCCAACAGCAAATGAGGAAGGGAGATTGTGATGCCAGAATTTACTGTTGAACAGCCACGAAAATAAATCTGATATTTAAGATGGTTTAAAGCAAGTGGGCAAGAAGAAACAGTATGTCATGAAGCTCTCTGAGAAGTTCAGTGGAAATGTAGGGAGATCAAAGAGTAAAGGACAGCAGTCTGTGGACATGGTTTGCTGGACTTGCTAAGAAAGGAGTTGGGGTGGGGGCAGGCAAGAGAAGTGATCTAGCTTGTCCACAGCACTAATGAAGGCAGAATGGACTTGACTAAGGGAGGCCAAGGAAAGAAATACATGAAGGAGTGTACCCTGGGGAGAACATCTCCTGGCTGAGCACTGGGAGGATGAAGCTTCAGCCAGGAGAAGGAGAGAGAATGGGAACCAGAAACCATATGAATGAATAGAAAAAATAATCACAAGTAGTAAACAAAGCAGCCAACCCCACCCTCTGTGCCCTCCCAATTCTCCCCAGCATACACATAGAATATCAACTTTGCAGGGAATAAAGAGGCTGTATTAATTCCTTAACATGGTCAATGACCTTCCAATTACCTTTAAAAATGCTTATGGTTTGAATCAGGTGCCAGCTGTGATATGAATCACAATATGTGAGCTGTGTGCATGATCCCAGAGCTGCAGTTAAAGCCAGAGGTATTCAGCCAGGACAGGGATACAAGTAGCTCTGGGGGACATGCAGCAGAGGAGTCCACATAAGAATCACTAACTGAGAATTACAGGAATATACTCCAAGGGACATTTATGGATAAAAAGGTAACAATAATAAGGGCACAAAAATGTAAGGGCTATTGCAGGTACTTTCAGCTTACAGCAGTTTTGTGAGACATACCATGGTCTTGAAGCACAATCAGTAAGGAAGAATTAGAAACAATTCCCCACTGTGAGCTAATGAGCTAATACATACACAGCAAATCACATTTCTAAAAGGGCGTATGTGGAGTACAGCTTTAAATTAGAATCTTAGGAGGAAAGCTTGATAGCAAGTACCCAAAATGGTAATCTGAGGTAAGAAAAGTGAAAAAATGATGAAATTCTGAAAGTAAGTCAACATCTAGTGGAAAATCCCAAATGCGAGATTGCATTAGTTCCAGCACATTTCTGCACAGAGGTAAGAGAGCTCTTACTGGAAATGACAGAAGATTTAGTTGATGTTTTTATTGAAAATAAACTTTTTCCTCCCTCAGAGAGAAAGGTGAATACAGAAACATACAGAGCAAGAGAGAGGCATAAGAGGGGAGATAATGTCTCTGTTTATGACTTCAGGCATACAAAGCAGGTTTTCCTTCCATTTTGCTAGGGGTATGTAGCATCAGCTTGAGTGTTGCATCTCTGGAAGCTCATTCAGCAGGAAGGAAACCAGCTCATTGCCTTTCCTTACTGGTAAAATCAAGGCACTGTAGAAAAATACTTGCAGAACTACCTGTCTTAAAGAGGAGAACGGAGGCACAAAGAACAGGCAGCTAACAACATGTGTCTTTTGAAGTGGGAAAAAGAAATCACAGAAAACATAGACTCTGAGGAGAGCCCCAGGACCTCTTCCTTGCTAGTTAACAGGCATGCAAGAGCTGCCCCTAGGCTACATCCACCTTTCCACCAGCCTAAGCCTGTTGGGTTCCCTTCACGTATTCAGCCAGTTGTGTTTTACGCCACCTGATGAGAAAAGCTTCAGGCTGCAGAGGGGAAATTGCATCCGTGAGGATCACAGCCACCTTCCTCTTGCTTCCAAGTGTAGGAGCGAGAAGGGGCCATGGCACAGAAGAACAAGCACGGTCCAGAAGTAGACCCAAAAGAAATTTGCATTGGCTCTGGTCTATCAGGTAAACTAGTGCTGGAGAATGAATACCATAAGGAACTGCAAGAATTTGTCAGGCCTCAGCAAATAAATAAGTAAATAAATTCTGTGAGAAGCATTATTGAAAAGAAATTTCTTCAGATCATTGTTGGAGTTTTGGACAAATGAAAAAACAAGTGATCAGGCAAAGATTTAAATATACATCAAATCCCAAAATCTGCCTGCAAGTTATCTGCAGATGTCTGCAGTCCAAACCACCAATGCTATAAATACTATCTGAGGCAAGATATGACTCATAGAAGCTAAGTGCTTTTGTTTGCCTGTTTATCTCTGCTTATTTCAGCATTTTCTTGCCTATAAAGTGGTCACCAAATGCTGATATCAGTCCAGCACCACGCTTTTTAAAATTCCTGTATTTGAGAAATTTAACTGGAACCATGCCTCTGATTTTCCACGCTGTAAATATTGAGTTTTCAAAACTTATAGTAAAGGTCTGTGCAGCATGGGAGGACACAAAGGGAATAACAACAGCACATTACTTTTCACATACCCTCCAGCTGTGCTGTAGGTGATACAGACTTGATATACAGCAAATTTACTTGTACATAATCCCTCGAATTTACAAGGAGACATACAGCTCCTCACTCACAGACCTTAAAATCTAACTAAGAGAGATGACAACACATAAGCGAACACCTTTAGGGAGGAGAGAATGAGAAGATTATTTATAATGAGAAAAGCAACAAGACTGCTTGAAGATGCAGCTTAATTACAAGGGAGGATTTGAAGGAAGATAGAGAGAAAATGTTTGACAGAGAACAAGGAGACAATCATGGCAGCAACATAAAAGGATGTACAGAGCTGAGAAGATGAAAATGGGAATAGATGACGTGAATGCACATTAACCTCTCTTTTTTGTCCCAAAGACTTACTCCAAAGTTAAAAAGTGCTCTTGGATATTTGCCATTAAGCTGGTGAATCTGAGAACACACCCCTGCAGGCCCATCATGGCTCTAGATTGGCCTAATAAATCACTTGTCCCAAGACAATGCAATTAAGCCTAATTAGCCGATGCCTTTATTCCTAAACAGTCTTTTCCCAAGGGAAGTATTAACTTTTGGTTTCTAAATTAGCTCAAGGAGCTAAATTGCTCTCATCTCCTTGGCAAAGAAACAGTTCTTTTCTACCTTAATATGGGATGCTTTGTGCACTCCGGGGACAAGAGTTGCGCTCCACGAAGACCTTGCCTATACATCACTCCACAATTTGAGTGCACTGGGCCCACTGACAGGCCCTGCTGCATGCAGCAGCATGTGCACTTTCATCTGTGACCCCTGGCTTTCCACCTTGCTGTATTCAGTGCAGCATCCTGAAAGTCTCAACACTGCTTCCCCAGATCGGCTTGGCCAGGCCAGGGTGCTGTCTGGTTAAAATTCTGTGCAATGCCAAGACAGTCGGGTCTGATGGGCTCTAAGGGCAGTGAGAATTGGAACATCCATCTATTGTTCCTAGAAACATCTTAACCAGCTTTACTTCTTTCTGGTAGAGTAGATATAAAGCCACCTTCCCAACCTTTCTGTTACTATCCCTCACTCCCAACAAGAATCATGTCACCCCAAAAGCTATTTTACTCTCAACATCACAGAAGCTTCAACTACTTCATCTGGGGATTATGCAGCTCTAGTTCTTAAAGGGATAATATGGTGTCTCTCCAGAAATCAAGAGAATAACTGAAGGAAAACTCAGCCAGAGTTACCAACCCTGGAAGGAGCCAAGCAACCACTTCCAAAATAGAGCTAATGGGCAGAGAGGATCTTGTGTGAGAGCAGCATGGGGACACAGCACCTGGGAGAGGAGGGAAGGGGAAGACAGTGCCAGCTCGTGATATCTCATGCAAATGCAAAAGTTCACCTACCAAAAAGATGTGCAGGTCCCTCTTTATAGGTAGAGAGAAGCCATTTAATGCTCTGGTATTTCTGTTGGGATCATGGAGTCCAAAGGAAAAGTTGTCTAAGAGAAAAGGTAGATTTCTCACCTCTGCGTATGAAAAATTTGTCTGAAGATACCTTGTCCTTCTCAAAGCTGCTATGAAATAGTTACCTTTGTTTCTTTGACAACTTTTTTTAATCCTGTAGCAAAAGCCAACATACTGTTTGGACTTCAGCTGCCTCCTGCACACGCAGCATTTCTCCACATCACACAGACTTCTTATTTTTAAACTCTACCTCCTGGTAGTCTGTGGTAAAGTTAAGCTTTGATAAATCCTTTTGCTTTAAACACTAGACTGTGTACAATTTTCATTTAATCCTCTGCCAAGGCTTATCCATTATTCTCCTGGCTGCTTTACATACATTTATTTCCCTTTCATCTTTTTAAATTATGCCTTACCTTTTCTTACAGGGATTCAGCTAGGACCTTTTTTCTTCTCCTATCTCAGGACTCTGCAGGTTTGTCCTCTCCTGTCCCTTATGCCAGCTGACAGCAGAGTTACATGCAAAATACACTGCACCTTTACAGATTTACTCTGCTATCAATACCTGACTTCTGCTGTGCCATCTATCCCAGGTGCTCTCAGACTTCCACATTTCTGTATAGCCAACATTCTTGGCAAATTTTTTGTTATCCTTCATTTTATAAACGTAAAATTTGAAAAGCAGGAAAAAACAAAACTCTTCTGGAGCCCAAAACATGAGTTAAGCTGATTTTCAGTATTAGCCTGTCACCTTAGTGCTGTGTCTTGGAAATCTCCCCTCTGGAACACAAGTGAATTCACATGGAAACTTGGTGACATGGGATCAGTTTGCAGCCAGTGGTCAATGTGTCAGCAGCGTTTCATAGCTCTGCTCTGCCCAGGTCTCCTCCCATGGAGAAACTGCTCTAGCACAACTGGCCAAAAATATATTGCACTGTGATATATAGAACAGGTACTTTTTAAAAAAAAAAAAAAAAAAAAAAAAAAAAAAAAAATCAAAAAAANCAGGAGAGAACAGGGATATATGGGACCCATATATGTCAGATTGATTAAGTTTTACTGCTGTGGGAAGAAAGATAGCGGACTTGTGAAGGATTACCCAACATATTCAGGCATGGGTATTAATTAGGATGGTTAGAACGTGTAACTTTCAGACCCATGGCCCTTGCAGTGAATTAGAGGGCCATACCGAGCTAAACCCAAGTGCAGGACATTGTTTGCAGCGACACAGTAGAAGGGGGCAGATGACCCCGTGCTGTCCACAGCATCCATCTTCTGGCCACCAGGCCGAAGAATCAAACCTGGCTCTTGGGCACAAATGCTTTTCCTAATTGGCGAATTCCTGACTTCAAATGCCTGTGGGCAGCTTGCACATGAATAAATGGAAGTAGGATTGGGGTCAATTTTTGTCTGCTGGGGTATGACACGTGGTATTACTGCATGATGCAGGTTTTGGGTTGCTTGGTTTACAGTTAGACTGCCACAGCCTCAGTCTGCAGACTCAAAGCAAAGACCAGTTCTGGCACGGCCCTAGCTGCTGTGGGAAGGCTACTAGGTAAATTAATACTTGTCTCTGAGTGCATTAAAACAAGACAAAAAGCAGCAGCAGTGCTTTGTAGTCCAGGGAGCCAGCTCTAGACGTAGACCAGTGGGGAACAGCAGAGGGGAGCCCAGTTTCTAAAATTGGGCATAGGTACAACACAAACACCTATTTGCTTGCAATGTTCATATCAGCAAGACTGTGCATAAGGAAAAAAAGGTACATTTATGGAAACCAAGGAACTTTTTTTTTAAAAAAAACACCTCTAAGTGCCTTTGATGAAAGGCAGAAGCTGGGCTTGAGAGGTTTAAAATTTTTAATTTGGATTAAGCTGTTTAATTTTCAATAAGTACGTAAGTCCTTTTTGCCCCAAAGTAATAGAAAAAGACACTTGGCAGACGTTCTGGGTCTGCCTATCTGAATTATGGTCAGAGGATACATTTTTATATTAAAATACAATATATTATTACAATATAAATAACTACTTAGTCAATAACTTGCAGAAAATATGAAGGATGAAACAAATTAAAGAAATCCATAAAGGTAGGTTAAGTGACTTGTGTAATACTGCTCATGAGAAGAGAAAAAGAAAATAAAACAGTATTTCAGATAGTTTAAATGACAAAAGGCTATCAGCCAGAATGGAATTTAATTAGCCTCTTACATGTGGGCTGGGAAGTGAAGAAACAGCATTTGGTGCTTCTGTTTTTGAATGAAGTTGTCTGGCCACTGGGTGTCATCCTTGATTCAGACGACAGCCAAAGACATTTTTTAGATACAACATAAAATCTGCAACTTCCAGAGCAGTTAAATTCCACTCTATTTGATTGTACAACATACAGCAAATTGCTCTGCATTTAAATCAGCCATAAAATTGAATACTTTGACATAGACAAATTCTCCTTTGTCTCACTGTCTTATTCGGAAACCTGGAATGGGTGGTTGATGTGGGAAAGAGTGAAAAGCAATGCAGCCGGGGCATATTAGCTACAGACAATTTGATGAGTGATTATCAAATCTCAGGAAATATGAAATAAATATGATTAAATAGTGCAAAGGTTCTATACAGGAAGTTTGGAATTATACCCTTAACTGGGTCCCAGACTGAAAAAGCCTGTTTCATACAGGCATCTGTATTTAAGACATTCTGCATCCAGATTCAATACACAAGTTAATGTCTACGTATGAAGAAGCAGGTTCAGGAAAAACTAATTTAAGCCCTTACCTACGATACCAAACTAGTGCCCTCACTGAAATTCAAAAATTTCATCAAGGAAGAAGAAAGACTCAAAGTCCTTGAGATTTTTTTAATTCCTCCTACTGCTATTCTGTGATTCTGGCTCACTTTTTTCCTCCACTGCTCAGCATCTTCCCTGCTCCCCACAACCAAGGCCTGGAGGTCATAAGACCAAGCTAACTAAGGGGGAAGCAGAAAATACCTTTCCAGGAGAGATATCCAGACATCTGGAATATTTTGCCAGCATTCACGTGTTAGGATCAAAACAGCTGACAGCAGGTCATATGTCATCCTAATGAGTTTCCTGTTATGGGTGACTGAGAAGAACTTACCAGCGTTATTTTGTTATCTCCTGGGAGTCTAGACAGTCTGAAACCAGCACATTGTGCAGCGAAGCTGCTTATTATAATATAATTTCTCTCTGAAACCTATTTAGTTTGCCCTCCTCAAGCTAGAATAAAAGCAAGTGCCAGCAGTTTCTCCAAGCATTGAAGCCAGAATGTGTTTACATTTGTTGATGCATTAACAGTATTAATCCTACTGTCCTTAATATACATCGAGTCAGACATATAACAAATAACAGGTATTTTTTTTAATGCAGCTAACCTCCGTTCTGATAGCACAGCTTTTAATGGATTATAAAGTCTTTGAGAACACAGATCTCCTTGTAATGCTTCCTAGCTTTAGCAGTGGATATAATTTTAATGAAAACATGCCAGTATTAAAGAGCTATTAGACACAGAGTTGAAATTGTCTTTGATTTTGTTCACCAACCAGAGACTTCAATGATTAAAAAAAATCCATTTTTAAAAAGAAGATGTTAAGTATTCTCTTTATGTTAAACAGTCTCACAGGCATGATTTGGGTTACTTATTTTTAATATTATAAGGATTCCATATTATGATTATACTTAGTTTGGAACTGATAACAGACTTCAAGGAGGAAATTTAAGATGTGAGCTCATACATTAACAATTTCAAAATATACCAAAATTAGCATAAAATAACCCTTCTGAGCTAACAACATCTGATAACCAAATTATCTGAACTTTCACTACCCTCTTCATTAAGGCAATAAGTCAGCAACAAATATTAGGCTAATAAGTTTTCTTTGAAGAAGGGATTTTTTTTCTGCATCTACCCTTATAAACATATCCATATACACACACATTACTAGTCTGTGACTAGAATGACTACACACCTTCACAGCACCTCTTATTGTGTATAGATTTATACTTACGCTGGTTTAATGCTCTGGGAATGCTTCTCATGAATGTAGGCAGCAGCTAGGCCTCCTGCTCCAGAATTTAAATACTGTAAAGAATAAATCAACATGTAAGCATTTTTTGTGCTCATTATCCGTAATGCATAGCTTCTCTTACCTCTCGTTGGACTATAAAACAGGCCAATTTCAATATTTCTCATGGTTTTTAAGTGGAGATCTTAGCATTTATCTCAAAGTGCTAACGTTGGTAAAAGTAGATGTACTTTTTCAAATTAGTTCTAAAAATATTCTTGGCTTACATATGATTTTTGAAGTCAAACAGACAAAAGGCTGAAGCAGTCCCATGTTGTAATATATATAGAAACAATTCATGCAACTGTCTCTGGTGATTCTTGATCTCAAGAGAAGTTGAAGAAAACTGTATCTTGTTGTATGATCTGACATTGTTTGAGTTTAGGCAAAGTTGTTCTCATATCTAGGGACCATTTACAAAAATCCCATAACTGCAAGACCTTCTGCACATGAGAAGAGGAAAGGCTCTGATAACGTGTCCATAGATCAGAGCATGCATCAGAGTAAATGTTTAGCATCCACCCAGCAGCATCCACAAGATTTAGCAGGTCAAACCAAGAATTGCCACACTTCTGGAACTTCCCATAACAAAACCACTATTAATGTCAGCGTCAATCTTCTTGTTGCAGCTAGTTCAAAGACTCAGCCCAAGCCTTCATCAGCAGCTCAGGTATAGCTCTTACCTTACCTGCTTGCTGCATAAAAATGGAATTATAGAGACTCTCCAACAAGGAATGTCTTACCTTGTAGGAGCACCAGCAGGCAAAATCTACTCCCCAGTCATGCAAATGTAACTCTATGTTCCCAACAGCATGAGCCAGGTCAAATCCAACAAAGCAACCCTGCAGAAAAGGGATGTTTAATATACTGCTTATCAGGATAATAATCACTATACAACTATTTTGAAAAAAAAAAGTATCTTTAGAGCTGTATAGATTGCCTTCTATACAGGCTTGCTAGCAATTTCCGTCTGTTATACATTTTTACTAGAAAAGATTTCCATGCCATAGATATATATCAAAACCATAAATTATTTTAAGGGCTTGTCTTCAATGGCACTTGGATGTGGTTTAGATTCCTAAGTTTTTTTCTTGTTCAGTAAAGTGGAATCACTTGAAATCAGTATTCAGAATGAATGCATTATTTCAAGCAATTGTAATACATGACAAGCTCTAGGCAGAGAAAATACAGTAATGAACATCATGACACTATTCATACATGAACAACTACATTTTACTATGTGCTTATGATTAAGGTTTCCTCTTTTTCAAACCATGAGCCTCTTGCTCTTTGGGAAGCCAAACGAGTGAGATAGCATCCTATGCAAAGCATAGATTTTTAAGGACTTTTGTATTTGTCCCTAAAATTTGCCAAAACATTGTCATTTCTCCATTAAAATTTATTTGTTTCTAATGACCACAATTTGTGTAGGGCACTGAAAAAAAGTAAACCTTGTAAGGCCCACAGAGGTACAGATCGCATAGTAGCAGTTATACACACAAAGCAGCCACTGGATGGCAGCATTTTTTAAATTAAAAAAGGTCTTGATAACTTTGCTATTTAAGCACAGAGAAATGAAACTGCCTTTTGTGCCTGGACTACAAATAAAATGCTATTTTGCATTTGGCTTTAAAAACCACAAAGAGCCAGCTTGCAAACAGCATGGTAGGAATAAGAGTGAGAGCTCAGGCTTCAGAAATATCAGCATCCTATAATGAAACAAAGGAAAATACATTTTTTAAGAATATCTTGCTGTTTCTTGCATGAAGGGAGTCTGAGATAAATTATTTAAACAATACTTTGCTATATTTAATCCTCTGTATAAGAGATAATTTGAATGGAGCAGTATTTTAAGAAGATTCGGTATCAATTCTAGTGGAGGCATTTGTGAAGTTATCAGCTTGAGAAGTCACCCCAAAACGATAAGAAGAAAACTCACTGCTGCAGTGTTTGCACTGAATAAATGTTTAATAGTAAACAGAACCAATAAACATTCCAGCCTTCACATCCTCTGCGACTTGTCTTCACGGGGACACTAAGGAGTAAGTTCAGACAAACCAGCCCACACGGTGAGGTTAAGGCAGAGAGGCTGAAGTACGCTGAATGCCCATGGGAATGTTCCCATCCAGAGATTAAAGGGATTTGGTTCAGAGTAGTAACTACTGAACCCATCTGCTACTGAATGAGAAAGCTTAAGACATTAACTTCAGTAATTAAATAGCCACTTCTGTACCTGTAAAATCAGTGTGCACAAACGTTCCTGCGCTCTGACCCTGGCTGGTAAGCATCGGCTTGCACCAACACTGTGCATCTGCAGCCCTCCAACAGGACGGCCACCAACATACCACCCACGGGACAAATTTGTGAGCCATTTTAACTGATCCCCACTGCTCTGAAATTGCTTGGCAAATCCCACAGGGCACTGTTAAACTTAACGAGCCTGAAAATCTGGGTTCGGTGCAGACAGATTTCCTGCATCACCACGGAAAAGCCCGCTCATATTTTGTTCAAGTCATCATCCCCAAAAGGGTGTTGCCGCTTTGCTTTCCTAGAAAGTCGTCTGGCATGAGTAGCATGAACAGCAAATGTTTAGCCACACAGATTTTATGGAAAAAGTAAAACAAACTGAAACAGCTCTCCCTGCACAAGCCACACAGAGCAGGGGCTGCGTGGGAATGTTGCTTCCCCAGTCTGGGGGAAAGCAGAGCTCTCCATCTGCTGTGGGCAAAGAGGAGGACGTGTGTTCTCCCCTGCCTCTTCCATTTTATTTTAACATCTAAAAGTCATTCCTGCAAAGTGTCTGGGTAGCTGCTGATAACCAGCAGGTAACAACTCAGCATGGACAATGACATTTGGAGAGAGGGGAAGAAATGACAGCTTCACACAAGCAAAGCTGGGACATTTAGAGAGAGACAGGAAAAGAAATGAAGATGAAGGATCTTAAAGCTCTTCCTACTGGGACTCAAGAGATTAAAATACTTTACATACTGTACAGAGACAGTAGAAAGTACAATATAACTTCTGAAATGAAAATTGTATTTGAAAGCTAGTCTTCTAGAAGTCAGCCATTTCTTTGCTTGCAGAGGAATAAAACGACCAAACCCCCTCCAACCTCTACCGCAAGCAGAAAAATAAGAAACAAAACTGTTACGCCCTCTTCAGCCTGCTGATGAGTCTCTCGCACAATATACTGTAATTTTGATTTATCTGAGAGACCTAAGATGGAAAAATAGCCTGAGGTAATTTTTCAAGCTTAATTTAGTTCATTTAATATTTAATGACTTAATGAAGCTGTCTATGTGCAGGGCTTTCACTCTGGGAACAATCTTAACGTACATGGAGATCTTAGGAAATTGGCTTAAAAAATGTAAAAGGAAATCAGTAACTTAATTCATAAATGATTGACCTCAAGAATCCTAGGACATTTTCCAGACCTCCAGAGCTTGTGGCTCAGACCTCTAGCCAAGCCTGATAGGGTAAAACACTGCAGGATTTTATTTCAATTGTACATTAAAATAATTAAGACCATCTGTGTAGGACTTTTCTCTCTGCCACACTGCTTGACCAGTGATTTTCTTCCACCTCTTCCTAAATGGCACTTCTACCTTGCATTGTCCCCTTCTCAGTTTCTTGCTTGCCAGCTCTCCCCAGCCTAGCTTCCTCTGCTCAGGAGCATGAGGTCATTTGCTACCCTCCAGCATCAGTAAGGAGAGCCTTGTATTTTTGCTGTGAACGTCACTTCTCAGGCATATCCTCTTCTAATGTAAATTTAGACGACTTCAGCCATTCTATATTAATACATCACGTATGAGACGGTCATTCTAACCACTGCTGGTGTCATCAGGTCCAGAAGCTCTTGAAGGAGAAACGGTCTTCAAGCAAGATCTGTGGCAATTGCCATTGCTTAAAGTAACAAGTGCCTATACTTACACCGAAGTATGAATAAGGAACAATCCTCAGTAAGGAGCCAAGGCACTCCTTGCTTCTAGGACAACTCAGTGACAACTGCAGGCTGCAAGGAATTGAGCCATCCTTGCTCTGGTAAGACATGGCCAGAAGTGCCAGCACTCAGACATAGATCATTGCACTCCAAACACAGGATTCGTTTGGATGTACGGGAAAATTATTCACAAAATGTAATGCAAAAAAAAAAAAAAAAAACAGAAAGTTTCAAAAACTTCTCTTCAGAGAGATTATTAACTATACCTGCTCCCTTTACAAAATCTTTGAGAAGTGAGGTGCAACAGTGCTCCATCACAAGATCTTTCCATAGCCAAAAATACTAATAATTCATATGTACTTAAAGCATTTTCAATGAGTATTGGGGGATTAAAAAAAAAAGGTATTTAACAAACATTACCTTTGTTTTAACATCCTGTTCTCTCTTTTTTTTTTTTCCTTTCTGTTTTGCGTATCTCTGCTATCTCCCCTATTAGACATTTAGAGAAGTATAACTTTATGCAAAGTTATAAAAATCTAGCATCTTCTAAGATATTAATTCCAGTTTAACCTGGACTGTAATTGCTTTGTTTGGGGCCTGGTAGTGCCAGCTGTGATCACTGCTGTTGCCCATGTACCTCACAGGTGAAGAAGTACATGCTGCCTCCACACCTCCATCTTGCTGCACAGCCTCTTGTTTTAGGAGGAAAAGAAGGATTAAGACTGAAGTTATTGCATTTCAGGCTAAACTTGTTTCCAAATGAAAGATGAAAAGCTCTGGATTAAATCCAGGTTAATCAGCTAAGCTCAAATTTCTTGAGCAGAGAAGGCTGTTTCCTCTACACCGTATTTCCTCCTCTCTGTACGACTGGTTCAGCAGTTGTTCCTTGCTCACCTCTAGCCCAACAGCAACTCCTAACGTCAGCTTTGACCTGAGAACAGAAGAAAGGAGCCAATTGCTTTTGAAGATGCAGCATTTTGCTTTTTAGGAACAAGAATCCTCAAGATCAAGAAGCAGCAGAATACAGGAAAACCTCTTGCCACTATTAACACAGCGACCTCTTCATAAACTGCTGATTTAATAAACGTTCAAGTAAATATTTGCAATATGCTGATTGTTTAAGTGTGGTGTAACAGTATGTCAAATAGTAGTTCTGTATAAACATGTAAACATCACTTAACCCAGAGGGCAGAACCTGTGAGGATGTTGAGCTGAGTGTATCTGACAGTGGGGGAACAACAGGGTTGCCTCATGCTTTTAAAGCTTTCTGGGCACTCGAGCAGTTCTTCAGGTTGAATTACTTTTCTTTAAATACACTTAAAATATTTCAGGTCACGAATTTACCTAGATTCCAGTCCCACACACACTAACGACAAACAGATTAATTGAAGTACTTTTTTTTTCTGTCCTTTTTTTCTCCTCTTTTTGAAAAATCTCTGAAAGAGGAGACTCACTCGCATCCCATGGTGCTTCTAGCAGGCATGCAGGTGGAAATGGGCATTTGGCATCTGTCTGGGCCTGCTGAGGAACAGAACTGCTGTCAGAAATTGCTCTCCTCTTTACTAACACGATGAAGCCTCTGTATATGTGTGCAAAGTTTATGTCTACATCCATGCAGAAGTATTCATGGGGACTAGGCAGCCAATGCTCCCTCCTGCTTGCCTAACATTTTTATTTGCACAGCCTTATGCAAATGTTAAGCTCTCTATAGCACATCCTGGTTATCTTCTCAAATAATATAACCATCAAATCCAATTTTGCTCTGTACAATGAACCATCAGTTACTATTTTTCCCTTGGAACCCATGTCTCAGCCACTCTGGGTTAGTTTATAGCTTTCACTGAAGCTACAGAGCTTCTGCTCCTTGGAGTATGTGTCCCACAGTCAAGTTGCTCATATTTACAGTAAGAGAGATCTCAGATTTTTCAAATGCTTCACAGAGGGAATTTGGGGGTACATATGCGGGTGTTGGTGTCTGAGCAAAAGTTTTGCTGCACCAGGAGCATGACGGAGCAGTTCCCTCGTTGGCATCACGGTATTAATCACCTTATCTTGCCTTTCAGATGTTTCAGTGTAGCCTTCAAACTACCTACTAGCAAAATACTGGAAGAGGAAGGCACCATGATGGCCTTGTTTTCAAGGTACTTGGTGCTAATGCACAGGCCTGTTTGTCCCTGCAGCTGATTCCCCTCATTTCTTTCTTCCTTGGCTTTCTACAGCTGTGTCAAAACTTGATCTTGTTCTGTATTATGTCTGAGAGCAATTTTGTCACTCAGGTGCTGCTCAGTCAGAACATTCCCTTTTTATAACCTATGGCCCCTGCCTTGCTCTCCCAGAGGTAGCTTTACCATGATTTTCCAAAGCATAGCTTACTCCATGACCTCCAGAGAAGTTTCCACTGCCAAACCTACAGCAACACAAGACATATACCCTGATATGTGCCAGGAACCTCTCCAGAGAGTTAAAATGTTGAATATAAATAGTTAGCTGGTTTGCAAAAACCCAGTGATACTAAATATGTTTATCCTTGAGTGGTTTAATCTTAGATGAGGTAAGGTACATCCAAGTAAAAGACTGCCCCTACAGAAAGTCTGGTGACCTCCTGTAAATAAGAAGACTTAATTAAAAACTATTTTCTCTTAGATTCTTGAGACAATTGAGATGGCTAAAGAGGTTTTACAGCTATGCCCATAGAGTACATTGTCTGCAGGTTCCTAAGGCTGAGTCATCACTAAAACAGTCATCTTGTGATGCAGGTGTGCCCTACATTGCGCTTGTCTCCAGTAAAATCATCAGCAGAGCTGGAGCAGTGCTGGCTGCAGGGAAGCTTGCCTCCTTGCCCTAGGGGCAAAGGCTGCCACATCGAGGCCAGAGGAAAAGAGGAAAACTATGAAAATCTGCCAAAAATTAACATTCTAACACAAACTAACCTTTAAAGTAAAATAGGAGCTATGATTACCTCCTCCTCTTCTCCATTGAGCCTCTTGAAATAGGGAAAGCTTGGTAGGAGTCAATAGTCATGAATAATCTCCCCACATAGCTTAAGTCCCATCTATATTTCTCTCTCAGCCCCATTTCTTTATGTAGCACACAGTTCCCAAAGGATCTGCGCACAGCATGCTTTTACCTTTTATCAGAGCCCCACAGGTTTTCACATACGTTCTGTTTTGTTCTGTAGAAAGTGCAAATCAAAAATATTTCACAAGGCAAACTGATCTAAAATTGTTTTTCTTAAAGGATGTGTTTAGAGCAATCCCACCTTTTTTTGGCCAGCCTTTGTTATTCTAGGGATGTCGAACAGCTGCCCTGTGTAGTACTGCACCCCACAGAACAGAATGACAGCAATAGAGTCCCCTTCCTTCTCAATTACAGCAAGGATATCTTCAGTCCTCAAGGTCTCCTCCCCCTAAAACACAAAGTTAAAACACACATTTTACATCAACTCTGGCAGTAATGACACTGTAATTTCTTATTTCATAATCTATATTTTACCATGAGCCATGCTGCTTGCATAACGAGATCAAAAGCAAATCCTTAGCACCGTAATGATGTGCAGAGGTAGAGCCATGGAGTAGCCTATGAGTAGAGTTACTTCAAAAAAAAATCATAAGCAAACTTATCTTGAAGGTGTCAGTTCTTAAAATTCTGTTCACTTCATATTTTAGCAAACTTCATACTCTAATATTTCTGACAGTTTCAATTTACAGTAAAAAACAGAATATATAATGATTATGTGGCATCTGAAATTTGTGACATTCACAGGGCTTAAAAGTTGTCTAACAGTTTCACTCTGCACTTTTCTGATAAACTTCATGCCCCATAGGAAGCTATTATAAACCTGCCATATTTATATTTCAGAAACAATAAGTCATCAAAAGCACAAAAATCCCCAAACGTGGGATCATTAAATATAAAGGAATTTCAGCCAAAGAAATCCCTCATTCTTGATTCGTTACAGGAAAGTTACTGCCCTATCCTCATCCTGTCTTCCTAGGAAGGGATCATGTAAAACATACCACCACCTAGGGATCAATTATCAGTGAAAACCTAGAATTAAATTAGACTTGTTACTGACAAGAACTTGGGCAAGACTGTTGAATTGCAAGTATCTCAACTCCTATCGTCCCAACAATTTTTGTAAATCTATCAAGCAATCAGGAGTGGGCTCTTTTCTCACAAGATGACTCAGATTTCAGAAGCAAAATGTCACCGTCAGTTTATAGTTAGGTGGCAAAGTTCTAACACTGCAGAAGTGAAGCGAGGCGATCTTTCAAATTAATCTGAATTGCCTATTACTCAAAGCAGACCTTTCTCTTAGTCTGTGCTGATGAAGACACAATGTGATTGCAAATCTTACACCTTAGGACACTAAAAGAACATTGGGACTTCTCAATGAACTGCTTTTTTTTTTTTTTTTTTTTTTATTCAGTTCTCTCAGGATGCTGTTGGTTTTTTGCAAATAGCAAAAAGCAGGAGGAAAAAAGAAATCACATTAAGGCAAATGCAATAGTTTAATCAGACATGTATAAAACTGTCTCTAACACAAGAAAACATACACAGAAACAATGCACAACTAGAATTCTACCAAAATTTAGATTTATCTAAAACTTGTGTAAATTTGTCTAAATAATATAAGAATTATAAGATACTTGAATTTATAACTTCTGAAGGCAGGCACTAGAATATTTGAGAATATATGCCTTCTCTCGTGTGAAATACTCTTCTGCCCTTAGTTTTAGGGAGGAGATCAGATGCATGTCTCACCAACCTCCTGTGGCCGCATCATGAGCATGCATTTCTCCACATCAAGTCCATGAAATCGAAGCTGGGACTCAACAGCATACTGCAAGAGATTTCCATGTAGAGCCTGTTAGTGTAATTCCATGATGAAACAACTAAAAAAAACCAGACAAGCAAGAATAGCTCTGAAAAAACGATTCAGATGCTTGCCTTTCACTAAAATTAATGCTTGAAGCCTAATCCAACATCTCTAGAAACATTCTAGACTTCCTTGCTTTGAAAAAAGTTCAGAATTTAATTCACATTAGACAGCAAGGATAAAGTCAAAGCCTAAATCCTATAGAATGAGCTCGCGGAGCAGTGTGAGATTGGCAATGTGGCCTTGCCACCTGCCAGCAAGCAAAGCCTGCACAGATAATGGCCACAGCAGCACAATCCACAGCTCGTGCTGCTTAGCCAGGACCCTGGGTATGCACATTTCTTGGCAGCACATGCCAAGTCCCAGGCTGCCACACAGGCACTGCTGTCCGTGCAAACGAGGTTTGGCTGGTGCATATGCTGGCCCATGCTAACCTCACATCTTAAATTTGCTGCACAGCTGGGAGGAAATGAGAGCTCTAAACTCTCAGGCTGTTTTGAAATTCTTACCCACTGATTTTATCAGTAAATAATGGTTTTAGATATGGCATAAAAATCATCAAGTAATACTGCGAAATGGTTCAAAATTACATGACAGGAACCAGTGACAGCAGTTGCACAGAGTGTTACTGAAGCGTCATAGAATTTTAAGAATCCAGGTACAAGTGCACCTGGAAGAAATGCAGGATTAGCATGAAATTGCCTTTATTTAGAATAAAACCAATTTGAAGTTTATACACCTGTGCCTCCATCCTCATTGCAAATAAACTTGTTAGTAGTTTGAGTCGTTTCTATCACACCTTGGAGATCAAATTTGTTACCAATTTCCACGAGTTTACAGAGTTGACAATAAAGTAGCAGTAGGCCACAAATCCAAAGATTAATTTTCTGTAAGCTATCATGCATGGACTATTGTCTCTTCTGTTGTAGCAGACACATTATGTGCGAACTCGTAATCTAAAGTGCTAAGAATAAACAGTTCCATCTCTGTCTGGGGATACATAAGCGTTAATGTTGTGAGTTTGCATTGATTTGGTTTCATAAAGTAAAACAGCAACAAGAATTAATAAAACATTTACAACTTCAGTTGATTTAGGCCACTAGTTTGCTCAATGTCTTTAAAAAGATTAATAAATCAATATGCCCATTCAATCTTTTCCTCTTGTAATGTTTTTAACTTGAACAAAAGGAATAAAGCTACAATCTGTAAAATATGTTGAGTTAAAAAGCTTCTGACAGATTTTTTTATTGCAATGTTACTTGGACAAGATGAGCTAATAAATATTCAAATCAGGCTACTGATATTCTTTTGGAAAATATGATTAATAATACAAATATGGTGAAATATTAATTTCTTACATGGTCTGAAGGAAAGGCTCTGGCTTCTAGAAGAATTTTATACCGCCTTGGAGTAGGCTTAAAGAAAGACAACTGTTAGGAATGAAAAAAAAATATATGTTGAAAAGTGCCTAAGTAGAAAAGAGATGCTCCCAGCATGTAACTTAATAAAGACTGTGTTACTACAGACAGACTTTATGCAAACTACAGACAATCCCCCAGAAATCACAAATATATCTTTGTCCATATAGCATTCAAAGTAGGAAAGTGGTATAATACTGTATTTCATAGATTCATAACAAAGGCAGGTAACAAAAATCCAACAGTGAAAACTTGCAGTTAGAAAAATCAATGGCAAAGCTTGGGCAGTGGGCGGGGAAGCTGGGAATTCACCCGGCTCTATCTCCCAAGCAAAAGCAGAGGCTGAAGAGTAGCAAACAGTAAAAAAGGACTGAATGTCCATCCCTGCTATAAAACATTAGTTATGAAATCACTCCCTCTGAAACAAGCTGGACCAAAGGACCAAGCCTTCTGCAAAGACCTCATTCTCATCCATCTCAGCACCTGTAGGTGAATGGACTTTCCTAGTTATTGTCACAAAGAGGAGTAGGAGAAGACTTAAAAGCCCTCTTGTTCATGACAGCAGTGTAGAGGCAGTTCCACAGCGCTCAGCGTGGGCCGTTTACCTTAGCAGCAAGGTACAGGTCTGGCTGCATTGTGTCTAATCCACAGCAAAGCAGCCAGGTTAATTAGTTTATACATAGCACCATCCTGCTCTGCCTCAAGTGTCCCAGTTTAAAAAAGTTCAGAGACTTGTAGCAGACTAGGCCCAGGTGCTAATTTATTTAGTTATTTTACGTGACCCACATGAAGCCTCATGTGCTCATTCGTTTGAACTAAGTCATTGGTAGCACTGGAGAACCATGGACAGGTTCTGTGTAATGGCTGAGGGACATACGAATGAGGAAACCATGTCCAAGGCCACAATGTCATAAAACCAACAAACAGATGTTTCACATTTTGTGATTATATAAACAGCAGGACTCAGATTTCCTTTGAAAATTTGATAGAACTTAATAGCTCTGAAATTTGGCATGGAATCCAGAGTTAAGCAGCTATTTAGAAATGCATCTTGAATAAGATATCCTCTCTGAGCTCTGGCATACAGCACACGTGAGAAAGGTTCAAACTTTCCTTACACAGTCCGTGGAGATTATTTCTTTGTCCACCTTTCTGTTCAAGAGGAGTCAGGTCTTGAACAACGAAAATCGTTGCTCAAGATATGAGTCTCAAAAAAAAAAAAAGAAAGTTAGGCTCCTGTCTTATGCTGTCTTTTTGAGGTCCCTAAGAAATATTTTACTTGCATTAATAAATAAAGGAAAAAGTATCTATCACCACCATTCACAAATAAAGGAGAAATATTTGTCAGCATAACATCAAATAAATGTTTAAAAACATACCATCAGAAGGTGCAAATTAACAGTCAGTCCATTCATTAAGGCTACCTCATGTCTTTGGGCCCCTGAAATAAATAATATACTGGTTGGGATTCTCTTCACAACTTCAGAGAAACCTAGTGCAGTGTTGAGAAGGCAGAAAGTATGTTTTCAGTCAATGTCTCTCTAAAGACTGGAAAGTAAACAAACGTTTGGGGTGTCATCTCAGTGAAAGGAAAAGATTTCTTGTCTGACTCACTACATCACTGGCAGGAAAATATTTCTTTTTCAGGTCAGACACAGAAAACAAAAACAATGAAGTCTTTCCATTTCCTGGCAAACCACTAGCAGATTTATTACCATTAATACCTCAGACAAGAATCAGGTCATAAGTCTATTTGTAAGCAAGACTTGCAGACTTATTTTTGTCATACATTTATATATAAAACACGTAAGGAAACATTGAGACAATCATCTGTTGTAACTGGTTGCTGTGATGTCAAGCTAAAACCCATCCCTAATTAAAAAAATTAGCCAAAGTGACCTACTGAATATAACAGACCGTTATTAATGTGGCAGCTTAGCCATACCTACACAGCTCAAATTTTAAATCTTAAGAATTAACAAATTCTTAAATCTTTACCAACCACTGGTGAAAGGTTTCAGGCAAGATGAGGGACTGTAAGGCAAAGCACTGCACTGAGATATGGAGAAAATCAATTCTATTTCTTTCTGTTTTGCCTGATGTCTGTTGTTGAAAAGCAGTAATTCGCCCTTGACAAATCAGAGCTTTGAGAGTTCTCTTCAGCTGGAGGAAAGATGGGCTCATGCACATTGCTGTAGTCATCACCCATCAGTGGAGGTGGAAAGAGATTGCAGACAGGGACAGATGAGAGCAAGCACTAGCAGGGAGGGCAGCAGTCACTCTTGAGAAAGAGAAAAGGAAAACATGTTGGGGCAAAAAGAGAAAGGGGAGCTGCAAGAAAAGGAGAGGTGAATCCTGTGTTTCTCCTGTCCTGTACATAGAGCCCCCAGCCAGCACAGGGGAAACACTCCCACCACACCAAACAGAGCACAGTTTCCCTGAGTTACAGCTTCAGCAGCCTCAAGACATAGGCATAGGCTGAGCTCAGTACAAGGAAATGCAGCCAAATACACTGAAACCTGGGGGTGGAAGAATTTATTCATAAATCCTTGCCAGGCAGGCCTCAGCTTCTGCCACCACAGGAAAAACCAAGAACAATCCCGACTGAGGTATTCAATGGCCCTTCTTTGTGTTGCTGAAATCTGTAAGTATTGAACAGAAAGATCGGTCAATAGCTTTCAGTGACTCGGAAGGACCTGTCCTGGGGATGAGCCAGGAGGGATAAAAGATGCCCTGAATAATTTCCCTCCTCCAGACACTAGGAACTTCATCAAGTTGGTGGGAAGAAATAAGCGAACCCAGTTCTTCAGCAGGAAAAATAAGCCCTTTTCCTCATTTAACTTCTCTCCTCTGCTTTTTCTTCCCTCTGATAGCATTGCATCACAGGCTCCATGCTGCTGGAAGAGGTCACCTTGTGCCTGTTGTATTGCAGGTACAGAAGACAGCTAGAGAGAGCGATTGCAGCTCAAAACAGTGTTATTTGCAGTCTTAATATATCTATAGAACTCTTGAGGCTTTGAAAAAAAATAAAAATAAAAAAAGGATAGTATCAAGAAATGGTATTGCTCTCTTTTTTCCCTCTGCTACTTCCAAGAAAGCTGTGGCTTTTCACTGAGAATTCTGCACGAGCAATCCTTTTCTCGCTGTACTGCTCCCATATAAAACAAATGGTTAATCTGTAGATCACTTTTAGCTGCATGCTAGCATCCCAAATTAAATATGACACTACATTTGTCATGTAAGTCTTGGTCTTCCGTAAATTATATATTTATTAAAAGCTTTCCATTATTGAATTTCATGCCCACAAAACAAACCTCATCCATGTCATTGGAAAACTGTTATCCCTTATAACCTGCCCTGTGTTTCAGATAGAAACCTTTCTATGATCCAATTAACCTATTACAATATTCAAAGACCCAGCACACAGCAGACAAAATAATGTTTGCTTTCTTTATTTCCTAACCCTATACCACATCTCCAGGACAGGCTAAAACCTGTATGTTCTGTTTGATAAATCTCCTCTTTAATAAAAGGAAGCAGTATTTGCAAAACACAGCTTCAGAGACAATAATGATTGTGTTAGGCAGACACTGCCATCCTTCTCGTCTGACTGCAGCAGGAGCCTGATCCACACCAGAATAAGTAAAAAGCATTCTGTAAAATGATTGAAATAATAACAAAAAAGACAAAGGGCCCCAATTCGGAAAACAGTTTGGTTATTTCAAATAATCTTTATCACTCAAAGTCACTACAAATCTGCTCAGCGTTCAGTCTTCCCTCAACAGAGACCTGCCTGCGCACATCGCGGAGCAGCAGCCGCACAGTTAATCTTGTTCCATCGGAAGGTGATCCTGCCAAGGTTGTAACTTTTTAATGAAGTCTGGTAGGGGCAGCTGAGATTACCGGCACCGCGTTATGCCGCTTGGCGTGAGCGTGGAAAAAAAGCTTTGGCCTCCACCGACCTTGACTCTGCATTTCACAATGTATTTACTACTGTAACTTTCATTGAACAAGAAAATATGACTGCATCTAATAAGCAAGGTGTTGTAGCACTATAAACCATTACATGGTCAGAGATATTTTACAGTCTTTAGCCCATTCCTGAATAAATCCCACCAAATTATTTTCACTTACTACTACTTTGAGTGAGAAATGACAATTCCTCTTCTTCCATAGCATATTAAATATTTAATAAAAACAGTGCAAAATTCTCTTTATGTTCTTACACCAAAACCACTACGAAGAGAAATCCAGAATTCACTCAACTTACACATTGCACCTTGCTGGAAGACAGTACATAGTAGTAAATAATATTTTAGTGCAACATTTTTCCTGCATTAAATCTTTATCTTTTTACTGATACAGACATATTACTGCCACTTTAAATGCATCTATTATTTGGGAGATATTAATCTGTTTACCTTCCAAGGGCTGCTTCCGTAGGTCCTGAAAAACCGATATGGATATTATATAAATAAAAACCTGCTGGTGGATGAAAAACTGGTCTTCATATTCATACCAAACCACATTTTCATGATTTAATAAAACAAATCTGAGAAAATCCTGGAGAACAAAATCCATAGTGATAACCTTTGCTGCTGAGGAAAACAACAGGACTATGAAAGCTTCCCAGTGAAGTATTTTAAAACTAAAACAGGTCAGTGGCAGGGTGACCTCAGCACACATAATTTTCATAGAAAACTTTCAAATATATGTATCGTATTCTAAAATGGACAGAGCTTTTGTAGTAAGTTCAGAGTAGTCTGACCCATTTGGTAGAAAAAGCATCAGTGTCGTCCGGAGTTTGGAAAAGGAAAGAAAAATAGGGATGTTGACAAGAAATTAGATGAAGTTTAAGAAAAACTCTCATTTCCCTCCTGCACCCAGAATATTTATTTAGTTAACGAAACACATTGAGCTGGCAGGCTTGACAGGACAGATGGCAAAGGGGAAAAGACCCCCAAGCGGCCTCCCTGCTTTCTGCAGCGACATTAATCTAAAGCTGTGCCAAAGCGATGCTGGCACCTGCAGGAGGTCAGTGCCCAGCCCACCCCAGCACCCCACAGCGTGCTCAGGGACCACGTTTTGGAAACGAATCCATGGCAGATATTCACAAAGCTGAGGAAGAGCAGGACGATAACGAGGAGTTCATATTGCCCTCCAGTTAATGAAGTGCAAGGATTCACATTTAAAAGCCCTTCCTGTGCATCCAGGTAGTTGTGCCACAGGTCACGTTTCTCCACCTGCCTGTAACTCCCCGCTTCTATCCCACCAGAAAAGCAATATCAACTTGCCAGAAAAGATCCGTAATACAAGAGAAATCCCTCATCAGTGTTCAGCATTTCATGACTTCCCCTTTATTATCTGCATTTTTATATTATGTGATAGTTGCCAGATACATGTATTGAGCTTGCCATTGAATATAGTGAAAAAAAAAAAAAAAAAAAAAAAAAAAAAAAGCAGTTTCTCCATCTCCTGAGGAACATGAGGTACTACACTAACAAGTTCCAAAATGCAGGAAGGCAGAAGAACAGATCTGCAATTTTTTTTTTTTCATTATGCAAATGGGATTGCTCCACACAGCACAGTGATGCCCACCCAGCTCACTGATACTTGCATTACCTTGGTACTTACAACATAGGCCAAGTAAAAAAGTATTTCCCTGCACTTGTTACGCTTCAGTAATAACTTCCAGTATTCTACTGGTTTTGAAGCTTCATGGAGAAGTCAAAATTGGCATATGTTTTCTTTATTTCCTTTAATATTTATATTAATTTATAAATAAACCTGCCATTAAACATTCCTAAATGTCTCCTGCTGTTCAGAATCCATTAGCTTTTCTTGAAGGAGAAAAAAAGCACACCTATCTCACTGTACGCTTGTCAATAATTGGAGAAGAAATTACACAGGACAATATATAGTGTACAATAGGTCAACATAATATTTTTCCTTACAGAAGGCATAACTGAACACACGATCATTTGGTTTAGGTGGCCGGTATTGACAGTTACCTTCAACAGATAAATTGAAATACTGGCCAAATCTGCCTAGAATCTGCTAACCTAACCTTGACAACAGTTGTAAGGCTTGGTGAGAAAATGGGTCTGCAAGAGACTATGCCAGCGACACATCTCTTCCCAATTCTGATAGCAACAAAACTGAAGGAAACCCCAGTGAAAGATTATTCCAGCGACAGCACACAGATCAGAGTAAGATGTGACAGAGGAAATTTGCATTCAGACTCAGACAACTGCTTGTCTGGCTGGCAAACACACCAGGAGAAATCTCCAGGGCTACTTTTCAATCTCCAGAACAACCAGGTGCATCCACTGCCCGTGTCCTGCAGCACTCGGACTCCTCAAGGAGCACAGTACAGTAATGGGAAGTTACAAATAGCCGGTCCTGCCCCAATTATCTGCTTCATTGGCATAAGCAGCTCTCAAACATGAGGCAGGATTTAGTGAGGAGGAGAGAAGGAAAAGCAGAAAATGTCTAGGCAGAGATCGTTTTTCAAAGGGAAAGTTCACTGGTTCATTTCTAGGAGAGAGGCTCAGAATCTGTAATGCCAAGTGCCCTTTAAAAGGACTTCACATGTTAGACCAAGTGGTTTACGATGCTCCAAGAAACCCTTTGCTGCAATTAGTTTCGCGATATGCATATGCTCATATATTATTGCCTACATTCAGCTCTTAAATCACTACAGCCTTGAAATAAAATGTTACTCCACGTACTAGGCAGTCAGAAAAACTACTTCAACATGAAAGAATACAAGGAATTAAGTTCTTGCTGCAGAGCTTCAGGACTTTTCATCATAAAATAAATTTGTTTCCATTTCTAGAGAAATTTTTCCCTGCAGTTCACACCTACCAACCAGCTCAGCCATAAGCTCCACGATGCACTCATCTGCCAGTGCCCACGGGCGCTGACCGTTGAAATGGCCATGGACACCTCTGGAAGGGAAGAGAAGCAAGAGATGAAAACACATGCTGCTCCCTTTGGCTCAGTCCTAGGAAATGTAACTGATTTGGAAAGCCCACGTTTGGGAGAGGAAGAGACCTAAGCTGCATGCCAAGTTGCAGCTACTCTGCAGTTTCTGCGCTTGCATTACTAGCTAGCACCGTATGGTGCAGAGAGTGGTAGGCTTCAACACGCCTTCCTCCCAGACAGAAATATTTCTCGTCAAACAATTTCTGTTACCCAAATCTCTTGTCTGAACTCATCCTTCTGCATAAAGCAGACCAAACAGCTGCATGTCGCTTCTCTTCTCCCTGCTAAATTATTCTAGATTGTAAGTGTGTTTAAACCTTTTTGCTTTAACAGAGGGCGTTTTAAAATACATTTTGCAAACCATTCCTGCCTATAGTTGATAATACCAGCACTACAGTCTGCAGTGCATCACTACTCCCAAGAGACAGATGTGTATGTTCAGTTCAGGATTAAGTGCCCTGAATTTTATTTTATTTTTGTTTCAGATGTGACAGAGAAGTAAATTTCTAGAAGTAGCCACCGTGAAAGTTGCAAAGTTTCTTAAACATGTAGGAGGTAGCGTTCAGATTTAAATTCAGATGAAGCCAGGTTGAAAGAAGTAATAATGGTGCTAACCCAGGAGAGTGTCGCTCTGGGCTTCCATCTCACACTAGATGATTTTCATATTTGCTGAGCACCACAGGGTACCTGTGGAGTCAGAAATGCCAGGCTGCATGTGAAGCAAGTATAAAGCGGATTCAAAAAGGGACAAAGACAGTAGGAAACAGAAGGAAAAAAAAAAAAAAAATTAGAATAAGCCCAAGAAGCTGTGATGAGAGAAAGAAAAAGAACAAGTAATAAAACTTTTAAAGAGGAACAAGCCCACAATATTCACTCAAAATCAGGAGAAGGCTTCAGGCAGATTAAGGCATGAGAGAAGAGGGTGTATGAGACATTTCCAGCTAGTCCCTCGTGCTTCACCCTGTTTAGAAGATTGTTTTCACCCATCCACCTCCAACTTTCCTGTCTCAGGCATAATTTTGTTCACCTCCCACACAAATAACCCTGAAGTTTTTACAGTCAGATTTTTCTGATTAACTTGTGTCTAACTCATGCCTCCTAGGGATATTCCCAGAAGAACCATAGCCCTAAAGAATATAAAAATTGCTGCAAAACGTATGATTTGTTTCAACCACTTTATGCCCATTCTCTTTGTGAAACAGCATTTGGTTTTGGACTAGCTACTGTTTAATCCAACAGTTGAAGGACACAAGTACAACTGAACATCTTTTACAGATGAAATCTCCCTGCATTCAACAAGTCTAACCTCAAACTGATGAAGAGGAGGATATTGCTGCTTGATTTAGATAAGGTCACAGCACATCAGTTGACTGCTTTTTCTCTGTTTTGGAATTATTCTCTGATGAGATCTTGAGAGTAGGAAGCAGACAGTGCAAAAAGCACTCATTTACAAGAACATTTCATAGATGAAGAATAAAGGCAGTAGCTGGTTGGGGGAGAAAATGTTCCTAGCTTCTCCAATCAGCGCATAAAGCAGCTGCGTTCCCTGAAGATGTTGGTATGTGTTTCAGAAGCAGCAAGATATTTATTGCTAATTTCCCTTCTTATTCTTAACTGTAATATAGAGATCAAGGGATTTTTGCATAACACAGACTGTTAAAAAAAAAAAAAAAACAAAACCGTGTCTCCCAGCCTGAGGGGATCTGTATTTCTGAAACAGGATAGTGAGCATAATAGGATGGGAAAAAGAAGCCCTAACTACCTATGGGATTCTCTTTCATTAGCTTTCTCTGATTTTATAGCCATTAGTGTCCTTCTAATGGAAATTTACTGATTAAAGCTCTTTCTACCAACATACAATTCCAACACAATTTCAGAATAAATTTCCAAGTTATCATGAAAACAAATATGATATTTTGGTCATGAGAATATTTTATTTTGAAAAGAAAACATGAAAAATTAAGTATAGTGAAAGAGGGGAGAGCCAGCATTAATTATTATTCATACTATTATGGCACATCTTACAGCTTGCCTCCCTCTTGATGGCCAATATAAATGCCAAGAGACAAAAATTATTGCAGCTAAAATGGTAGTTAAAGGCATATTCTTGGACTCCTTTTTTTTTTTTATTATTTTAATCACATGAAACTCTGTAGCCTTTGCTGATGGCACAATACATCCTATTACTCTTAGGCTGTAAAATTCTATGCTCTGCCTCAGAGAATTTATATCTCTGTATATTATGCCACCCCTCTCTCAGCTCTGGTAGGCACAGGGGATAATAATCTTTAAGGACAACTGCAGTACTTCTGGCATTCCCCTCAGACACAGGTAGCCCACCTTTTATTTTGTCTCACCTGCACCTTGGATAGCAAGGGAGATTTAAATCGAGGTATCCAAATTAATGGAAACAAAACCTGGCCCATTGAATCATAAAGAGTCATACAAGCAGAACTACTTCTTACACAACTAAGAGAATTTCTTATTCTGCAAATTAATTTTTAGTCAGTTACAATTTTATTTTCAATTTGGCAAGAAATCACAATGCCACATTTTATTTGCTAAGGCCTGGTTGATTTAAAGCTCACCAGGGGAGCTAAAAACACTTTCTGATATGATCCCAGGGTTTCAAAGGAGGTAACAAAAGGGATTTAAATTAATTGCCAGCTTCAGGAATCTTCTGTGCTCATCCAAATCTTGTTCAAGTGGAAACTTCCTCTTGTTCCTTTGCCAAAAATGATGCAAGTTATTTAAGGAGCCAATACAGACCCTTAACTTTCTTGTTGGCTTTAAGCAGAGAAATAGCCAAAAGAGAGGAAGACATATCCAAGCAAAAAGAACTGTATGGAGCAGTAGATCGAAGGCAAAACTGAAAAAACAGGGCATTAAAGGAGACATTTACAGTGCTAACATACGATCTGCTGGAATGCACAAAGCAGAGACTATTCCTGCAGGATGGCAGGAGGAGTGGGTATACCCAAGCTGCACTCCTGTTTGCAGGGCTGTTATATCTTGCAGGATTAGTTCATCACATAGAACCAAAAATACCTTCTGATGCACTGAAAACAGCCTTTTGCTACTTGCAGGTGCTTTATTGTAAAGCCCTTCTCAGACTTGGATTTTTTTCCTATTGTACTCATACCAGAAGGCTGTTACCAGATTGCTTCAAACCTTCCTTAGTTTCTAGCCTGAATGTATGAATTTCAAGTTTATATGTATTGTAACAGCATGTTGTTTCACATGTGGTTCCTTTTCTCCCTCCTGTATTAATCCCATGACACATTCATATAGAGCAATCATTTTATTTTCAAGTCTTCATTTAGCTCAGCCAAACAAGTCCAATCCTCAGGACTTCCATATCACAAGCTCTGCCCTCCCTGCTCACCCTGCTAGCCCTTTGCAAAAGCACAGCTGGGCTACAGCAGACTCCATTCTGATCTAACAATTCTACTTTTATGAGTTACTGCAGCAGGCAATGCCTCCTGCATCTGAGTATGTTTACATACAAAAATTATTCTATAAAATGCATTAATTGCATTAAATAATCTGGCAGAGGACAAGGAAAGCAAGACACTGAAAAGCATCTACTGGCCTTTATCCAACCAGACAAGTCACTTGAAAACTGGTCTTTTAGATTAACAAAAAAATAAATTGGACTATTAGTGACCCTAGGATGGAGGAGACATCTCTTCAACTTCTTACCTCCATTGAGTATTTCTTAGACTTAACAGAAATCAGAACAGGAAAAAAAATAAATAAAAATAGAGGCTCAAACGTTCTTTTTTAATCTACGCTAAGCATGCTAGTGGCTTGAATCTGTAGTCTCTATGCATTAATATAAGAGAGGAGTGAGGAACATAGAAAGAAAAATCCAAAACCAGAGCAGGTATGCAGGAGTCCGAAGCGTCAGTATGAGAAGAAAGCTATAATCCTGCATTTGAACTCTGTGTGCGGGGAGGGTGGGGATACTGTGAGAGGGAAGACAAGAAGAAAACATGAAAAAAGGTCTCTTCCTCTCCAGGCCCTGCATAATCAGTTACAGCCATCAGCACCCAGAGCCAAGCCACGAGCTTCCCTCCCTGATGACAGCTCCCGGGTAATCATCCCTTTCACTCTTGCCACCAGCTATACACAGTGAGAACACTTTAAACAGACAATACAGCAGCTATCCAAGATGAGTCCCATGACACAACAAAGTTGGTTCAGCACATTTTCTAAGAGAGAGAAACAGAATCTGTACCACCCCTGACTTGAAGGATGTATCTAATTCGGATGCCATTTCTTAGATTCTTGCTACTTATTTATCCAAGCTACAGCCACCAAATTCCACGCTGACAACATAGAAGCCATTGAGCAGACTTCAGCTGGTAGCAGCTGCTATCTTAGACTGGATTTTGCTAAACTGACCCTGGTGACAAGAACAAAATACCTGATTGCTCTCTAGCTACCTTTCCCCTTGCAGCCCTTTGCACTCCATCCTCCCTCCCTGTCCCCATCAGTTTGTCTACAGAAATTGCTCAGTTCAAATTTAACTTGACCTTACCCTGACTTTCTTAGTTGCCTGAGGTGCATCTGCAACCAACAAGATTTTGTAAATTTTATTTCATTTTATTTATTGTAAACTTTGATATATTCTGGATAATTTGTTTGGATCAGTGTTGTATTTTGGCAAACAGCTTTCTTAGGTTTTCTCCCTCTTTCTCATGGCTAGAAATCACATTCAGCCATATTTCCCTATTGAATAAGGCTACTGAAGGCACTTTTGATCTTCTGGAGAAACATGCTGCCTACACTTTTCTTACAATGTTTTTTATAACCATGTTTTTTTTTTTTTTTGTTTTTTTTTTTTTTTTTGGGGTGAACATATGCAGCCNGCTTCACTGTAGCATAGACAACCATAAGAATGGAAGTGAACAAATAAAAAGGTACACTGAGGGAGTTGAAATACATTTGCACTCCCAGTGCATCACTAGCAGATAAGAGTGCTATCTGACTTTTAGCTTTTGAAAGAACTCAGCTGTTTCCCTGATAAAGTACGATAATCATACAGAAATGGACAAGGTTGCAATTTTTTCAAATGACTGGAGAAACTGCAGCGCTGTGCAGAATGAATAACCAGGAGGAAACAGTTCTTCCCAAAGTTCAAGCTCATTCCCATTCATTCTCAACCTTCTTTTCATTTGTAAGAAAGTAAGTAATAAATAAGAAACAGTAAACCACTTTCATTAGGCTATAGCATCTCTATAATAACAAAGAAAACAGCAGCCATCAGCTTCTCACATTTACATCATGCAGCCTCCATTTACACCATTTCTGCTGGAACAAGGCAGCCCCGTTAGCAGGATTAGCCTTTCCCCTCCTGCCTCCCCATGTTTCCTCTGCTCTCTGACCACAAAATCACATTGGTTCCGCCCACATCCAATACCCTATAAAAGTATTCATCGTTCCCAGCTCACTCGCTAATCTGTGTGTTATTTTCCTTTCCTGCCTTCAGCTTCCTGGTTTCTACGTATCTTTTTCCTTCTCCCTGTTCCAGCTGCTCGACACCTCAAAGCACAGACTCCCCATTTTAAAGAAAAGTATAATGTAAGAAAATACGGACGTACAAGGGGAAAAAAGCTCCTACGTTTCTTGTCTGCAATGGCAATGTCCCCTTCCTGCAGTGCTGAAGGTGTTTGTCCCTTGTCCTCCCACCTCTCTTGCAATAACTCAACCCAGTATAGCTTGTTGCAAAACAGCTCTTTGCTGAGATGATCCTAGGAAGACAGGAGTGCTTCCTTCTAAATAAAATGAACTTGTCAGGGAAAAACCCAGGTCAAGAGGAGCTGGCAGCCTGCCAGGAGCACCATTCGAGCTCAGTGCCATCTGAAGGGGAACTGGCCCTGCCACAAATCCCATGACGTGAATCACAAGAAGTTAAAACATGAATTAGAAAAATCACAGGGCCTGAAAGTGAATCATGTTCACCAGCAAGCAGCACTAACCAAGTAAGTTTGTGCGTCTCGTGTATAACCTGACACAGCAATTGGATGGGAATGGTTAAACTGAGCAGTCATCCAGACAAATCAAAGTAGAGCCACTAGCACAGCACAGGTTATCACAGCTGGAAATTTCTCTTTACCTCTTTTACTGCTCATACCTTTAAAGGAGATTTAAATAGTACTGGGAAAACACTGAACACGTTTTACTACAGTGTTGGGGTGGGTTTAGCATGCTATTTTTCTATTTAAGCCTTCCCAAGGCAGATCCAAAAATAAAACAGTGCTCATCTGAAACATGGGTTAGCATCTCAAGTGCCCCACAGCATACTCACGTTCGAGCCCACTTGTCCAGTTCTTCATCCAGGTAAGTTTTAACTTTCTTTGGCTGGAGCCCAAGAGAATTCCCAACAAAGTATATGCAGTTCTCCTCTCCATTCACCAGGGTCAGGTCAGCTGCCATGGGAAACCACAGAAATAGCAGAAACTTGTGTTGGCACAGGCACAGGAGGGACCACATCCACATACGCCACCACCCAGAGCTGCCTGCTCCAGAGCTCCCCACATGTAAACAGAGGTGCCACAACCCAACCTTCCTCTCAGTACACCGCAAAGGTGACCTCATGAAAGATGTCTAAGGAGGAAGACAGCACGGCAATGTTATTTCCCTAGAAATCCTGTGATTTTGGGCTGAGTCAGTCTATATCTATTTTAAACAAATGTGAGCTCAGGCAGCATCAAATCCCCAGGCCTCCAGGGCAGCACAGGAAGCAGTCACCAGCACTGGTTTTGTCAGGTTTGTAACAAACTGAGCAAAAAGGGAGCCGTCTCCCTGACCAGACCATCTACTTTTCTTCCATCATCAATATTTTCCTGCTCTGAGTCATGAAACTACTTGAGTTGTGCATTTAATAAAAGTTAAGACTAGGTAAATCTGTACCTTTCATATAAGATCTCCCTGAATGATTAAAATGCTGTTTAGAAAAATGTAGTCATTGCACAGAATGTTTTAAGGCTGTTTCAGAAGTTCTTGTCTTGTCAGCATATATTGTAGGCAGCACTTCATGTCATCATCTGGTGAGGAGGAGGAAATCTATGTTGACAAATCCTTTCAATGATTAGGAGAAAAGCAAGACACTGGATATTTATAAATAATAGCTCTAGTGAGGTTCTGAGCAATCTAATTACCCCATGTCATCGCCTATCAGTCCAAACATTGCCTTTTTCTTTTATTTCTCATGTTACAGATTCTTGCAGGGACAGATAATAGTGAACTTTTAGTGGCAGCAAGCAATTTGTATTCATCTATACAGGTACTTACAAAACCCTAAAAGCTAACATCACGTGTACTTTTGGTAAATATAGCTGATATACCTTAGAAGATCAAATAAATGACTGTGTTAAGATATATGCTAGAACCAAATGATAAGACTCCATTTCTCCCTGAAAATGTTATTTTAGAGCTGCTGAAAAATAGATTAGATGTCTGGAGGAGGTCTCCTACTACCTTTCACAGAAACAATTACGAACTTCACTGGACTTCACCAGAAACATATATTTCAGAAGTATAGACAACTTAGGTAATTTCTTAATTAAAGCTTTAGAAGCTTTTAAAAAGCATAAGTCAGAGAGCAATTTCAGCCTAATCTGTTTTACAGATACTACGTCTGTTTTTCATCCATATTTTAATATGAATGAAAGCAGAGAGGTATAAATATTATCCATGCTCCTAAACTGGTTCTGTTAACAGTTCTTTTCCTATCAAGAAACACAACAATACAGTCTCATTGGGAATAGAGGGAAAGATCTTTGCTCCAGAACTCAGAGTTCTCAACCTCGCTAATATTCCTTATGTCCCAATCAAACGTTAAAACAGGTGAGGAATTATGAGCAAGTCGGCTTTACTTGCACCACAGTCCTCTCCGCATGAAAGCATCTCTTGGTTCAGCATTGGAGACAAGCAGCATTACTTCTTCGACAATTGTATTATTCTACTTTTACATCTGTTCTTTCAATATTCTTCTTTCGGGCATGCTGTCAGCTCTATATCAGGCTGTACTCTTCCTTTTCACAAAAGGCTGTTTATTTCCTCCTCCCTGACATCATTAAAATACTCATTTTGGACCACTGCTGCTTCTCAAACTACTTATTGTTTTTTAAACAGCATCATCATCATTTCACACCTTCTTCTGACTAGCATGTTATGTTCCGAAATTTCCTATCATTGTGATATTCTTTACACTCATGCATTCATATTCTTAAGACTGGTTATCTTTCACCAAACTACCCTCATTTCTCATAGTATTGGCCCTTTTTATTTCTGGTGGAGCTGTAGTTGACATAAAAGATGTATAAAATATTCAAATAAGAAACAAGAATGATTAATGAAGTAAAGGCTGGTATAAAATAAACAAGAAAGAATTACTCAAACGTGTCCTTAGAGCAGCCTTAGCACAAAGATACATGAACAATGATTAACATTAAGATTTATTAGATACATTATAAATGATTCTTACACCTACTCAGATTCATGTAGACTGGTCAGATCTAACAGCTTACAGTATTTTGCATATTACACACATTTATCTATATTAAAAATGTATTTCTAACCTTTCAAATATCAAAAAAGGAGCAAGAATATTTTCAGAAATATCAGTCCAAACAAATGGAAAAAATACAATATTTTGATGAACCAGAAAGGATGGAGTAAATCTGCTCATCCCTGAATCCTATCCCTAACTGAACAATGAAAGATCACCTCTCCTGCACCTTCCTATTTCCACCCCCATACCCCTAAAAAGCCCTCCAAACAAAGAGCCAGATTTATAAGACTAACACTACTTTTTACCATCTCTTCAGGGAAATACAACTCATCACTTCACTCTGGGACAACTTTTTATTCCCAAGAAACACAAATGGTGCTCAATTTCTTTACAAGATGACAAAAAACATGCACAGACTTAATCAGACCAGTGATTCAGCGCCTGACTGCAATCCAGCCATTCCTACCTCTCTCGCCATGCAAAGAAAAACAAAAAAAGACATTGAAGAGTCTTTGTTGTCATCTTGGATGGGAACAGTATGTGAATGTTTCCCTAAATCTTCTCATGTCATCTCTTCTTATTTGCTCACCTGTGCCTTGTCCCTCAGGCTCACACATAAAAGCTCAAAGATTTGCCAGGGAGTTAGTCTGCTAGTTGTTTCTACCTGATTGATACAACAAATAAACATTACAGACAGCTGAGACAGTTTAAGTTGAAAACAAAATTAAGCTATTATAATGGCTTTCTAAATATTTTAATGTATGTTATCTTATAGCTGTCTCTTATGGATGTTCTCATCTGCTTCCTGTAAGGCTTCATTTTAAAACCTCATTGTAATGTTTTATGTAAATATATAAAGAATATTTGATGGCTAATCTCTGTAATGACATTTATCTTAAGCATGCTATCTAGGATCCGCTCCTGTGCTAAGATAAATGTCATGAAAGATCTCTATGCTGTAGATGCACAATGTAAATATATATATATTTTCACACCCCTGCTGTTTTTCAGCAGGGAAGCTGCTCCTGATGACAGCTGAAGCAATGAAAACAGATACAGGGGAAAAAGTGGAGGAAAAACCCTCAATTTGGGAATACAAGAATGATTGTTTCTCTATGCTTTTCAACGGATACTACTCAATAGGTTGCTTATCTTCACTAAAACACAGATCCATGGTGTTGTATCTATGTATTACAGTAATTGGGGTAAAAAAAATCCAGTTTTTTGGTCCGAATATTATGGTAATTGACAAAGAAAATTATGATGGTGGTTGGAAAGGAAACAACGAATACTGTCAGAGGACTATCAAAACTTCTACGTACAGCTCGGAAGAAAGATCCTTTAACATGAAGCTGGTGAGACACAATACTGGAGAGTGACCTTCCATATTTTTGAGACTTACAGGTTACAGTCAAGGATGTGGTTGCAGAACAGATGCTCTAGGTGAGCTGGACAGTAGCAGTACAGCCAGAACAAGCACAGCTGCATGAGGACCATGCATGCTGCCTTCCAGCACCTTTCCAGCTCAAGAGGGAGATAAATTCCTCTGCCTACACTGTACTGGGGACTGTGCTCCAGCAGCATAATGGTGGCTGAAGCAGCTCTGAGTACAGAATAGTCATAGCCAAAACAGTCGAGGTTTAGGAAATAGTCTTAATCCAGCTGGAAAAAAATCACTTCTTGGCAGACAGCGCAGCAGGTGTGCTGAGCAGAGCAGAAGCTCCCTGCAGCCCAGGAGAGGCTCATGATGGAGCAGGCTGTCCCCCTGCTGCCTGTGGGCATCACGCAGAGCAGATCTCCACGTGCAGCCCATGGAGGAGCCCAGAGCGCAGCCGGTGGAAGTGCCCTGCAGGAGGCCGCAGCCCATGGGGAGCCTCCATAGGAGGAGACCCCAGGCTGGAGCTGCAGGCCATGGAGTGGTCCATGGTGGAACAGGTGGATGTGGCCTGAAGGAGGCCACAGCCCCTGGGAAGTCTGTACAGGAGCAGGCCCCAGGTCAGAACCACAGCTTGTGGAGAGGTCCATGGTGGAACACAGGTCTGGGGGAGCTGTTGCCCATGGGGCCCCATGCTGGAGCAATCTGCTCCTAAAGGAGTGAGAGAGCAGCTGTGGAGGTGGGCGCTCCCACCAGGTTTGCCTGTGCACTGTGGCCACACACAGCAGCAGATACAAAACCCATTGGCAACATGACCAAGCACAACAGCAGGACATACAAACATGGAAATGCTTTATACTTTGTGTCAGGAGCATTAATAAGAAGCAAAACTTCCATTTTGGCTTGCCCCTCCTGGCTGGCTGCTTGCACACTAGGTCCTCCCTTAACCTGATCAAAAGCGCCTCTGCTCCCACACCCAGACTCCTCAGAAGAAACTACACAGCAGAAATAAGTCATAAAAAAATGTAGAGAACAATTTGCATGGCTACACTGAAGCATATGCAATTATCTATTTGTAGGCAATTCATGAGGAAAAGTAGGAAAATGATCTTCAAATAAAGGCTTCATTATGAATTATTTGCTCAGATCAATTATTTGTTCTAAGGCAGTCTTCATTTGGCCTCAGGAAGAAAATCATCTCTACTACTTGCAATAGGGCATAAATGTTAATATAATATATGTACCATCTCTTTCATTAACTAAAATAATTTTAACTAGATAGATGACACCAACCTACATTATATCAAGGAAGTAACTGTGCTGAACTGTAAGTTGTAAGCGACATTGTCGATTCAAACCCTCAGATAGAAATGCTTCTGCCTATAATTTTCAATCAGACACTTTATTGTTCAAAGCAGCTGACTGACGGCATAAGCACCATGCAAGCACTGTATCCTCGCATTTTATTCAGGAAGGGAATGTGAGCATAAAGCTTTTGGTACTAGAAAATGTTGATGGATTGATTTAGCAACACCAGGGACATACTGTGCTCAGATACGACTGCAATTGCTCAATTATCTCATAAGTGACAATGATTTCCAATGATTTGTGATAAACATATGCAGAAGATGAGAACCCCCACCCCCACCCCCCTTCCACTGTAATTATAATTCTCACTTGGAGGCAGATCCTTGACTTTTGGGATATAGAAACATTCACGAAGATGCTTTAACTCGTCTTCTTCATCTAAGTGAAAAGCAAGTTTCTTGTCTGCTGGACTGCATCCTAGCTGCAAGGCAGTTTGTTCTAAAATGGTTGCTGGTAGCACAGAAGATGGATCCATTTTCAGGTCATTCAATTTCACCTTAAAAGGAGAAGTGCCACAGTTTAGATCCTATGGTATGCATATTCACAAGTGGCCGATCAGCAGCCACTAAAGCTGCATCATTCAAGACCCCACATTTTCTTGATTTAAAGCTGTTATGTAGTAAAATGGGAATGAATAATGGTAAAATTGGTCAGTTCAAGTAAATACATAGCAACATATTGCTGTAACCTCTAAAGGCTTTTTCGCCCTCTCCATAGGTACACTGTTGTTCCCTTAGCAGCAGCCTCCAAGTTCTCCCACCAGAACAACAGTAGCTACAAACACTGAAGCACCATTCACAGCCTCAGGATCTAAAAGCCAGAGGAAACATCATTGTTTCTGCAGTCTGTACTCCTAAAGATAGCAAGTGCACAGCTGCACTGAAAGTTTTTTCCAGACTGCAATGCTCAGCCACTTTCAGCTTTTCCTCTTCATCAAACAGGAGGGGGCATTTGTGCTCATATGTGCTCATATGCAAGGGTGGAGCAGTATTTCCACCGATGGCAAAAGCATCAATAGAAATTTAGCTTTCGAGACCAGGACCTTAATTTAAGACTCTCTACACCAAATATCCTAGGGTTTTAGCTCCTTTGTCCCAGGGAAGGGGAAAACCCAAACTTCCACAATTTAGGAAGCTCTGAAGTTACATTACACAGTAGTTTATGGCCTTTTGACATCCAAGGGCTTTAGTGCAACAGAAAAACTCTATGGGACAGGCAGAAATAGGAGAGTGAAAAGTGCACAAAATGCAGCATAGGGCTAGAAGAAATTATAGGTTCTTACTCACTCTGTTTTGAGAAGCAAAACCCTAAATAGATCTCCTCTACATGTATCAGCTCTCTTTCCTTAAAGACAGTAGTATGTTACAGACAGATTGCAGGAAACAAGTTGTGAAGAGAACAGATGATTATATAGGTTGTAGACAGCTAAGCATTACATTCGTTACCACAACCTGGCTTGTTGGTTTTGTGCAAAAAGGGTTCTGAGAGTCAGTAGAGTGGTACATTCTGACTTGCAGATGTTGTAAAAAACATTAAATCCCTCATGACATATTTTTCTACCTTTTTGAGTACAAATACTTTAGTGTAAAGTAGGATTTTTTTATTATTATTATTTTTTAAATCAAGTTTTAATGTCAGCCCCTGAAAAACATCCAGAACAACTTCATCACCACATATAGGAAGGACAACAGGGGGTATTTCAATTTAACATCCTAAACAGAACAACCCCATTAGCATTGATTAATCCAGACCTCTTCATACTCTAAGTAAATGGCCAGCAAGATGCCAGTTACCTGGTTCAATCTGCTGTCATTTAATTTATGATCAGAACCTCCCCCTACAGGCTTGATATTTTACGCAACAACATTTTTTCCTGTCCCACCAGCACACTAAAAAATGCCAGTAGATCTCTTCAGCAGCAGCGTTCATTTAACTAATGTTCACCTTCTCATGGGAGGCTTTGGAAATAACCACTTTCTGTGCTGTCTCCACATGTGTTGTTCACATCTCCTCATTGTCACCAAATTTGTCATCCCTATCCATTCATCCTAATCACTTCTTATTTGGTAAAAAGGAAAAGAAAACTGGAAAAGAGGTAGAAAGGTACTTGAATATTTTTGTCAGTATTTTCCAAAGTTTCTAGGAGGTGAAGAGCTATGATGTGACAACTTGCTGGGTGCGATGCTGAAGATGCAGCTGAGCTGGCAGGAATCAATACAACAACTGTTTGCCTCCTGAAAACACACTGGGAACTGCTTCCCAGCTCCTCCACAGCTGCACAGCAGATCCTAGACTTGCATCTCCTGGCTCCTTTGCTGTGGTATTGGTAGCATCTGCACTCTTCTGTAGGTCAAAAGAGTACTCTGGACCCATTTGGCAGTCATCAGAGAAGACTGTTTGGAGACCTCTATTTCCTCCAGTAGGTGCAAAACATCTAGAAAAGCAAGCTGGGATTACAGACACAGTAAAGTCCTCATCTATACTGCCACCTTCTTATAGTCTAAAGACACTGAGGTAACAGTTTTCACTTCTCCAAATTATCAATTTTAAGAAGCCATGTGGCTTAACAAGAAAACCAGAGCCTATTTTCAAGCAATACTGGAATCAGCACTTGGAAAGTAAAACTAGCTTCCAAAGGCTTATTTCTTTTATTTACAACACTACCATGGGTGTCCTAATCCCACAGTCAGTAACAAAACATCTCCAGTACACACACTAGCGAGATAGTTCTAGTTATTTTTTTTTCCCCCTCTCTTTTTCCTCTAATGGAAATTTAATATAAACTACAGAAAAAAAATAAAATCCTTAGAGAAAGGGCTGGAAATCCAGTCTTCCGTACTTCTCATTCCAGATAAAAAGACCACACAGGAGTCTGTAGTCTTCCCTACAGTCAGGCTGCCCTTCCTTCTCTTTAATGCCTAGATTTATTTGCTCCTCAGGGACATAGCTCCTGAATTAAGAGAACAGACCGTTTTGTCTCTCTAAATAGACGACCCAGTTGAGGCTCTCCTCTGAGCAGAGCAGCATTAGGTATACTTGGCAGGGAGCTGAGTGTCACAGAATGATCCCGTGGGAGGTGTAACGTGGATGGCAATACCAGCACTGCACATGTCCCTCTCCTGGATACAGCCTACAACAAAGCTTCGGGAGCTTCCAACGTTTAGCTCATGTAGGCAATACCAGCTAATTCTGTTACAATTTATGACCAGCAGATGGACAAGTGTGCTTGAAGGATAGTTTGCTTTTACACACCAGATCCCTCTCATCTGGGCTGTAGGTTCTTTGGTTTTACATCATGTGAAGACAGGACAGTAGCCTACCATTTGTCTCTCCCTCATTTCATTGTAAGGACACAGAGTTATTACAGCAGATTAATAGCTATCATAATCCAGGTCATCTGCTGACCTGCATGGAAAGCATAAATGGGTTTTATATCCATTTGAGGCCTGACCCAAAACCCGCAGAAGTCAATAGGTGTCTCTTTATTGCAAACAAATTTCTGGATCAGCCTTTTGGTTCTCTGTCATTGCTGTAGTTTGCTGCATCTGATCAATGAGTTTTGTTTATTATGATTCTTATATTAAATTTTGACAGCAAATGTAACATTAAATACAAATGATTAAGTGCTCAGAGGTATCTGATTTAATACAAACATTATGAAATAAGATAAAATTACTAAAATAAATATCTATCAATCAAAATCCTGCTGAAGAATGAAATCCTGCAGATCAAATTCTGAGACCAGAATAAGAAAGCACTTCTGTTCTTCAAAGGGAAATGAGGCTTCAGAGAAAAACCCAAAGATTTTTTTCCTTTTATAACATTTCCTAATTGCCGCAGAATAGAGTACCATGTAGTTATTTCACAATAATTCATGAGTTATTTTCTACACGTAGATAAAATTTTTACAAGAGAAGTACATCTTTATTCCATCCAATTGTTTTCATTTAACTGAAAGTGATATTCTGTACCTTCTTCAAACTGATGTTTTTCCCACTTGGTTAAACATGGCTCCTTATTGGGATTTTTTCATACAACTTAGAGTAAGACTAAGCAACACTGAGAGAAACTTTGCCTCCACCAACTTCTCTGAAAACAAACAAACAAAAAGCACCACTCAGGCATTTTCTTCCTTTCCTTGAAATTTCCTGGCACTCTCACCTTAATAGATATGGATGTTATGAAACCAGCTTTTTTTATTATTATTTTCTTTTTATTTTCGACTCTGCTCTTTTGACATCTTGACTACTTTCCCTACCACAGAATTTAGGTCTTCTGCAATCTGATTTTTTTCTGTTCCCCACATCTTCTCTTCTCTCACTTTTCTCCCCCATTTCTCCCCCTAAGGCACTCTCCATCTCATCCCTTAATTCTCCCCACCTCTTGGCATATGCAATGGTTCAATGTAACGAACTCATCAGGGAGTGCTGGCAATCTTTAGTTTTCAAAAAGAACGTACGCAAACAAAATTAGGAAAAGTAATTACATATTTTATCAGCACAGATATCAGCTTATTTCATCTGCTATTTTTGAGCCATAGGAGACAATGGATAAACAAGAGACAATGGATGAGAAAGTCAGACAAACAACATGAACGTCTGGGTGATTATTTCTGTTTTGTCCTTTATGCATAATTTACTGACCTAATAGAAACAAGTGTGAATATTAACAAGATATCTTATCAAACTTGCACAAGAAGGTCCATTAGGCTTAATTACAACAACAATCCCCTCTTTCTAGATCCACTTATGCTGTTCTTTGTAAGATCTACTCTGCCTATAATTGTATTCTGACACCCTCATTAAAGTCCCTCGCCCCTGTAAGCAATTTTTTCAAGTATTCCAAGATTTTACTCACAGTCTTTCTACCCAACACAGTGCTGACACAGGCATACCATGAATCCCTACTTAAAGCTGCACCAATATCCTGAGAGAAAGATTTTATCAGGAAAATAGCAGGTCCTGCACTTTCTGCCCTCCAATAGCTGCTCAACATGTTGCTAGATGTGGCTCAGCCCACAGACCTTTGACTTTCAGGTGACCATGCAAGTGAACTCTTAGGAGAATCGGGGCTGTGCACATATGCAAGTACACAAGTTTACAGAACAGATCCATGCTGTCAAAATACGCCCACTGAGAGCACCAATAGCATCATGGATTGGAGCTGTTTTAAACAAACAAGGAAAACCTACAGCTATGTGCAGTACATAAGGGATGATCCTTCCTCCCATATTTACACAAAGAAAATTGCTTTTGTGAATACAGAACTACAGAAGGAAGCTCCTAAGAAGCACAGCCCAGAGCAACACATTCTAGATTACTTCAGGTTAAATACACTTCAGTGAATGTGTTTAAATTACTGAATTGCAGAGGGGAAAATAAAATCTAAATGTTCACAGCACACCCAACAACAGACAGCAGCAAACACAACTGTATAATTAAATAAGTTACAGAGCGGAGTGTCACAGCTGCAGCAAGGGAATGTGACAGAGGAATTATAATAAACCCAGTCACTTAGAGCAATTTAGGCACATATTGACCTTAGCGTCAAGAAGTGATTCAGTGTTACAAGTAATTTCACATATAAAACTCATCTTTTCCCCTGCACACAGAAGTGACGTTACCCTGTGGTTGGCAGCTGCTCCTGGGAGAGGATGAGGAAACTCTTGTGCAAGTACTTGATTGGTGTTAAGAAAGAGCCATGGTCACGTGCCTGCTTTTGTAGACTCTGACCCGAGGAGGGGCTGAGCACGTGACATCCCAGAGTTAACTGAAAACCAGGGGGTTGTGTTTATAAGTGTATAAACATGTATAATTTTTCCTTTGTCACCACTGCTAAATTAAAAGCGCTGACTCAGAGCTGTCTCCCATACAGGCACAAGCGTGGGGCCACAAACAGTTATAGCGGAAGCATTTTTAAACCAAGATCTTTGGCTGCAGGGAAGGAGCAGATTGATAGCGTAACACCCTCGAGTCAACAAAATGAACAGGCACGTGGCAGAGGGAGCAATGGGAATTTACAAGGAGCCTGGATCTGTCATTGTGGGAAATAGAAGAATTAGGGATGAAATTACAGACAGAGTTTATACCACTCTTTGTTCTCTTATAAAGATTATCTCAAGCTACATACATATTCTTACGTCAGCTCAGTTCTGACTGTTTGTGTGTGAGTTACACCCATTCCTGCACAAAACTAAAGCATAGTCATCTGGAAGCAACAAAAGACAATTTATTTTTGTCTCATTCTGTAC